>OU744724.1:7339367-7864367 GCA_916613615.1 Steromphala cineraria | reverse complement strand
TAAAAATAACTCGTATTTTGATTGGTTGACGGAACTTTTTTGCATCCATTCATGATTCGCTTGGATCTTCTTATAAAGTTGAGAGATATAAATGATTTTTTTTCTACTTAAATTGCTGAAGCTTGGGATTTATCACAATAATTAACTCAGGACAGATAATCCGTTATTCCTCGCAACTCGTTGATTATCTTATAGTAACAAACGTGTTCAACGTACATTCCGCACGGAGCGTGCAGCCAACATGCGTTCAGAATCTTTCGTTTCTGCTAGGACCTCCAAACTGTGTAATATCGTACGGCCCTAGATGTATAAAGGTGATTTTCCTTCAAATAATGACAATATGCACTTATTTCTTGAACAACGTATCGCCGTGATTCAAAACATGACTCAGATGTTTGAATAAGAGAGTGAAGAAGATGAAAGAACCGAACCTAGTCAACAGACTTTTGGCGACAGTGATAACATTACCGATGTCGAAGTTCAGTTAGATTCTTGATTAGGGAATTACGACCCTGCTAAACTGCCAAACGCAATGCAATCTATGCTTGACTTCATTGAGAAAGATTTTCAACACGGCGGAAATGAATGTCACGGTATAATGGCGGAACTGATTAAAAACATGACAAGGAAGAAACTGTCATTGATGGCACAATAAAATCTGTGTTTGAGAAGTATAAACATCAATTTTACAACTCAAGATGTTAATAGGGACGTTTGGGACTTTATCGACTTAGAGCCAAAGTCGACGGACATCAAGATGCAGAAAATAAAAACTAGACCTTTGAAGTTTCTAGTTCCAGCTATGAACATAGGTGAACTTTTCTTTTCTGCAGGAGAAAAAGATTGACCTCATGTTTGTTGACGCAATAGAACAATTTAAGAGATAGAGAGAGTTCGACATGATAACACGCATTATCAGTGCAACCAAAAAACTAAGCCAAAGGCGATAGACCTTATTCGAGCTACACTCAACAATCGTTATCGACAACTCTGCTCACATACAGTGGTCACAAGCAAACTTGTAGGGGACAACCTTACCCAAAACATAAGAGGTATCAGCGAGTAAAAAGAGTTAGACAAAGTTATCCTAGTTGAAGTAGCTTTAGAGTCAGATGAAGATACATCCCACAATTTTCTTGAAATTAATCTGGATAAGTTAGTGAACAATTTATAATGCAGACGCTGTTTTTTTAAGATACACCAATGCTTGTTATATAATCAACAATACACCATTAATTGTGACTTGTGCTGTCTTGCTTTTGATGATTTGGAAAGTTGAGAGCCTCAAGCAGCATATTGTTACAGTACTGTCAGCAGTACTCGAAGTTTTCATACAAAGCAACACAAAATGATTTGGCCAAAAAAATCATGATATTAAATTCATCAACAATATATACTTCATGAACGGCCCATTTATTTGAAATGATGCCCTAATTTAACTTTTTCATGGGCAAATCCAAGATATTTACAAATTTGAATATTGTGTTCTCGGACAATGAAGCAACGCCCCTTGTTTCAGGGATTACAAAACGTCTGTAAACATATTGGACTTTTACTTCAAATGGACTTAGTGATTATCCATGATGTTATATACATATTGCTCAGACTAAGTTTCTGTTTCCTTAGATCTATACATAATATATTAATAAACATTAGTTCCTAAAAATCAGTAAGTACATTTTGTTGAAATGATATAACTATTTGGAAATTTGCACCACACGGTATCGAGTAAGCAATGAACATGACATCCAGGTAAGAGTACATAAACTCGAATTTATCATTTTGATCTGCTGAATTTCCCAATCGATAACAATTGAGGAATAGTTTTTGGTCAACGCAATATGTAATGAGGTAATACTATTAACAATCTCAGATGTACTGAAATGCTTTATTCTAGCGTGTTTTGAGTGAATAAAATTTGACATTGATCAGTAAAAGATACATTTATAAATGTTTTACAGGAGACTGATAAATCAACATAAAAGCATAAAAATGACTGACAATCAAAATACTGTCGATAGAAAATACTGTCCAAACTAAAGTATGAAAAAACAACTTGGTTAAATGTGAATAAAACTCGATTTTTTATATTTTGGATAGCTGTAGCAGGTTAAGTATTATTTTAATTTATCTTTGCCTGAATGGATATGAACTTTTAAAGATATTCCATTGCGGAAAGACATTGACCCTAGTATCACACGATTGGCCAAGTTGAAATAATTCAAACCTACGTTGTTTCTCTTGACACATGCAAAACTAAAAAAATAATAGTTCTAATTATTCTAAATATGCAACCCTACTTCACCAAATGATTCTTCCTGTTGCCATGGTGACTATCAATCAGGGGAAAACATATGTTTGGGTCACGATCTGATGTTTGAAGAATAAAACTCTATATGACTGTAAATATTTTTATTAAAAAACAAAATTCGAAATGATGCTTCGACAATAAAATTTAATTAAAACGAATAGCTGATTTTTGATAAGAAAAATGCATCTTCAGCTGTTAACCTTCTCATATGGAGCTATTACATTCGACCTACTCCCAATCAATACCTGTTAACTCGAGGATTGATTGTCTGTCCCTCTGTTATCATCAACTAAACTATTCTTCGTTCTTTTATCTCGATGGATCCTGTTATCTTACAGAACAATTGTATGCTGTTGAAGAGCAGGTCGCCCCATCGAATTATATCTAGGACATTTTTTCTGATGGTAACAACACGTTTGTTTTTATCACGGAACACATTTATTTCACCGAACACATGATTTTTTTCACCGTATATTATAAACGTTAGATGCATAAATCAGAGATATTTATTGAGAAAAAATTGACAATTATTCCACTCCGATGGACAGTGAGAGAGATTTATATGTTGTCAAATTAATCACATAGAAATATGGTCGATGAAACGTACAAAATCTTTATATGAAATGTTTTATTTTTTGTATTATCTCTTTAACAATTGAACAGGCTATCCTTATTTTGAATAACTCTAGATCTCTTTATTGTTATTGGTATTGTTTATTTAAAGAAATTATACTAGTTTTCAGCTTATATTGCAGACACAAATGCAATCTGGTACAGAACTCTTGGGCTGTGCTATGGGTTGTTTAAACAGGCCAATTTCTGGCAAGATGCAAAAAGCCCGTTTGAATCTGAGGGTGGACATATGATAACTGTGAAGACATATGATAACTGTGAACAGTCCTATACTGAATGACAAGATAATCCATCTTGTGTATCTTGTGTAATCTTAAGTAATTAACACTTTAGCTGGAGATATTCCAACCTTTAAATTTGTAATTTTACAAGTAACATATCCACTTCGAAGTCTATTTCTGTATTTATCGAATCAATATTTGATGCGTTAGTAGGCAAAAAATCTGTTTTAATAGCATCGATTTTTAACGTTCTTAAATCTCAAATGCTGCAGGACACTTGTTACTTAAAGCTCTTGTCCTGTTTTATCATTTGTGATCTTGTCAATAAGAATACCATTAAAAACAAAACTGTAAATAGATTGCACTACTCTTGATATATCAATCTTACCAATGACATTTAACAAAAATAATCAATTTCAAGTTCAATTTTCGTAACACGATTGTGAATTTTTAAGGCAAATTTCTCTGGGTTGTTGGGAATACATCTAATGGAACTAAATGGCTCTGGACAGATAAGTCTGTATTCGACTTTGGGACACTGGAGAACCCAATGAAGCTTCTAAAATGCATATATATTTCAAAAATCACAAAATATGGTGTGATACCTGCTATGCACGCATGTTTTTTTTCGTGTGTGCTGTGCCTGAATCAACCGCCTGTTTCTGTATCATAAGGGATTTTGAACAAACTTGTCAAACGCTATCATACATTCTGATTATGCTGAAAGTAAAGACATTAATGATTCTGGTTTCGACATACTTACACTTTTAATTAAAGTTGCAAGAGTTGATATACATTAAATAATTTCCTCTGACCACCCCGCCCATGAGTCAAACGTTATTTTAGAACACATCTGAAACAGAAAAATTGTGTAAATTTGGTTTAATATATCTATAAATGTTACATGGTTAGTAAACATGTTGACCCAGAATAATTTGGGCAATTTGATCCTTTCTCTAAGATTATGAACAAGTAATGTCATATCAAAGTTTCAATCACTAGGATCCACACACTACATACCAGGTGTCTCGTAATCTGCTACTTGTGCCAAGTAGGTATTGCAAGTTCTAAAGATATCATATCTTCGGAAACATGTTGTTACAAGTGTTGAACATGTCCAAACAAATTGCAAAAAGATAGAAAATGTTCACCTTTTACTTTACACAGTAATATAGACTATTTAAAGTTTATCAACGTCATTTTATATTTGAAGTACTTACAGGTTAATGTGATGGGCATTATGTTTTACCTATGTATATGAAGGTCAATTATGAATTTGAACGTATTTGAACCACAGATCAAGAGAAAAGAAAAAAGTATGTTTACCTCGCTGATATATGTGTCATTTGCAGAGGTTCAACATGACCTACTTGTTGTTGTTAATCTACTTTCAAAAGATACGTTTTATGTATTGATATAGCATGTTGACTTAGACAAGAAAAATACATTCGTTTGTTAATGATAACTTTTGTTATTAAATACAAAAATTAAAAAAGAAAGAAATTAATCACACAGTTTTCTTTATAGGAGTAGTGGGCTGTTTAGTAGTTTGACATAGTGTAAGGTGATTAATTTTAATACCTCGTTTATCTTGTCTACATCAAGAGTTATCTTTTAGTGGTCACGTATGCTTAGGTCGCTGTCAAAAGGTACAAACTTAGGAGGGATAAAATAAAAGTAAAAAACTGACCAAAGCCAACCAAGATTTTGGTAGCTGAACTTTAAAGATTTGAGTTTATAATCCAACTTCTAGATTTACATTATATGGCAGGTATAGTTTGATTTATCCATGCATTTTACATTGGTGATGAATTGTGAATTAAAATCCATTGATTAAAACATTGACTGCTTTTTATTGACATATGCAGAAATTTAATATAGTGATACTGTTTTTCTGCTGTGATCGAAAAACAATTCTTCCTTCTATTTCTTCGACATCGAACAAACGTCAATATGTTCCTCAAACAGTAGACATGGTGACTGTCTACTTTGACAAAAAGAATTCAGTTTACACTGCAGTTGCCAGTAAATATGCATTGTTAAATATATATATCTAAATTAAATAGTGAGCCCATGTCATTGTAAGTTATGTCATTTAGTGTGAAAAACAATTTGGTTCCTCAATTAGATTCATAGGAGTCTGATGAGAAGGTGCATCTTCAACTGCTAGCCTACACATTTGGAGCTCTTGACATTCTACCATCTCTACATCCTATACCTGTTGACTCGAGGATTGACTGTCTGTCCCTCTTGACATTCTACCATCTCTACATCGTATACCTGTTGACTCGAGGATTGACTGTCTGTCCCTCTTGACATTCTACCATCTCTACATCGTATACCTGTTGACTCGAGGATTGACTGTCTGTCCCTCTTGACATTCTACCATCTCTACATCGTATACCTGTTGACTCGAGGATTGACTGTCTGTCCCTCTTGACATTCTACCATCTCTACATCGTATACCTGTTGACTCGAGGATTGACTGTCTGTCCCGCTGCTACCATCAGACAGACTGTTCTTCGTTCTTCTATCTGGATGGATCCTGCTATCTAACAGAACATGTGTATGCTGTTGCAAAGCAGAGCATTCCATCAAATGAAATGCAGTATTTCGTTTTGGTTTCCGGTAAGAGGTCATGATTATGAAACTTGTGTTTCAAAAATTTTGATATTGATTTGATTTTGAAATTCTTAGAATGACTAATATTAGACCAATTCAATTATTGAGAAATACATTTGTTATTCATTTTCAGAAACTTTCTATCCTTAGATTGACATTGTTTTTTTTATTCATTATCAACCACTTGTCTTAGGACACTTACTGGTCAGTGAAAACATCGTTGGTTTTGTTAGTCACCTCTATGATTACCTGAAAAAGATGAATCTCAGATATGAATAAATTTCCAATAAATAAATTTTGAGCAATTTGATGTCTTGAAGATATACTCCAAATGTAAGGCGTAACCAAGATTACTATTTCTACCTAAGTCTAGTTTCAATGTAAAGGATGATTTGGCAATGTGAATGAATATGTAAAGTAGAGATATTTCCTCATTCATCCTCCGTTTTGTGAAATCATCCCGTCAGTTACTATTTATGTGATGGTCAACTTTGTTTTCAGATTTCTTTTGTGCTTATATGCGGAATGTAATTATACTAAACATTTTCAATACAAGTCTATGCGATAAATGAGATCATTAATACATCCACGCGCTATGAATACAATTTATGTTGAATGTGAACATATAACCATTTGCACAACATTAAAACATTCCACAGTAATAATTGCTATAATGTAAGTATTCAAATGTAGATACAAAACTTGTGATGTGTTCAGTGACGAAATTAGGGATCTGTTAATTGTCACCGTCAGAATTAATAGTCATTGTATGTTATGCAAGATTTGGCAAATATCAGACTTTTAGATTATCATCTAAAGATACATGTCTAGCTACAATGCGCCACATTAACAAGGCAGTATGTCAAGGAGAGACCTTGTTTCGTCTTTTGATAGAGGACTAAATGTTTGATATAACCGGCATTGGTTAGGTTGTCATTCTTTAGGTTATAATATTATTAGGACAGGAGAACCAAGAGAAGATAGGGTGGGGAAACGACAGTAGATGCCTCTGTCTACCAAGTTCTGTCAAATAAAGCAAAAAGCTAATCTGTCGGCAGATCGGATATATATCATCGTAAAACCCAAGGATGCCGGACAACACTGGTGTTCCTGCCTAACCATGTAGTGATTCTGTGTTTGTGTCTCCAAGCAACTTAACTAGATATGCTAAATAACAAAATCAATTGACTTGTTAGATTGGATGTTTTGGTGTATTATATTATTGGCATGATGTTTTTGTGGGCTTTCAGCATTAAGTGTCATTGATAATCAATATCTGTGTATGCGCATTAATGTTTATTCTTTTGCTTTTATAGAAGGTTGTTAATATTTGCACAATGTATTTGTGCGATTTGTGCGAGAGAGAGAGAGAGAGAGAGAGAGAGAGAGAGAGAGAGAGAGAGAGAGAGAGAGAGAGAGAGAGAGAGAGAGAGAGAGGAGAGAGAGAGAGATGAGAGAGAGAGAGAGAGAGAGAGAGAGAGAGAGAGAGAGAGAGAGAGAGAGAGAGAAATTTTGTAAGAATTATTATTTTACATCTCCAAAGGTATACATGTACATGTACGAGTGTAGCTGCAAATTGGTATATGCTAAACAGATTCAATGTAATTCTGGGAACTCACTGAAAAACACATAAATACCTCATTTGTTTCAGACAAATGCAGGCATGACTACATCTGGTACAGAACTCTTGGACTGTGCTACAGGTTGTCTCTACAGTTTCGGTCTTGGCAAGATGCAGAAAACCAGTGTGAATCTGAAGGTGGACATCTGATAACTCTGAACAGTCCTCGACTTCATGACTTCATGATTCATCTTGTGACAAGTTTTGGTACGTAAATACTTGACACATTGTTACTGGACACCATGTTTTTGCATTTGTACAGTTTATGGTGCAAGCTGACACTATGTCAGCATGTGAATTATGTCACTAAAACTTAATCCCATTCAGCTCCTATCAGTGATAGATTTACATAAGAAAAAATACTTTAAAAGAAAGGCTTTCATATGCACCATCCTTGAACTTTCTTTACCAACTCAGTGCATAACTTAAATAATTAATTAAATAAATACATTAATACTTGTTATACTGAAAGTTTAAATTCCACAATTAACTGTGATATGTTCTCTCTTGCGTTTGATAAATTAAACCAGTTGACGGACGCCAGCAGCTTTTTTGGAATTTGGGAAGGAAGAAAGATTGGCCTAACAGTCAAAGACTATGTCCATTTTGCATCACTACATACCCTTCTGTTGGTAAATGTGTAGTTAATGTCATCACTTAGTAACTGCATTTTATCATATAACGAGCAGTGTTATCTGGACATCTGATAACTGTGGACAGTCTTCAACTGCATGACTTAATGATTCATCTTGGTAAGAAATGTTTTTAAAGGACAACATGATTTTGAGTAATTGGTTTCTTCATGATTGATAAGTTTAAGTCGGTAAAGAAATAAATACATGAAAGGTGTAATTTGACAAGTTCCATATACTCTTTAATATTTTATCTAGTCCTGACTGCTTTCAGTTTTTATACAGTTTTCACCGCCGTCGCACTCATTCTAATTTTGACATGTTCACTTTTAAGGTCAAAGGTCATGGTCAAGGTCTCTCTCTCTCTCTCAAACTTTTTATTACCACACCTTTTTGGACATGTTCACTTTCAAGGTCAAAGGTCATGAGTTATGAAACCACTAAAAAGTCCTTGTAAACGTGATCACGTGATCACGTGAAACGTTATTGTGCTATAAAGTTCTAGTTGGAGAAAATTTTGGAAAAGTTTCTCTTACAACCCATCAAAGGATCAAGGTCGCGGCAAGGTCATAACTTTTAATCATTGTAAAGTGTTATTTTCAATGAAAAGTGATCATTGATTGTTGACCTTTAAGGTCACCAGATCATGGTTAAGTTCACCCTTTGATTAGATTTTGAAATCAGAAATAGGTTTTGAGTTTTAGAAATAATGATTAATATCACCCTGGGAATTCTTTAGACATTTTTCTGTTATATACACTGTATTTATTAGCAAATGCTCATTTAACTGAGGTTTTGTAGAAGACGTAACAGGCGAAGGCGAAACCCTCAGTTTGGGACCGCTCTGCTTTTGGGGTATTCCGCAAACGCTAATCTAGTTCTTAATAGATATACGTTGAAAGTCATATCATTTCAAGTTAACAGGCATACCATTATGGAATAAGAACTATTGGGTTCTCCATCAAGACCGAGGAAGAATTAGTTATCTGACTCTTTGTGATTTAATCACTCAAAAAGAGGTACCTTAAGTAAAAATTCCTAAACAAACCTCTGTCTGAATCTCTCAGTTTGAAAGTGAAAAGGTTCGATTGATTGCTAAGTTATTCTGCAATCATAAATATTTGACGCTGTTTCAAAAGTAATAATTTGATTACTCAGTTTTGTATGTCTTAGATATATTTGACTTAGCTCTGTGCATTTCAGTCATCTTTAAAGAATCGGTAGCTTAATCATGACAGAGACCTAGATGACAAAAATCCAGCTTTCAATGAGGGACATGTTTTAATTGCAGACAGTTTCATTGTATTCTGTTGAAACTTGCTGGATCTGCCAGAATCTGAGCAGGTTTTGGTAAAGGATTTAATCACTTGAGCTTTCTCTGACTGAGAAAATGTTTGTGATAATTTGCAAAATTATTCATTCGAAAGCAGATGAATGTTTACTTCTTGGATGATGATATGATGAACGTAGTCCTGATCCGATCATATTACAGTCATGATATAATTTTCATCACACAATCTTGTAATCAACAAAGACGTTTTTTAACACTTCCTTTAATGATTAATAAATTAATAAATTAACAAAACAGAAATCAAATCAAACAATTTAAACCATTATATTCTAAAATAAATTCTTAGACAGATATATCTTAAAAAGTTGTAGGGTTACGTAATCATATAACATTTCTGAGCGTCGTTTGCAAGTTTTGATAACATCTAAAGTGTAATTTGATAATTGTTTTACTTTTATTTCAGACAAATCGTTGTGGATCGGTGGGAAAACATTTACCGGAACTGAATGGGTGTGGGCAGATGGTTCCGCTGTAGATATGGACTTATGGGAGCCCGGAGAACCTGCTGAGAGTCCTAATATGTGTATCATCATCCGCAGACACAGCAAACTGTGGCATGAAGCGATGTGCACTAAAACCGCGCGCTTTGTGTGCGCTATGCCTGAATCAGCCATCTTTATCTGTTAAAGTGACATAAACTTTGTTTCAAACAGATACAACGTTATCATAGGTGTTACATATGTATCCTTGTCCACAGAGTAAGCAAACAGTTTTGTGATAGTATATGCACTAACAGCATGGTTTTCTACTCTACCATCTACTCGTTTCATAAATATGCTATTAAACTGAACGTCATTTAGTATTCTCTATATGTACAGCCGATACATTCGCTAAAGATACATGAAGCATTGGGTTTTATAAAACGTATGAAAATGATACTCGCATCATTCGCTTTGTGTCGTCCCTGTAGTTGCATTCGTATCTTTGTCGATACAAACAGAAAAATGTGTTGTGATACGTGTTGAACTTTATTACTCGCCCGTTGAAGATATCAATTTTTAAAAAATCTACAAAGTTATTACACCCTTTTTAATAACATCACGTGCTGACCGAATGACATGACGTCATGGACGTCATAATCGTTAAGCATGGCGTCATGACGGCAGTACAGTAGCAATATTGCCATGTCGGTGAATTTCTTACAATATCTGTTGATTGAATTCAGCAAGTAATAAATAGAATAATAAACTCGGTCTCGTTGAATAATATTTTTTTGAAACTCGTGAATGATATTGATAGATAACAAACCACTCACTCGTTTCATAAAAATGATTTAGTATTAGATGATTTAGCTTAGTATTTTCTATATACTAAACACTGTGATGTAACTGAATGAGCCCCCTATCTCTGTTAAAGACAGTTTTATTAAAAATTCTATTGAAGTTGAGACATTATTGGTTTTTCACTTTGATAACGATTTGGTTAACATTTTCAGATTAATGAAATAATAACACTGTATAAAATTGAGCATGTTTAAATATATATTCAAAGCTTTTGAAATTACACGTCGCTGCTGAATCTGTCATTTGTCATTGTGATATTCACATACAAATACAACCTTAAAAAAAGAAACACATAGATGATTATTAGAATTTAGACTTCAATGTAACAATTCAACTATGGTATTTCTTTCGTGAACGTAATTGTTGTATGGTAATTTACAACTTCAGTGAAAAAATTTGAAATTTAAATCATTTCAGTCTTTTCAGAAGCATTTCAAAACGTTTACTTTTGAAAACTTTAAACACGATAGAAGTGCATACGCATGTGATACTGATAATCAAGCAAAGGCAAACATTCTTTTAAATTTTATTATCCGTTTAAAGGGGCAGTAGCACGTTTTTAGGGGGAATATAAGGTTATGTCAGGAAAATGAAAAAAAATGGTTCCAGTTGAAAGACTATGTATTGAAACTAAATTGAGCAGTAATAATTCAAACATATAACATAAAGTTTAGCCATGCGATTCATTTTTCTTACACAAAATGAATTAAAGGTGTTCACAAAAAAATGGCCGCCAATGGATTTTATGTGAATCTCAATACTTTGTCCTCTGACTATGGATGATTGGCTTGTGTAATGAGATTGTTGACACTGTCAATATAATACATTTAGCATTAACTTACAATTATCAGTGAAATATTTGAAATATAAAATTATCAAAAAACGTGCTACTGCCCCTTTAAGAATGGAAATAAGGAAATGATAATAAAATGTCGACAATGGAAAGAAACAAACATCGGAAAGAAACATCGCCTTAGGTCAGTTTAAAACTGAAGCTTAAAAAAATTGGCTTTGCCTTGGACTTAGAGAACAATGTCAAGTCTTTGGGGTCGGTTCCTGTTTTGAGGGGTAAAAATCAACCAAACCAATTTTTTTCCACCATGGGAAACCACGGTTTTAGTCTAATAAGAACAGAGGCTCGATCAACATTTCATGACTAATTGGGGAGAGAATGCCTATAAATCTTTAGGAAAGGTGTGAATAATCGGTGAGATGAAAAACAGCGTGTCTCAGTATTGTGGACTCTTATTCAAAAGGTCAACGGATTCGGTTATAACAGTGTGATGGTGTAAATATAAATATCCAGCACACAAAATCTGCTTAATTAGTTGTTTTAGGAGATTTGACAAGAGTCTGTATATCAACAACGTCCATGAACGTCACACGCATCATGATTATGGTCTGACAGAGAGAGAGGGTGTTGTTAAGCATGATGGACCTCATTCATACACACTACACAGCACGACGCATGCTTCACTACCATGCCAAAAACAAGGTCGAAGTTCTAAACAGATTCCCTGAAACAGAAGAATTAAACCCACTGGAACATATAAATGTTACACGTGCACGTCAATGTCACATTAGGTTTTCGATCCTTCAACGACTGGCTATTGCACTGCAGGATGAGTGGGAATAATGTCGTGAAAGAGACTTCATTTCCTTTTCCATTTAATGTTAGAAAGACGTCAATTAACAATTGCTTTAAATGGTTGAAATACAATAGAATGACCTCGTTTTGGATTAATAACAGACAGACCACAGCTGGTGTTGATTTTTTTGCCAACGCTTTGTCTACAGCCTTATCAAATTTCACTTTCTTTCCATTGACATCGCGTGATATATTTTCTCTGAACTAGGAGCAATACCTTTTAAGAAAAATGGCAAATGAGTTTCTTTTCTTGATGGGTTATATACTGCCTTGTACCTTAAGTTTGTTCACTTACTAGTGTATCTTAGTGCAAATATAATCTGATTTGCGTTTAGTTACCTTAAATAAACATGCATTTTCAATGTGTAAAATAATCATTCCTTACCTTATTTTGGGATCATCTGAACCCTGGTATAACATGTTTGCATGATGAAATAGACAGGCGTGGTAATTTTTAAAAAAAATGCCTATTTTTATACTTTCAAGTAAAAATATGACTTGTGTTTAAAGTTGATCACATTTGAAGGAATTTGTAAAATAATTTATATTTTTCTCGAAATTTGATCCCTGGTCACTATAATGACCTGCCAAAACTGTTTACTGACAGGAATGGCATACGAATATGTTAACGTAAAATGAATCTAAACTTCTGAAGTACACTTTTTACACTGTCTGTTCCGTTTTCGCAATGTAACTATGCTTAAAAAAATCCCCAAAAAAAGAATTTCCAATCGCAAACAAACTTGTACTCAGCTGTGCAGATTATCAAACATCAAAGCAATTTGTGGATATCTTATGGTCGTATGCATTTGAAATAAGAGACAAAAGTTTGAGACACAAAATTATGACAATCAAAATACTGTCAATACAAAATGGAAGTTTTACAAAGTGGTCTTGTAGTTTCTGTTTCATATATGATGGAGCATATGCCTGTCGATTATTTATCTGTTTCATGATGTCCACGAGGTCTGCAATTAATTTTGTGAGTTGCTCATCCTCATCCTGTTCCACATAACCTGTCACCACTCTCATGAACGCATCAGCGTAACCTGGTCTTTCTCCAGCATGCATTGTTTTCATTTCCTTGTATGGTATGTAGGGCTAGGGCACTTGTTTAAAAGTTCTACAATTCACCTTGCATGTTTGATGATAACTGTACCAACTACAGAAAGATAATTTGCTGCTCCAATAGGCCAGGACCATTAGTTAAAAGATATGGACAACCTGGAAAAAAATAGTAGAAAGCTGATTTTTTCTGGAGACCTTCAAAATATCATCCTTACATCAATGGCACAAAGTTCTGCGAATTCTAGGTAGTGGCTTTTTCAAAATGGCCGCCGTTTCCAATATGGCCGCCAAAGATTTTCTGAATTATTGAATATTTTTTACATTTATGTTGTATATTGAATGTTGTATATCAAATGAAAGCTTGTTTGATTACATTTTCAAAAATGTACTTTTTATTGGTGTAGATAATAACCGAAGTGAAATATTGATCAAAATGCTTGAAAAATATTCTTTAATTTCGGTAAAATTGAGAATTTTTTCATTTTTCTGATAATCATGTCATGCAATATATCAAATGAAAGCTTTTCTCAAATGCTTCTAAAAATGCTTAGTTATCTAACATAAGGTTATTTATGTAATCATAATTGTCTTTTGGAAACTTTTATTTTAACCTGTTCCCCCACTTTAAGAAATTATACTTATTAAAGTACCAAGACAGTACCAAGAACGTACGAGTGTCATTGAGTCGCCTGTGGATCTTGAGTGGAATCATAAAGTCAAAGTAAATTAAGAACAGTGTGTCAGCATTGTCATACTACCATTGCACTCACCATCATATCAGCAAGTTGACCATGCACGGTCCTTTGTTTCACTACTAGTAACAATATGTGTCAACATCATTCACAGGTATAAATCATGGGAGGCTTCACAAACGCTTTGATGCATTTTGGCAGATGAAAATCCATTGTACTGATAGATATTAGTTACCGGTAATACAGACATCAATGTCAGCATTTATACCGCCAATGGGAGGTATTGCATGCACAACACCACCAGGTTCACAGAGAATGGAAACTCAAATGTCCATTACGGGTTAGAAAGTCACAGTGCAGTCTTTCATTTTGTGAATTGGCAAAGTTCCTTTAAGGGTATACTCAAAACCAACCATACAAGGGTGAAATGCACCAAGATTGAACATCCGGTTGTGGGACAATATCTCCAGTCGACAAAATCCCCAAGGACAAAGTCTCCAAGAACGAAATCCCCAGCAGACAAAACCCAAAATAGGGTAGGAACAGGTATAGAATATAGAGATATATATTGCTGTGTTGAAGTTTAACATCTGCTTTCACCTCTTGACCTCTTGGTCATTTCGCATATATGGGGCAATCCTTTAATTATTGTGAAAGAATATGGACTTATAATTTAGAAGAGATCATTGGCCCCATAAAAATCTAAGTAGACGCTCCAGTGGCAAGAAAAGTAATGCTAGAGGATAAAAGTTATTTGGAATTTTGAAAAGAGTTGGGGTATATGACTTAAAAAGGAAGAGGTAATGAACAGAAAATACCATTTGATATTCAGTATAATATTCATATATATAAACGTATATGTTAGTTTGTAAAATGAAGATGGAATAGAAGTTGATTACAAAACTTCATTTATTTCATATAAGCAAAAAGCCTACAGGTACTAAAATCAAAGATAATCCTTCAGAAGTGGGGATGAACAGTTAGATATATTTCTCAAACTTATCTTTCTACTTATCAAAATAATACAAAACACACCTAATGATCTGATTGGATTGTTTGAAATGTTTTCCATAGATTGATATTTAGTCTTAGGGGATTAAGGTTATTTGGGATGAGCCTTCTTTGTTCCAATGCTGAAGAGTTAATATTAGGTTACCTCAGAGGCCCATTTGATCTCTGGGTTTTTGCACAGCTATTGACACTTGGTCTTGCCCCTGTCACATTGAACAACCTCAAGTTTAATAACATCATCATTTGCCTTATGGGTATTAGTTTAGTAATGCCATTGGATTAATTTGATTCAGAATGTAGCATATTGGAATATGCTTTTCAAAACAGAGTTACTATTTGATGATTAATCATGCATATCTCAGCTATTATGTCTATACTGTAAGAATCATTTGGTTGTATGGATGACTTGGATCTCACTCAGATCAGAAAAAGGCACAAATATCTGCTAAATCCGAAACACTCACTACACAAGTTTGCATAGCAATCAACCCCTTGTGAGATCTCACAATTAACTTCAAAATGATATACTCTATGTCTGAGTGTTGAGTGGTCTGTTACCGCTACATGTGGCTAGGTTTATGAGTGCTACCAATTACACATGGACATAAATGGTATTTGTGGTACAGAATATGTTATAATTTAAATTGATATTGTAATCTAAGTAACAGTTTCTGGCAAACAACTTCTATATTGTGTATACCACTTCTTAATGCCTTTCAAAGACTGCATGTATGCAAATATCTTTGTAACCTTGTACCATTTGTATATTGACTTTGACTTTACATCTTCAAAAATTTAAGGTTTTGAACAATAGAGGCGGTGCCCATCAGCGGATATTCCTTTCAATTCTGAAACGAAAACCATTACCTTTATGGGTCGCATTTCTTTGTTGTGGCAAGACAGTGATTAATCACTCAAATACAAACAAAGAGTCAGGATACAGGCCTGGAAATGATATGTTTATTGTATCAACTGCAATGGATATTGTCCAATGAAACAAGTACCTGTTAAAGTAGTTGGCTTTGGTGATGATGGTTGCATAGGCCACAACTGACATAAAATGAAATTATTCTGTATGGATCCAGTCCTTTGACGCTATTTTTTCAGAGCATATATCAACATCTATGTTTGCTCATGCAGTTTTGATGTAGATAAAGAAGAAAGCTCTAGTAGACAGTGCTCAAACTGAAATGCAATGGATGTTTCTTTTAGAATGGAATTCCAAAGGTGGCATTGTTTTAGAAACATTCATTTTGAAAATCTTCAGCTAACGAATCAGAGTAATCTCTGAGCCACCATGTATTTCAAATCAGTCCAGAGAGTCAGCGTTTCATTCTCTTTCAAGTTGGAGTCACTCATCTGAAGCTGTGTGTTCCACAGAATATACCTTACTGTACAGCAATAGTTAGGAGATGGATTACCATCAAGTGAATGGGAATGGCAGTACAGAAATGCGATATTTGTTCATACAGAATCTGGTCTACATTTATCACAAAAGTTCTGAAAATGGTTTCTAGTGGATGCAATACTTGAAATGGTTCATCTGTTTGAAAGCGTGATTAGAGTGTTCAAGCCTGTGTATGGGATGTCATTTAAAATGCTGTAGTACTGCTACTGATTTTAGTGACTAACTGTGAGCACATGAATTCTTCATGTTATAAAAGTATATTTTGCAAGCATTTTGATCAATATTTCACTTCGGTTATTATCTACACCAATAAAAAGTACATGTTTGAAAAGGTAATCAAACAAGCTTTCATTTGATATACAACATTCAATATACAACATAAATGTGAAAAATATTCAATAATTTAGAAAATCTTTGGGGCCATATTGGAAATGGCGGCCATTTTGAAAAAGCCACCAGCTGGAATTTCCAGAACTTTGTGCCATTGTTTTGAGAATGATATTTCTTAGGTTTCCAGAAAAAATCAGCTTTCTACTATTTTTTTCCACCTTATTTCTAATGGTCCTGGCCTACAAGTCGTCTATGAACATTTCTTGCTCAGTCATAATCATATTCTTTAATAATGTTTATGATTGTGCGTTGGAAATCCAAAGTTCTTACAGGAAACACGTCCGCTTGTATTTGCCATTTTCTCTACTTGGGTGACAGCTTGCTGTCCACAAAGTGAAAAATTGATCAGAAAAACAAAAACACATCTTCCTTGGAACGTTTTGAAACGTTTATGTGATGGTTTATGTTATATTGATGGTTTCCTTTTCGCAGAGTTAAAAACGTGCTACTTCTCTTACATCACATTGATGCCTCATGTCTATAATGTAACTACATCGTACACTATCTGTATATTTTATGGCGCTTCAGCCAATTTATTTTGTAACCCATGTACATGTATAATGGGCCGGTGGCCCCTTTACTGCAATAAACTCACTCATACACTAACTCTCTGGATGGATCCTGCTATCTTACAGCACAAGTGTATGCTATGGAAGAGCAGGCCATACTATCAAATGACATGAAGTATTTTGTGTTGGTTTCGGGTGAGATTTGAATTTTTAAATTTTCCTAAATATTTGTTTAATGCTGAATTAGTCAGAGATCATCCGGCTCCTTTAACATAGAAATTGACGCTAGGACAACATGCAACTACTGGTGGAATGAGGATAAGTAAAAACCTTGCTGTTCGTCTATATGCCAAATCGTGACTGGCTACCTTTTAACCACGGGGGTGAATTTCCCAATAGCTTATTGTCACACTACCTCGTCAAAATGTCAGAGCTCTGAATTGATTCCCATGATAAGTATTTTGAGCTTACTTACAAACAAGACCTATCGTTAGAAGAATTATAAAACAAATTTTCATCATATTTAACAGCAACTTTCTTTTCCCCTGTAATTTGAGGCTGATGACGCTGAACACTGGTAATCTAGAAATGCACAATAAATCTGTTTACTGCAACTAATAAAAAGAGCTGAAGATACAATCTACCAACATTTATATGTACATGACGATATTTAAAATATACATTGAATATTTTTTCTGATGGTGTCAACATATTTGTTGTTATCATTGAACAGTTAAAATTTTCACCGTACATTATAGGTGGTAGAGGCATATATGAGAGTGAGTTATTGTTTAGCGCAGCTTAGGATCATAAATCAGAGGTGATAGTTAAGAAAAAATTAATGAAAAAAATTATACCACAGCATAAAATAGATCAACATGATGCCAAAATAAATATCTCATGGAAAGATGGTCGATGAAATGGACGAAATGCTTACATGATTTTTTTCAGATTTTGCATTATCTCTTTAAAAATTGAACAGTAAAATATATTTCAGATAACTTTTATTTTTAATCATATGGTCTTATTAAATATTTAACCATCAAAACTTTTAAAAACACGCATTAATATTTCAAGATAAGTGTCAAGTTGTTGTCTATTTAAAAGGTATTATACTAGTTATTTGCTAATTGTTCAGACAAATGCAGGCAGGACTACATCTGGTACAGAACTCTTGGATTTTGCTACAGGTTGTCTCAACAGGTTAGGTCTTGGCAAGATGCAGAAAACCAGTGTGAATCTGAAGGTGGACATCTGATAACTGTGAACAGTCCTATGATTATTAACTTCATGATTCACTTTGTGACAAGTCTTGGTAAGTCTTTAACACTTTTCCCGGAGATATTTCATAATGGTTATTTGTATTTTAATGATGTGTATTTTTCAGAGGGGTAAGTGATAAAAAAAATTGATTTCTAATTTAACAAGTGTTATATGCTCTTTGATGTCCATTTCTGTATCTACAGAAACGTTTTGTTTGTACCTAAGTAGGGAAAAATCAGTTTTTGATGGCATCGGTTTTCTTTATTTTCAAATTTCAAATGCTGTAGGACTTACTAACGTTTTACGATTTTGTGTGTTATCATTGGAATAAGAATGCATGTAAACACATGACTATGAATAATCAATCATAAAACGAGAAATTAAATACTTGGATTTATCAATGAAATGAAATGTCTGCAAGCTTAAGTGACACTATCTTACAATCCAACAAGGATACAATTAATATATAACTGGCCTTTGAAACATATTTCCATGTCAACAAATTAACTTCATCTATTTCTTTAAAAGAGCTTTTAATTTTCTTTCTTCATCAAAGTTGGGATGTTATTCCTACTCTTCATATATCAATTTTATCAATGACATTTAGCGAAAATAATGTTTTGTTTTTGTGGCAAATTCATTAAGTATCGTCTAGATGTTTACGCCTTTGCACCAGTTGATACATTTCAATCACACAAGTTTTACTGACAATGTTTTTGGGTAGTTTTATTTAACCATCTAAGGTTATTTCGTTGAACTCAGATTTGAACACGCGTTTATAGTGATCATGTGAAAATGTCATCAAAATGAAGTTTATTTTTTGTAAAATAAATGTGTATTTTTCAGACGAACATGTCTGGATTGATTGGAAATATGCTGCAACTGAATGGGTCTGGGCAGATGAGTCGACATTCGAATATGATTTTTGGGACGACGGAGAACCTGATAACTACGCTAACAAATGCATCTATATCTCCAAAGACAGCAAAAGGTGGCGTGATAAGAGTTGTACTGAAAGCTTCTATTACATATGTGCTGTGCCTGAACCAAGCACATATCTCTGTTAGAGTAGCAGGGATATGTTGTTTATAATACCAAATGTTATCATTGGCGTCTTTGATTGTTTACTTACGCTGAGTGTTTCTATATTACTGACACTATTAGTAAAAGTTGCAAATTTTGATCCAAACTAAAACAACTTTTACTGGCCAATGGGCAACTTATCTTCAGTGAAAACATCTCAAACGTTACCAGATTGTTGCTGAAAATAAACGCAATGATGCCTCTTGTTTCAATACACATACACAATTTATTAAAGCCCATGAGTCAGACGTTATTTTTAAACTAACCTGAAGCAGAGATGTATATTTGGTTTGATAAATTTTGATAAGTTACACGATAAGATAAAGTCTTTACATATATTTGTTTTGACTCCTGCATATGTTAAAATCTTGTTTTCTTTTCTTTTCAAAAGGTCATTTTAATTAGGATCTCTTTTGGTCTTTAGGTCTTTTGGGGATATACAAAGCATTATAGTGAATTTATTTAATTTTAACCTGCGAAAATGGTATATTTGCACATTTCAAACCTACTGATATTAAATGAATCATATTACAATGCCCGTCCACAAAGAGCACGGATTGTGGCTGATTTCCTTCAGCAAAACAAGGTGGCAAGAATGCATGGGCCTGCTCTTTCCCCAGACCTAAATTCAATCGAGCTCTTTAGGGACATATTTCAGAGAAGTGTACACCAATGTGAACACCAATGACATTCCCCGCCCTTGGACATGCTTTAAAAGAAGAATGAAAACTTATTCCATAAAGAACCATTGTGTGCATTATCAGAAACATGCCAAGACGTTGTCAAGTATGTATTGACGCAAGAGGTGGCCACACACGCTCGAGCTCCTTTACGTGACTTTAACATAGATTTTATCTTTTCGCTACTTTTTGCAATACGCCAATTGATAGACATCTGTATGATGTTATACTGCGCAAGTGCAAATGATCTCAAACACGTTTTAATGATATGTTCTGTTGAAATAAAGATTGTAAATTATTATAGGGATGTCGTTTGTCAGCATAAGTTTAACATAATAATTTTACACCAATAATTCTACCATAAATGTACCGAATACTCGTTTTTAATTGGCTACTGTGAAAAATCAGAGGGCGTATAATGTGGTTATACAGTGCTCTGTTTACTTCGTCTAATGCGCAATAATTCATTTGTTGCTTAGTAACAACTAGTTAGGCTACGCGTTCGATTTTAAATTAAATTTAGAGCTATAATAATTCCGTTATATGCCGCTGATTTCCAAACACAGCATGTTTATCTCCTAAATATAAGTCAGTTCAAACGTTATGTCGGTAGTATATTTTCTGACATGGGTTTACCTGAAAATCTATGATAATTTTATCAATTAGATCCGTATCAGTGCGATTAAAATACGAGGAGAGGATTTCCCAGGTGGTTCGAACCCCGATAGAGATGATACTGTTTCTATTTCATTTCTCGGAGTAGAGTCGATTTTAATCAAACTGGATCCTTATACACTTTGTGAGTCTATCTTCCATCTTGAATTATATATATATATATAGATAAAATTGGAAAAGTTTACTGGTATACAGTTTTACATAATGAAAAGATAAAAAATGACACGAAGCCAATCAAAACTCCAACATGTTTCAATGGTATCATCAGGGAGTCTGACAAAATACAGTTATGACGTTATGATGTCACAATGAATTTGACATAACAATGGTATGACGTCACAATCAGGCAAGCGGTAAGATGGACACAATAAGAATTTGATAGAATAAAAGATGCTACTATTAAGCATTAATTATATATAAGTTGTGGTTTTAACATTTTAATGAAATAGTCTTCTTTTAATTGTCGCATTATTCTATTATTTGTGTCCATTTTGTAAAATGGAAAGATCTTGAATTTAATGTCCTTGTCTTTTGCACATGTATCCAAGTGAGCACTCAGTGGTATACAGCGTGTCTCAGGACATTTTATTTGCTGTTTATGAACACGGACCCTGTCTCTCAGGCACTCAGTCTGTCCTATATATTCAGCACAACATCCTTGGCATATAATAAAATAAATGATGTATTTAGCGGCACAGTCAATATCAAAGCGCACATAAAATCTCTCACTTCTGTTAATGAATTTTATACTTGAATTCTCCAGTATATATTGACATGTTCCACAGTTACCTCTGTTACATTTAGTAACTCTGCATTCTTTTGATGTACTGCTTATGTCAAATCTTGCTCTAGTTAAACATTGTTTTAAACTTTTACTTTGGCGTTTACTCTTGATAAAATTTACATTATCAATAATTCGGCACATTTTTTCATCACACATTAGAATAGGTACATTTTGCTTTATACTCTGGAACAAATCTGGATTGAGCTCGAGGGGGTTATGAGTTGAGACATAAGCAATATCCACATTTTGATGTTTTTCTTTCTTCCGTACTTTTAAGAGTTCTCTTCTATCGATGGATAAAGATTTATTGATTCCATCCTCGACAAGAGAGGGTGGGTATCCTCGTCTCTGTACTAATACTTTGAGTTCCCTGAGTCTGATATCTCTTGTATCTTCATTTGAACATATCATACAAATACGTCTTGATGGGATACTCCTCTTCGTATGTGAAGGATGACAAGATGAAAAATCCGAGTATTGTTTAGTATCCGTTGGCTTATAATATAAGTCCGTTTCTAAGCGTCCATTTGATATTTTCACAACAGTATCCAAGAAAGAAATGTCAGTGTCACTTTTTTCCACTGTAAATACAATATGTTCGTTCATACTATTCAATGTCTTGTGGAATGTATCTAGATCGTTATCTGAAAATGGCCACAATATGAAGCAGTCATCTAAGTATCTACTCCAATTTTCAATAAAGTAATTACTGATTTGATTTCCCAAATTTTCCTGCAACTTAGTAACTAAGTTGTTTTCCATATATCCTAGTACTAAGGTTGCGTATGTTGGCGCCATTTTTGTACCCATAGCTGTACCTTTTATTTGTTTGTAATGTGTACCATTAAAGAAGAAAACTTTGTTTGTCAAAATAAATTGTACACTTTCAAGAATAAAAGACTTAGAAAATCTATCAGATAATAATTCTGGGTGCTTATCAAGCCAGTATTCTATTGCTTCGAGACCCAATTCATGAGGAATATTGGAATACAAACTTTTAACATCAAATGTAACTAGTTTGATATCATCAGATATAGTTTCAGGTAGAAAGTTAATGAAATCCATGGTATCTCTGGTATAACTTTTTACTTTCGTAAGATATGGTTTCAATAAAATATCTATGAAATTACTCAAACGGTGAGTACCACAGTTTTGGCCTGCAATTATTGGCCTTAATGTTAGATCTTTGGGATGTTCACATTGTATATAGCTTTTTGAAGAGATGGCACATTTGTATGTTATATCCTTGCATTTGTGAATTTTTGGCAAACCATAAAAGTTACTTTCTTTACATGGAAAATCAGGTGAGAGATTTTATGTGCGCTTTGATATTGACTGTGCCGCTAAATACATCATTAAATTTTATGTTATTATATGCCAAGGATGTTGTGCTGAATATATAGGACATACTGAGTGCCTGAGAGACAGGGTCCGTGTTCATAAACAGCAAATAAAATGTCCTGAGACACGCTGTATACCACTGAGTGCTCACTTGGATACATGTGCAAAAGACAAGGACATTAAATTCAAGATCTTTCCATTTTACAAAATGGACACAAATAATAGAATAATGCGACAATTAAAAGAAGACTATTTCATTAAAATGTTAAAACCACAACTTAATGCTTAATAGTAGCATCTTTTATTCTATCAAATTCTTATTGTGTCCATCTTACCGCTTGCCTGATTGTGACGTCATACCATTGTTATGTCAAATTCATTGTGACATCATAACGTCATAACTGTATTTTGTCAGACTCCCTGATGATACCATTGAAACATGTTGGAGTTTTGATTGGCTTCGTGTCATTTTTTATCTTTTCATTATATATATATATATATATATATATACAAAAAGTTCACAATCTTGAGATCGTTGTTCAGCTCTCAGGTATTATATATTAAAAAGATAAGTCAGAAGTTGAATGACTCCATTTTACTGGCTAATACTTTCAGCTCAATTTAGGAGCATCTTCAGGCCATATACATATACATATACATATATTTTAAATAAGGAGAGTTGGTTTCTCACGTGAAGAAAGGTTGTATATGGGTAAAGAGTAAACATCAGATGGTTCAGACTGGATCAATCTTCTTTAATACGATGAATTCATTTCGACCATTATGTGGGTCTTGTCAAGTATGATTACAAATGGAAGGTAACCTCTTGAAATGAAGGAATACTTCTGGAAACAGGCGCTATACAAATTCATTATCATTATTATTATCATTATCTCGATTCCTTGAGAAAGCCCATAATTTTTAAGGAATGGAGAGTTACAAGGATATATCCTGTATAACATGTTATGTTGCGGTTACTTTTAAATCACTGCAAATGATTGAAAGTTTGTTTTTGATAATTTCACGTTACGCAAATCTGTCTTCGGTGACAAAAGGTCATCTTTACTTTCAGTAGATCCTTGAAATTTGTTTGCCTTCATTTTGATCACTTGAAAAATAACAATGATTCAACTTCAAAATCAAAATATATGGGGATGATGTCTTTCTCATTTGTCCCGTCTTTCAGTGAATCAAGACTTATTTTATAGCTTGTATATTAACCTAATGTAGTTACGAATTAAATTTTAAAAGTATTTTGTGTTCACCTACGGACCTGTTGTTTCTTCTACATCGTTTCAAAGTGTTTCTATTAAATAATAAAAGGTTTTATTATAGTACGTTTTTAATTAAATGTCATTATTTATACTTACCGTAGACAAGTGACCTTAGCCTGTTAGCCATATAACATGTAATCGACTCATTCCCACTGATGTATGCAACATCATTACCCAGAACAATCAGAGTTATCCGCCCGTCACTAGCCCCCTAGGTGGCGTGACCTGTCAACCAATCAGTTTCATTCACATTACCTAGGAGTCCCAAGTAACGACGGATACGTAAGAGGGGAGGCGGGCGGGAGTGACGACGGTCACTTGTCTACGGTAAGTATAAATAATGACGTTTAATCAAAAACGTACTATTATTTGGATACTAACCTCCGACAAGTGACCTTAGCCTGATACCACTGATGGTGGCGGGAAGGATTCGTCGCAAAAGCGGTAACTCTCAAGATTGTCCTGAAGGTCAACGACCTAGCTAGCAACCGTTTTAATCGGGAATCGAACAACCCGTAAGAGAAATGCTGTAAGCTGGATATCTTGGAGATGTTTACAGAACACTGCAATGCGACTGTCGCCACTGTCGACGACATTGTCACTAAACGTTCTAGCGCTCATACCCACGAACGTGTGTACAATGGCCTATAGGTCCCTTCCTGTGCGCAGGTGGACGAGGTACTCAGCGACCTGAGGTACCGTCGCTGCTCGCACATCGAACCCTTCCCCCTAGCAAAATGCAATAAAGGAAGCCCAGTCGTACAGTTTGCGCGTGGATGAATGCTGCGGGGTCGCCACTGCGCTGGCCACCCGCGAAAAGGTCGGCATTTGGTTCCCCTAACTGGAGACAAATCGCCTCGAACACTTGAGGGTGCAACATCCACAGTCCGCAATGACGTTCTCGGCTCCCGGGATGTGCACCGCTCTGATTGGGATGTTGAGGCTGTCCACCACGGAAACAGCTCCATCACCAGTTGCAATAGTGATCCCGCCTTGGTCGATCCCTGTTTGTTGATCGACCAAGCCGCTGTTGAACTGTCCGTGTGAGCGCACAGCACCTGGTTCCTAAGTTGGCTTGACCAATGGTTTCTCGCCAGGCATATGGCGTCCACCTCTAGTAGGGTGACAAGGCGTCCCGATTGCGCGGGAGACCATACACCTGCCGTCTGATCATTCCCCAGGTGTGTGCCCCAGCCTGTGTTGATGCGTCTATGTACAATTGACTCTTGGCCCGGGGTTGCCGGGGGCCACCCCTGCCAGAACATTGCACTCATTCTGCCACCATGATAGGTGGTGAATGAATTCTTGTGGCATCCTGATGTGGTGGCCGCAAGATTTCTCTCGAACGTGAACGTTCCAGGCTATCTGAAGAGGTCAGAGATTGAGTCTCCCCCTCTTGTAAAGTCTTAAGCTGACCCTAGGAGGCGTTGCCATTGTCGGAGCGTGAGAGGCTCGTGACACGCCTGCGCTAGCAGTCCCTTGTAGCGTCCCATCCTTCCTTTGTGACAAAGGCTTCTCCTGCATCGTGTCCAGCAAGACGCCTAGGAGACGAGTGATGTCGTCGGTACAACCAAGGCGTCTGAACAGATGGACTACAAGCCTCTTTGTCTCGAAAAGCAGATGGGAATAGATGACTGTCAAACCAGTCGCCCAGATACATTACAATTGCACGTCGTGCTTGTGCATGAACGATGGGCTGGGTCACCGGAGTGAACTCGAGATCCTAAACGGTAGTACGTTCAATTGGCAGTGTTTCCCACCAGAACGCACCGGAGGCACTTGCCATCCGCGGGGGAGATTTGGATGTGCAAGTATGTATCCTGGAGATCCAGCGACACCATGTGGTCGTACTCACGAATACCGGTGAGTGAGATCCCGGTGTCAGATCTTGGAGCGGCCATTTGCTCCAAGATCTGACACGCGTACTTGTCCAGTCCAGAGATGTACGGAGGCCCCCTAGAAGGCCCCCCTCCCGTGCCCGTTGCCTCTCCCACACTTATGTTCCTTAGGTGTTGCTATGCCTGCGGAGGAGACCCTGCCACCTCCCGCTGGTAGGCGGTTGGTGAGCTTGTTGTTGGGTCTTCCGTCCATGTCGCAGCGCTTCTGCTGACACTCCTGGGGCAATTCTGAGGCGAGGGCGCATCTCCGCAGGGAGATTGGTGCGCGAGAGACACCCCTCTCGCCTCAGGTTGGTGATCCCTGCTGACATGCATGAGGCGCTCAGCATTATCTGGGCCAGGTCCCCTGCCACGGCACCAAAACCCCGATACAATGCCTTCGCACCAACCTCAATCCCCGCCTCCTTGGCGAAGGCAGTCATGGCTTGGCATGCGTGGGCGACTGAGTGCGCCATCCCCAAAATGCTTCGAGCCTCCTTGTCCAGGTGGGACAAGTGGCCGTCAGACACCGAGTGGGCGACTCCTGGGGCTGACACGCCACTGACGTCCTCATCCAAGACAGGTGGAGAAAGAGGGATGGGTGATGGGGCGACCGGGAGTCCCGACCTCCGGCGATGGGAGATCTCGGACACACCCTCAAGACCCAGAGGGTCACGTAGAGACTTGTCGGATCGCACGGACCCCACTTCCGACGCCAGGGAGGATGGAACGTCAAACTCGCCGGCGTCCTCAGTGATGGTGAGGTCCGAGCGCTCAGGCGATACTCGCGCGGTGCCTGTGGCGAAAGACACACCCGGGGTGGGGCGTCTGGCCGTCCTGGAGCGCTGTTGTGACTCACTCTTCCGGATGGAAGAGCGATAACGCTTGTGCTGCTCCCCGGTGAGGTTGGCGCACTCGACGCACCGATTATCCTCCGGGCAAGTGTTCCTGCACAGGCGACAGACCACTTGAGGGTCGTAACTTGCCAACTTGCGCGCTCTACAGCGTCCCCAGAACCCTGTGTACGGGGACGCGGTGTTGCAAGGGATTAGATCCATGCCGCTCAAGCCTGCGACACAGGCGAGACAGCAACTAGGTAAGGGGAGAGCGTCTGGAGCGCCTCGATCCAACAGTCACTATAGCGATCAGTCAACACTTGAGCGTCTAGCACTAAACCACTCAGACACGCAAGCGAACGCTCGGCTGTCCTGTGAACCCGTACGACTGGCACCACCCGGCACAACGTGTCAATAACCTCTCCGCTCAGCCGCTAAGCTAAGAGCGAGAGACACGCAGGCGAGGCGGGGGCCCGAGCGCACAAGCACACGTCCAACCAAGCGCCAGCAAGCGCACGTCCAACTGGCAAGCGCGACAAGTGCAAGCGACTGTCCAATCCAGGCCACAGCAAGCGCACGATCCACCAAGCGCGTGAGAAGCGCAAGCGCCTACCCAACTCTAGCGCTAGAGGAGCGCGAGACACCAAGCGAGAGGCGCCTGTCCAATCCTAGCGCTAGCAAGCGCACGAGACACCAAGCGACGAAGCGCCTGTCCAATCCCAGCGCCAGCAAGCGCACGAGACACTAAGCGCGTGGGTAGCGCAAGTGTCAGTCCCACCCCACCGGCAGCAAGCGCCTCGCCCCAGGCGAAGCGTGTGCGACACAGAGATAGAGAGAGCGACGGCCCGTCGCTCGCCTAGCACGTGCAGCACGAGCGAAATCGACAGCACGTGCTACAGCCTGCCTCTTAGTTAACACGTCGCTGTGTCAACCAAAAACTCTCAATACACAGTATTCCACCACGAGGGCTGAATACTCTGCAAAGAGACAGATAGACAGATCAAAAGGGAAAAGGAACAAGAATAAAGTAAGTCAACAAACAACAAAACACATTTAATAGCTCAATACAATCGGGAGAGATACAGAAACACGTCTGCACACTACCGACTCTGTAATGTGAATGAAACTGATTGGTTGACAGGTCACGCCACCTAGGGGGCTAGTGACGGGCGGATAACTCTGATTGTTCTGGGTAATGATGTTTCATTACATCAGTGGGAATGAGTCGATTACATGTTATATGGCTAACAGGCTAAGGTCACTTGTCGGAGGTTAGTATCCAAATAATATACTCATGTAATCTAATGATAGTAATACAAGGGTGCAATACGGAAAACGTCTTCAAATTACGTATTGCACTCCAGAATCCGTATTGCACGCCTGCCGATTCTACTTTTTTCAAGCTTCGGCAATTCTCGGAATTTTCCGCAAGTAACAATAATTTTTCTAATTAAAACATCAAAATTAATGTATCTCAATGCATTGGTAAAAACCTACTTTTTGATATGACATTGAAGAATAAAATAGAGTTATCATTAGTAAAAAAAATGCAAAATACTGAACCATATTCCGACAACGATTATGACGTCAATTCCATGGTGACATCGTTTGAATGAAGCCCGTCGATCTACCCTGAACTTGACATTTTTTATATTCAGGACTATATAAATAATGGCTATGGAATTACTTTTATCACGTTATTTTGTTTTCACTCTTGAAAAAATATCTTTTTCGTCGGACTATGCTGAGTAATGAGAAAATAAAAAGATAATTGAGGTATCAAATCAGCAGTCGAGCGTGATCTGGGTCATCGCCTTGTTTGCATTATGTATAAATGCGCAGTGAGACGTCTCAGATTATCTAAGAAATTCAAAAACTACTGGTGAAAAGGTTTAAAAGGAGTATAAAATAAATACAGAACGTCATACGTGTGCTTTTGGGTCGTTTGTATTGAACTCGAAGATGTCATGACATCTACTCGTTCAATACAAACGATCCAAATGCACACTATGACGTTCTGTATATTTATTATATTGTAAGCGGTGAGAGACTGAGTTTTATCATCCAAAACTGTGTTCCACAGGAGACATCGCTTGTTGAAGATCAAGCGATCCCAGGAGATATCGCTTGGACAGTAGATTTTGAACAATGCCTTATAAATAAATAGCATTTGCTTTGCAGGGATCTGACTCGCTGAAGGCCGTCAGAGCGATTCTGTTCATACCCGTGTAAACTTAATTTCGTGACGTCATAATACATATGACGTCATATCTAGCCAAGCCCCCGTGGCGGATCGTTTTTCGCGAAAATAGTGCATCTCTTTTTGTTGTAAAAGTGTGTATTTGGAGAAACAATTAGAAGATAAATAGTTGCGTTTGTAAAATTTCCGGGATTCATTGTTATTCAACACCCGCAAATTTAGTTTAAAACCGACGGCGTTAGCCGGAGGTTTTAAACGCTTAAATTTGCGGGTGTTGAATAACAATGAATCCCGAAAATTTTACAAACGCAACTATTTATCGATATTGTAACATGACCGTTAGTTATAAGCATTTTAAGAGCGAACTCTATTTTTGCGTAGGGAACTCTGAGTTGAAAGGATCTAACGACTGATCCATTATTGTTATAGGTGTTCGCAGCTATAAAGAAGAAGGAATTCCCAGTGTTATAGACATTAAAATAGTGTTCTAATATTGCAAACCAGTTGCACTCATAACGATGAGATTTTATAGTTTTCACTGTGAAATTTATGAGAGAGAAAACAGTTATATAATTCATAAACCAACAGGAACAAACCCGACTGAACAAATATCTTAAATTCACCCAGACCATTGTGACGGTGACGCGATCATTATGACGTCATAACCGTTTGCCTTTGTGACGTCGTGCCATGGGAACGGCATTCGAAAGAAACTGGCCGCATGGCACAAGGCGGCAAATTAGGAGAAACTTAGCCAATTAAGAAAGTTCGGTTACATAAAACTAAAGCAAATAGAAAAGGATTTTTGGCATCTACGGGAATGCGCAAGTTAGAAAATGACAGCAACAACAGTAAAATGTGAATCGGTCACGAATATTGGGAGAATCAGAACATTTTAATGTTGAGGCGGACCAAATAATGTATCCTTTCGCTGTGATTCGCCTCAGCCAATTTGCGGGTGTTCATTGCCATTTAACACTGGCAAATCCTTCAAATCAACCAATCAGAAACGAGTATTTACCGAAGTCATGTTACAATATGTCTTCAAAACAATAGGTATATGCAGATTTATTTATAAGAATTGACTTCGCAATTTATAAAGTTTATGGAGGTATAAACTTAAAAAACCCAGTGCAAACTTGGCATAAATCCGCTACGCGGATTTACACAGTTTGCACAGCGGTTTTTAAGTTTAAACCTCCATAAACTTTATAAATTTCGAAGTCAATTCTTAAGTTATCAGAAAATATATGACGTTTTACATCATCAGTATTGACGTCACAATGCTAAGACGTCATAAGCACAACGACGTCACAATGCTATGACAATGCTATGACATCACTGCACACCCTGTAATACGCACCGTTGGGAGAGAGATTGTTACTGGGATTCCGGATTGTTATGGGACGGTTACGGATTGTCATGGGAACTGTTGTGCCATGCATGGCATATTTAATGATCGCTACAGTAGTAAGAATTCATGTTTAATCCCAATTGACACTGTTCGTAGGTTCTATCATAATATATCTATAGATTTGTACATTCATTACGCATAGAAATCTACATTGAGCAAAGTAAACACTGTTGGCGTCCTGAATATTGGTCCAAAATAACTACCTTGACATCATAAAGCGTCCTTGTTTTTTTAATTGAACTATGTTTACGCAAAAAAAAGTAATTCCGTGTTTACATAAATGATTGTTTTAAATGATAGGTCGAACAAATGTGAAATAATGCCCTTTAAAAAAAAGTTATTGTCATTTTCCCGAGAGAGGGGTACAATTTTATTACAACGGATTGTTACATGATGCTTTTCCGGATTACTACTCAACAAGCACATTTTTGCGACGGATTATGAAGGGATGTTTGGCAAATAACCCATAGTATTCTGGTATATTCTAAACAACGAGTTCAAATTAAATCGTTTTTTGCAGAAAAATGCCACAGATGTGAAACAAAGGATGATTACTTTGATAAGAATATTCTTTGATCAAAACCTTGATCGCGAAAACGATTTAATAAGCTCCAGCATGCCACTGCTGCAAAGTCGAACAAGTTAAGTGAAATATGAATGCAACATCACAAGACATTTGAGCACAAAATTGCTGCCATATGCCAAAATTAACTAGCGTCATCAGAAAATAATATACCCCACTGGTTTCAAATATTTCAGAATTAATATGTTATATATGTAAGTGAGAAAATTTGTAATCTATATAAATAGAATTGGCATAGTAAAATTCCTGAGAATTTCTGTTCAAGAAACACAATTCTTAGTAAAAACGTTAGAATGTACATCAAAAGAAGTTGAAATTCCAAAAGGCACATCTTTCTACACATCAGCTATGTTTTTAATGTTTGAGAGGTCTGCTTTGCAAGTTTAAGATTTAGGACATATCGACAGAACTGGCGATAACTAGGGGAGACCAGGACAAAGAGCGCCCTTTAACATATAAACTGTTTTCTGGGCATATTAACATGTTTAGAATGCAACTTGCAGCATATCTCTAATTCTCATCAGATAAACTATTGTATGATAAATGCTTTTTACCCTACCATGCCTACATAAAGAGATATTAACGAAAATTTATTTCGACAAAGGCGGAGCACTAATGAAATTGCCCCGTAGTTTAGGGCAAAGTGCCCCATGCGAAAAGACACACAATTGTTATATGTCAAACACCTATAATAAGCCATTACCATACAAAAATGTTTTTTAAAAGTGCCATGCAGCTCACAGGTACCCTTATGAAAACTAAACAAATAATAAAAATCAAAGCTCAGTATTCAAAGAAGGACAAAATATGTTTTTATATGTCATGGACCTATATTTTCGAAGTTTTTATAAACAAAACTTACATGATTACTATATACGAATTTCTAATAACTATGGGAACCTCGACAATTCAACTCATTTATTATCAGAAACCAGAAGTGTTGTAGTTATATAAGCTAAACAAAACGTGACGAAAATAAGAATATTTGCATAGTTATGAAAGGTAAATTATGGGTATAAATAAAGTAAGTTTTTTGTCTTGGCGCCAAAGCGAAAGCTTTTCCACATTTTTAACACGTTTCATTATGCATCCCTTTAATATAGTCATCTAATTTATCGCGTCTACAGAATACTTTTTTGCAGTGTGTGCGAAACAGATTCTTGTTGTGTCCTATACACACTAACATGGACGTGTCAACACCCGACCCTTCGAGACCAGAAAGATCCACTGTATCCATTATGTTTGATTTTTGATGGAACTGAAACCAGTTAGTGTCAAAATATTATTGCATTTTGCATCAAAAACATTTTTTTGTTGATTTCGTTTTTTTTACAATCCGTATCGTACTCATTCACAATCCGGAACATCTGTAAACATAGCCCAGTAACAATCATTGACAATAACATTACACCCGTCTGAATAAACATCAATTATAAACAATTAAAATAACCCTTTTCATTCATCGAATATGGAATTGTAAATGTCAATTGAATGAAGTTTTGAAAAATTGAAGTTTTAATACATTACATCGTCCAATTTAGTTTATCTAAGAGTTTTAATCAGTCTTAGATATTAAAGTTTTCGATGTCATCAACGAATGTGCTAAATGAAATGAAAATACAAATTAATGATAGCTAAAATGGTCTTTGGATACATTCATTTAATCATGGTTACCAAATATTGCAATATTCCGACCCCAAAAATATCAAATTAACACTTTTTTTAACCAAATTAAATTCTTACCAAAAGTGAAAATTCCCATGACAATCCGTAACCGTCCCATAACAATCCGGAATCCCAGTAACAATCTCTCTCCCAACGGTGCGTATTACAGGGTGTGCACTGGTTCAGGAGTATTAGAGCTATGCAGTGTTCAAAGATTTATTATAAACTCGATTACTCATGTAATCTTAGCATAGTAAAACAAGGGTGCAATACTGAAAACGTCTTCAAATTCCGTATTGCACGGCAAATTCAGTATTGCACGATTGCCGGTTCTACTTTTTCAAGCTTCGGCATTTCTCGCAACTTTCTGTACGTAACAGTAATTTTCCTAATTAGAGCATCGGATTTGACGTATCTCAATGCTTTGGTAACAAACCTACTTTTTAATATGATATTGAAGAATAATATATTGAAAAACTAGTGTTATCGTTAGTATAGAAACTGCAACACACTTTGAAAAAGGAAATCCTAAACAAAACTCCGAGAACATCGCCAGCGACACTTCGCCCTTATGACGTCATAGCCTACAACGATTATGACGTCATTTCCATGGTGACGTCGTTTGAAAGAATCCCGTCGCTCGGAATCCTGAAGTTACGTTTATCATATTCAGAACTTTATAAATAATTACTAAGGAATAACTTTTATCACTTTATTTTGTTTTCACACTTGAGAAAATTGCTTCTTACGTTTAACTACGCAAAGTAATGAGAAAATAAAAAGATAATTGAGGTATCAAATCATCAGTCGAGCGTGTTGTAGGTAGGCCTAATCGCCTTTTTTGCATTATGCATCAATGCGCAGTGCGACGTCTCGGATTATTTAAGCAATTCAAAATTACTGGTTAAAGGGTTAAAAGGAGAGTATACAATAAATACAGAACGTCATACGTGTGCATTTGGGTCGTTTGTATTGAACTCGAAGACGTCATGGACGCGGAGAAACAACTCGTTCTTCGAACTCGTTGTTCCTCCTCTCTTGACGGGTAAGGCCTATATTTTCACTCGTGGCTGCGCCACTCGTGAAAATACTGGCTCTACCCCGTCACTCGATGAGAGATAAGTGATATCACACTCAAAACACTCTATGTCTATCATGCAACAGTGACGATATATTATATCGTCACTGGTCAGGTGCCGGAACTACTTTTAGCCATGTGAACAAAAGGGGGTATCTTTTGAGTTTTAAAGTCATTTTAATAACATATTTCATTAACATATCCTATAATAAATAGAATGTAATAAATAGAATTTAATGTAGTTTTCCAAATACCAGGTTTATTTCATCGAGTGTCATGGGTAAAGTTGATATTTCACCAGTGGCGCAATAAGTATCCTCTATTTCTCAGTTCTAGAAATGTGTTCTCGCTACTGAGTGTGATATCACTTATTCAAGTCAGTGAAAATATCACAGCGGGGATGACGTCATGTGTACAATGGTTTGACGTCACTTCTACAATCAACGCGACGTCATCGCCGTCGCTAAGTTACGATCAACAATGGCCTCAACAAACGATGGCCTCAGAGTTAAGACCTTTTGGACATAAATTACCCCATTTTCGACCACAGAGGCATATAATAAACAGAATATCTTTTGTTTTGCTTGTTATTTGACTTATCTCTCATCACACTCAAAACAAAAGATATCCTCTATAACTCGACTCTTTGATTCTTGACACTTGAACCTAGTTTTTTTCCTGCATGTATAATTCAATGTATATTTTCACTACTAACGCAGGTTACCGTTTTATATCTCACTCTATTTAACAGAAATAGTTTTCTGTTAAATATCATGCAATATTGATTTTTACTCACATAACCCTTTGCAAACTAATATGAATTTTTTTATGTTTCACTGTAATGTTAGGCTTCGGGCAAAAATACATGACATATAGCTCCTGGTAAATCAGCGTTTATACATGTACACATGTACACATGACACAAGACAAGTTCTCTTAGGGGTAAAATGTTACATTTATTTTAAATTATATTCACAATCCTCATTTAAAAAATATTTTTCGGTTTGTAGCTTATCGCTTATTGAACAATGCACAAGAGACGATAACATTTTACAAAGTAAATTGATGACATTGAGTACATGTTTTTGTAAGAAAGTGATTTCCGATATACCGACTTTAATTTTTTTGTATATTTAAGAAAACTTTACAATGGTATTTTCTCCCCTTATATTATGGATCAACTAGTGTACAATTGTGATTGACTCCCTTTAACCAATGGCATTGGTTCGTAAGATTATGGACAGCTCAATTAGTATTATCGTAGTCAAAGCAAAGCAAACATCAGAACTGTATGACATACCAATGCCTAGACATCAACAGAGATACTTAGACGACGCGGGCATTGAACATATAAAGGTGTGGTTTTTCCCTGTGCAAAGGTGATCACGCCACCTCCAGTTTGTGTTGATGACGAATTTTGACACATGCATACAATAATGTGGAGCTACAGTAGGCCGACCTTGGTCCCAGTAGTCCTGGAGAATGGGAGACCCGTCTGCCCAGAACCATGCAGACTCTGTCGATATCCAGCCACCCAACCAGAGCGACTTATCTGGAAGAAGACGCTTTCGACTTTCACAATCACTCATCATGGACTTTACTTTTTTAATTTTACTCTCATAGTAATTATCATAATGTATAAATAACACATTCATTGTCTTTTGGAAAAGTGATATACAGCGAACCAACAAAACCCCAAACTATTTAGAATTTACACCAATTTTTTTATTTATTATACATCAAGTATTCTTGTTTTTGAAAATGGCACAACGGATATTGGAAATGTCATAAGTTCATAAAAACAAATATCCTCGAACGTTTCAATGATGAAAACTCTCACAGTCATAACACTTGTCATCTTCCTACGCAGAGCCTAAAAGGCCAGTTTCCAAACTGTCTTTTTATGCCTTGCTGCATAGCCTTGAGTTTTCTGTGCTTGCTCTGTACTCTGTAGGGGCACTATAGCAGCACAGAAAAGTAAAGTCTCTGCAGCAAGGCATAAAATGACAGTTTGGAAACCGGCCTTTTAGGCTCTGCGTAGGAAGATGAACACTCGTCTGTTCTGCAATAATGTTTTGAGACAAATGCGAGGGGTTTATCGAAATGGAAAAAAATGGACTTGTTTGTAAGAGTATGTCATATTTTACATAACTAATATAACCGTAAAAGTATAACAGAGCTGTTCTATGAGCAAATCAAGTACATGTTTGTAAAATGATTAACCACTTCTCTTACAAAGAGTTGTTGAAATCCGATTCATCAAGTCATTGAGCTTGGGACTGTCCACAGTTATCAGATGACCACCATCCGACTGACAATTGTTCTCTGCGTCTTGCCAGAGCTTGGGTTGTCCAATATATCTGTAGCACAGCCCAAGACTTCTGTACCAGATGTAACCGGAAGTGCATTTGTCTGCAGGAAGTGACAGAAGTAGGTTGAGAATACTGAGGACATTACTATAGTTTTATACACAATATTACCATATGTATCGCACAATGGATTGTGTTTTCAGCAGGACAAAGTCAACGGATAGAATCGGTATCCGTTCAGGTCATTTAAGGATAAAGATGCAAATTACAAAGGCCAAGGGGGATTTTTGGGGGGAAAATTCCGATGAAGTCATAAGCGTTATCATTTTGAAGGCGTTTTGTAACTGAGAGAGACATTGAAATATAGATAACACATTTTGAAGAATATGCAACAAAACGTTGTTATTCTTGTGTTCAAATGCAAAACCAAGCAGAGTCAAAACACTGTCGTCGAGAGTTGAATAAAACCGAACCAACAATTTACTCACAAGCACAGGTATCAAAGGCAGTTTTATTTACCAATCTTAAGTATTCCTTCGCTCTCCATTATATCCCAACACATCAAACCCGTTTTAAGCACGTTCTTAAACAACTGGCTCGAAACGTAGGAGGACGGCATGGACCTAGTGACGACTGTAAAAGACGGATTCGGACGTACTTAACACGGAAGGGTATTCCAGGACGTTGGACATGTCGAACGTCCTCCCCGTCCTACAATTGGACGTAGGACGAACGTACTTTGAACGGGATTGCCGTACCTCGAACGTAAATGCCGTAATTCGACCCTTCCAAGATCGTATTAATACGTACTTCAGTCGGAAATTGATTTCAACAAGTTTGGGCCGACACTTAGGTGAGACTATATTTAACATCAAAATCATATTCAATTACATTTCAATGAACAAAATCTCTGAACAGTCAAGTGCACGTAAGTTCATATTGCATTCTTCTCGGTGTGGCAGGGTCATATTTATGACGTCATGGTATGAATGGTGTCATCACATGAAGATGTTAAACAATTGTGATCTAAAACATTTAATTTTAGGTGCATGTTCGAACTCTAAGAGAAAGAGACATCAGGACAATAGGATTTACTCTTATATTCGGAAATCACACTTGATTCCCAAAAGGCGATAATTCTTAGATAATGAAAATTTTACCTGAAGTCAACACAAAATACTGAATGTCGCTAGATGGACTGCTCTCTTCTTGTACTGCGTACACATGGTCGGTTAGATGACATGAACCATGTAGAGACCTGTAGAAAAAAGATGAACAGTTTCTTTGACGATAGCAGAGGGACAGACACTCCAGTCTTGAGTCTACAGTTATTGGCGATGGGAGGGGTGACAGTGCACCGTAAGTGAAAGCCAACACATGTAGAAGCATTTTGTATCTTTGTCTGGCTCCAGAGCGCTGAATACGAAGTTTGTAGTTAAGTCTATGAGTCTGTTGAACATTGGTATCTTAGTTACACTATGGATATCCTTTTATCATATCAATGCTTAAAAGGAATGTTTGCTTGCATTGCGCTTTTAATGCAGGTTATAGATTCATCATTGTTTGATTATATGTAATTATTTTTACAATCCTTTTGGGAAAAGGGTTATGCTTAGAAATAATACAGAGAAAATCAAAGAAGGTTAGTCAATACCTTATTAACAGCTTTTATAGAATCTACAATATTTTTATCAACTAAAATACTTAAAAAGTTCTATAAATATTTAGTGGATGTAAAATTAGACTTAGTTCCGTCAGGCCTTTTGTAATGATCAATTAAGACTTTGATAATATGTTTGATGTAGTTCAATATTTAATGGCCTATCATTAGTCACATCTTTTGTTATTTTTAAAGTAAAATATATATGTAATGTAAAACTTGTTTTCTTAAATATTTTGAAATGCGATACTTTCCATCTGTGTGCCAAAACCTTGTTTGTCGATTGGGAGAAAATATAACAATTAACATTCTTAATAACCCTTTCAACGTTTACACTAAAAATAAATGTTAATTGGCTGAGTTTCTGACACAGTATTAAATATCTCTTATTGTCTGGATACGATAATAACTACTTTAATTGCATTTTATATAGATTAAAAAGAAACTTAATCTTAATCAACTTGTTATCTTCAACATTGTCTGAGTTTACCTTGACTACCTACTAAGGCTGTTGCATTCAATTTGAAAGATCAAGATCGCTTTCCTCATCATCATGAGAAATATTCCGTGTCATTTCTACTATGGCTCACATTTACATTGATCAAAACTTTACTTTTAATGCATCATGTGATTTGTTTTATTTTGGTAAAGAAAGTGACCGGACGCGATGAATCATGTGATCTTTATCAAATACGAAAACAGCAGGAAGAAGAGAAGCAGTTCTTTGTCATATTCTATTGCAAGTTTTCTATTCTACTGCGCTTGTATTTTTGTTTCCGCGCCTAGCAACAGTTGTGTCTCAACAACATGTCTGTAAACAAATACATGTTTCTAACTCAATATCCTTCAGATATACATATGATTCGTTTCATGATAAGGTTTAACTCAAATACATGAATTAAAAGAAAATCATTGATGGAATTATCAGACTGATTTTTTTAGCGGTATTCACTTTAAGCACCCACCATTCGTGGATAATGACTAAATGATTTTTCTAAGTGATGTGTGAAGTCAAAGATTATTGAAGCCAAATCATTTTTAACTCGGACGAAATGTCTTTTGTCCAAAATCATTTAATTGCATCTGTGTAACGCGTATATATTCTCAGAGAATGATTACGATATTTGTAAAAATAATGTCAAACATACCTGTAAAATCGATACTAAAGATACTTGTTAAGTTGATACCAAAGAACCATTTAAAATGAATTCAAAATAAAAAAAGATAAAATGAAAAAGGATGGTACGTGTAAAATGAGTACCAAAGATAATTTCACAAATGAATACCAAAGATACTTTTACAATAATTACCAAAGATACTTGTAAAATGAATATCACAGATACTTGTAAAATGAATACCAAAGTAAGTAATTGTAATGATATCACCATTTTGTCACATCGTCATGGTCTAGCGTTGATCCATTGGTCAAATATTGCCACGTTCACATAGTCACTTAAATTAATACTTATTTGTAGGAGTTTTATAATGAGAGATTTGAACCCATGTTTGAGCATTTACAAACACATTTTAGACATTTTATAAAGAAATACAAAGGAAGTTAAGGGACTGGGCGCTCCCAACCATGCAGTACTTCGGGTATATTAACAGATATGTTTGATCGACTTTGAACTGATGACATAAAAAGACAGATAGACGGACAGACTGACATGCTTATGTGAGTAGCAATATGTAAGGCTCAGTGACCCAACGTACAGTTGTCAAAGTACAGAGGTGTTATTGAAGTAATCGTTTCGTCACGTAGCTTTAAAGAAGATTTTGCAAAAGATTTCATTAGGTACATCTGTTGTTCGACATATGTGGCAACATTATAAATATGGAGTTTTGAAAACTAAAAAATTTTATTTTAAAAAAACCATTATCAATAACTCAAGGTTTAGTTGCACGTATTAGACTGTACTTCTCTTGTGGGTTAATAATTAGATCATTGCAACAACTTATTTATACATTCAGGGAAGGCATAGAAAATATAAAATTCATATTCAAGGCCTGAAGAACAGTATGAACATGACATATCTTTTAAAGTATGATTATCTTTTCTAAAGCATTGCATCTTCAAGGCATGGAGAGAGATTCAAAATTTACAGAAACTACTTAATTAGACATTGACTTAGGACACCGATGTATTTTCCAGGCCAAAATGGTTAATTGAGGAAGGAAAGTAGATGAGTCAGGTTTTCCATAGAACCTTTGTATAAAATGTCTTTTGTAGGTTCAACTTACTTAAACATTGCAAAAAATGCATGTTTATCACCAACATCTAGTTTAATCCGACATTTACAAAACCACGGGCAAACAGCATATATCTAACAACAGCAACCTATGAGTGCTTTCAACGATTATTTGAAGATAACAAGATGACATTCACAACTCTTTTGTAAGCCACTGTGACTCTATTGTTTCACAAGGAAATGGCTTTCTGTTGACAAAGGCCTATGTATTGTTTGTAAGCGAAACCATATCCGATATTTCAACACAGAACACTTTAACTGAAAGACAGGTTGCGTCTTCTCATAATGGATTCGTATATATAGCTATTTGAAATCCATAGCTTCTGCACGGCGTAGCTTTTATTACTTACTTCGATCTATACGAAACCAATGGTTTGTTTCACGGACAAAGCGTGCTACTGATTCATATAAATAAGCCAATAGTGACTTCAACAGATTTTAAGATTTTAAGTACATTCATATCGCGTAAAGAATATTCCATTGTGTTCCTCCGGTAAAGATATGGTGCTTAACAATGAAAAAAAAGCCAAACATTTATTGGACGTTTACACGTCATAATGACGTCTGATCTAGAGTTTAACTTCCATTTCACTCCGAGAGCACATAAATCATTGCAAAGAAAACCACTAAGATACAGTCCCGGTTTCAGAATCAAGGTAGCTTGGTAGTAAGTACTATCCTGCTTTTACTACATTTACTTGAGATGATTCACCTGCAACTGCTAGCCTTCACGTATGGAACCTTCTCTGCCTTCCCGCCACCACGACTTGTGGAAACCCGGTTGGACTGTCTGGATGTCTGTTACCACCAGGATAACTGCTCTTCTTTCTTTTATAACGGGGGATCCTGTTATCCAATGGAACATGTTTATGCTGTTGAGGAACAGGACATTTCACCAGGATCCGAATATTTTGTATGGCAATCAGGTAACTGATTACTACAATGTTGTGTAAACTATGATTACATAAACGTTTAACATGCTGCCTGCTAGATTGTTTTGAAGTTATCGCAAGATCGCGGAATGACAATGTTCTGGAGAATCAGATGATTTAAGATCAGCATAACCCTGTCAAATTTCCATTTAAAACCAAAGACAAAATACATACAGGGTTTACGAAAAGTAATTGTAAAGTAGTTACAAAATTCGTTTGAGATTTTCCTTCGCAATGTCGAATTACAATAAATAAATTATTTACATTTAAATCAAATTGAATTGTACGACAACCACGTTAACCAGATTTAAATACAATAAATCGTTTACAGTAAACACAAATAAATCTTATGGCGTCTGAAATAGTTGTATCTGAATTATGGAAATAAAATACTGCTCCCTTTGGGTTTGATTATGATGCGTTCAGCATTCTCCTCTGTCCTCTATATTCTCTCAATATATCATCTCTCACAGACCAGTGCAGCCCGGACTACCTCTGGTACAGATCTCTAGGACTCTGCTACAAGCTGTATGAGACACAGAAGACCTGGCAGGCTGCAGAGGACCAGTGTGTAGCAGATGGAGGACATCTTATAACTGTGGACAGCCCTGAGCTTAATGACTGGATGAATCTGATTGCAACATCAATTGGTCAGTTTGAATGGTTTTAATGCTTCTCTTTTAGTGAGTATCAAGCTGGCGATCTGTTTCGTTTTTTATCTAAGGTGATCTGGCAATCTGTTCAACAGATCTTGACCTGCTTTTCCAAAAGATCTATCCCCATAGGTCTTCGTTCTTGTCCGTGATATAACAATTATAATAATTTCTGTTACCCTGATGTTAACTGACGGACTAGTTCCACGTACGCTGACATATATTGTGCAGCAGAACCTTTCAGACGCTTAAAACCAGGACCAGTATCCTATTATGTAAGGGTACTACGACCTGCTTAGCCGGGTCGAATCGATGAGGCTAAAGGCTCTCATATTGGATCCTGTAGTGGACAGGAAGCCCTTTTTGGAGTTTACCTAGCTATTCGATGGCTGGTGGGAGGTAGAGCAGTCACTTGAAGTAATCAATCCTCAGATCTTTGTTGATTTCATATGGGCGTCTGCTCTCTTACCAGCAGAATTATTTTGGCTTCCATACTACGTCATGGGTTAGAAAATGACCTGAGATTCCTTTGAATTGAACTTCTGAGTATTGTTTGTTCGCCAAGCTTAAATGTGGCTTTTGGTCGACCCTTTTCCTATTTCCTTAGAGCAGACGATCACCGTTATTGGGCCAAAGTTTATCAGGCGTAATTTTCTCTAGCCTAAAGAAAATTGAATTTCGTATAAATAATGTCTGTAAAAGAGGACTTTATAACACTTTTGTCAGTTATGTATAGATTATAGGTTAACTTAATATCCATACCAGAAAACATGTTTGGAATATGTCAGATTTGTAAGACATTGGACAATGTTTGTCGTGAATAAGGAAATGAAGTGTTCTCGGTGGCATATGTGTTACTAACTAAATTGAAAGTCGAATGTTCCTAGGTCTTATTTTCATTGACATTGACATGTATATGTTTTAACATGCGTGTTATGTAACCTAACAACGACTAAGCATTTTGTGGCTGCACTAGTTTAGTTTCCATTTCAGTTAAAAATAAACAATGCTGATCCAAATAGCTAATCAATACTGTGATATATTACTCAAAGGAAGTTAAAAGCAAAACATAAGTATCTGACTGATTTGTTTCAAAGTATTCAAAATATATGACTTCAAATTTCTATATAAAGCCAGGTATCTTGATTAAAATTGAGTTAAGAATATCCTGACGTCCAAATAAAATGCACAAAGAATATAACATATATACCATACATACCAGAATATATCATTATGTGGCTACAGCGTGTTTCAACAAAGAAGTTTTTCATTCTTTGGCTGCATATAAGTCTACGTGCGTCATGCCAGAGTTTGGAACCATCTTAAAGCCACACACAGGTTCTTCATCCAGGAAGATGCCAAGAAGATTAAGTTAAGCTTCCTTCTTGAAGAGTATATTATCAATTTAATTAATGTACCATTTAAGTTGATACAGTCAGTGAAACGTGATGAAAATCAACACACGATCTATCCATTAAACCGTTTAAGTAACTTGTATAGCAAACAAAAGATACAAAACGAAATCATTCTGAATTTATTTTTCAGGTAAGTCGATATGGACAGGAGGAAAAAGGGTTTCTAATGTCTGGTTATGGGCAGATAACTCTCCGATTGTGTCAACTTTCTGGGGGCCTAACCAACCTGACATTACAACTGATCAGAAGTGCCTGATGGTTCTTTCATATTCAAGCGGAATTATCAACAAGTGGCATGACAGGGGGTGTGATAAGGACGTCAATTTTGTATGTCAGAAGATTACAGGCCTTCAACTACAGTCACAGTGCTGATAATGCATTCTTTGAACCATCTTCCTACGCAAAGTCTAAAACGACGTTTTCCGAACTGTCAGTTCTATGCTTCGATACATACCCTTGAGTTTTCTGTGCTTGCTCTCTTGCCTGTAGGGACACCATAGCATCACATAAAAGTAAAGGGTCTGCAGCAAAGCATAAAACTGACAGCTCAGAAACTGGCCTTTCAGGATTTGCGTAGGAAGGTGTCTTAGAACGAGCTCTTTCAAAGTTGCATGACTAGAAATGTGAGCAGTTTTAATGTCAGAAGATTGAAAGCCAAAACAAAAAGAAAAACATCGCAATGCAGAGAAAATGTTTAAGGCAACTTCAAATGTTTTGATGCTTATCTCTTTACCAAGAGTTTATTTTGAACGTTTCATTGTTCACATGTCTACATGTTTATGTATTCAAATCATCTTATTCGCCTCTCACCGAGAGATAAACTAGCTTTCGATTTGTATTTACTTGAATAAAAATACTTATATCTAATCAACTTTTCGAGAACTCATATATGCTGTTCACCCAGAAGCTAGCAGTGTTCCATTTTCACGAGTTTTAATTTGGATGATAAATATTTGCGTTTGTAAAATTTCAGAGACTCATTGTTATTCAACAACCGCAAACATATTTTAAAACCGACGGCGAAATCATGATACAATTCGAAATATTTCTGATCTTTCTATCAGCCGAAATATTTCTGATCTTTCTATCAGCCAATCAGATTCCAGTATTACAGGAGTCATGTTAGTACAATTGTATAGTAAACACTTACAGATTAACAATACAGTTGGCGTGTCTTGTATCATGTCAGGACAAACGGGGTGTTTGTTTGAATTTTGAATATATTACTTGATTGTAGAGATTACTCTTGTACTACTCATTAGCTTCTGTGTATTATTCTTATTGTGTTATCAGAAAAACAACGTTATTTCCCAGAACATTTGAAATAATCAATACTTAAAAGGATATACAATCGGAATCGTTAATCGCGGGTTGTCACGCTTGACCCAATCTCTTAAAGTCCAAACTATGCCTTTATTAAAATGATCATAACTTGTGTTTTGATGAAACCACCCAAAGTTCTATAATCTGCATAAATACATGGCTAATATTCTATTATATACCATGTATATATTTCCTCCATCTTTTGAACATGTATCACTTGCTTGACAACGACATAAGAATCTATGTCGAAACGTCGCTTACACAGAATAAAGAAGTTGTTCATCCATAAGAAGTGTCCTTATTGTTCATCACACCAACTTCTAGAATGCCAATCAAAGAAGACTATTATTCCAGTTCCAATGAGCTTGGCCTTCAGTTTTTTAGTTGTCATTCGGTTCATTAAGTTACATTTCCAGTAAACACCTGGTTAGTGTTTACTATCGAGTAAAAAATAAAAAATAGAGCCATTGGCTCTGTAGCTCATCAGGCATCATATCAAGTTTGCTTTATACAGGCCAGATGAGCTAAAAATGAAACCGATGTTACCTATTGCAAGAAAACCTATAACAAAATTACAAAACAAATGTAACGATTTCGGAATAAATTTCCTTACCCAAATGTTTTATTATTATTCAACACTTTCTAGATCGCCAATATCAGACAGTGAAAGAAGTCCACACTAAAATATCCAAGGAGAAATAAATTTGCCATAGACTGTCATCTAATGGAGAAAAATAGGTTTTTAAGATTGTGACCCCTGTGACCCTATTTGGGGTCATGGGGTCACGAAACCTACAGTTTAGAATCCGAGTCTTCATGCAGTCTTTCAGCTCAATAGACCTTTTGGAGCTAAAGATGACGATGAAAATAAGTTTTTAAGGTTGTGACCCCTGTGACCCTATTTGGGGTCATGGGGTCACGAAATCTACAATTAAGAATCCCCATTGGCCAAGGAGCCTGCACATATCATTTTCAACTCTCTAGTCCTTTTGGAACTTGAGAAGAAGATGAAAATAGTTTTTTAAGGTTGTGACCCCTGTGACACTATTTGGGGTCACAGGGTCAACAAAGTTACAAATTAGAATCCCCATTGTCCAAGGAGTCTGCACATATCAATATTTACTCTCTACTCCTTTTGGAACTGGAGAAGAAGATGAGAATTGGTTTTTAAGGTTGTGACCCCTGTGACCCTATTTCGGGACATGGGGTCACGAAATCTACAATTTGGAATCCCCATTGGCCAAGGAGTCTGCACATATCTTTTTTAACTCTCTAGTCCTTTTAGAACTGGAGAAGAAGATGAAAATAGGTTTTTAGGTTGTGACCCCTGTGACCCTATTTGAGGTCATGGGGTCACCAAAGTTACAAATAAGAATCCCCATTGTCCAAGGAGTCTGCACATATCGTTTTTAACTCTCTACTCCTTTTGGAACTGGAGAAGAAGATGAAAATAAGTTTTTAAGGTTGTGACCCCTGTGACCCTATTTGGGGTCATGGGGTCACGAAATCTACAATTTAGAATCCAAATTGGCAAAGGAGTCTGCACACATAATTTCAGCTCTCTAGACCTTTTGGAACTTGAGAAGAAGATGAAAATAGTTTTTTAAGGTTGTGACCCCTGTGACCCTATTTGGGGTCACAGGGTCACCAAAGTTACAAATAAGAATCCCCATTGTCCAAGGAGTCTGCACATATCGTTTTTAACTCTCTACTCCTTTTGGAACTGGAGAAGATGAAAATAGTATTTAAGGTTGTGACCCCTGTGACCCTATTTGGGGTCACAGGGTCACCAAAGTTACAAATTAGAATCCCCATTGGCCAAGGAGTTTGCACATATCATTTTTAACTCTCTAGTCCTTCTGGAACTGGAGAAGAAGATGAAAATAGGTATTTAAGGTTGTGACCCCTGTGACCCTATTTGGGGTCACAGGGTCACCAAAGTTACAAATTTGAATATCCATATGCTAAGGTACCTGTACAAAAAATTTCAGCTCTCTAATGTGTATGGTTCATGAGGAGAAGTCGAAAGTGTCAAAAGTTTACGGACGGACGACGGACGGACGACGGACGGACGGACGCCGGACGACGGGCCATGCCATAAGCCCATCTGGACTTTCAGTCCTTATGAGCTAAAAATAGAGCCATTGGCTCTGTAGCTCATCAGGCATCATCAAGTTTGCTTTATACAGGCCAGATGAGCTAAAAATGAAACCGATGTTACCTATTGCAAGAAAACCTATAACAAAATTACAAAACAAATGTAACGATTTCGGAATAAATTTCCTTACCCAAATGTTTTATTATTATTCAACACTTTCTAGATCGCCAATATCAGACAGTGAAAGAAGTCCACACTAAAATATCCAAGGAGAAATAAATTTGCCATAGACTGTCATCTAATGGAGAAAAATAGGTTTTTAAGATTGTGACCCCTGTGACCCTATTTGGGGTCATGGGGTCACGAAACCTACAGTTTAGAATCCGAGTCTACATGCAGTCTTTCAGCTCAATAGACCTTTTGGAGCTAAAGATGACGATGAAAATAAGTTTTTAAGGTTGTGACCCCTGTGACCCTATTTGGGGTCATGGGGTCACGAAATCTACAATTAAGAATCCCCATTGGCCAAGGAGCCTGCACATATCATTTTCAACTCTCTAGTCCTTTTGGAACTTGAGAAGAAGATGAAAATAGTTTTTTAAGGTTGTGACCCCTGTGACCCTATTTGGGGTCACAGGGTCACCAAAGTTACAAATAAGAATCCCCATTGTCCAAGGAGTCTGCACATATCGTTTTTAACTCTCTACTCCTTTTGGAACTGGAGAAGAAGATGAAAATAGGTTTTTAAGGTTGTGACCCCTGTGACCCTATTTGGGGTCACAGGGTCACCAAAGTTACAAATTAGAATCCCCATTGGCCAAGGAGTTTGCACATATCATTTTTAACTCTCTAGTCCTTCTGGAACTGGAGAAGAAGATGAAAATAGTTTTTTAAGGTTGTGACCCCTGTGACCCTATTTGGGGTCACAGGGTCACCAAAGTTACAAATAAGAATCCCCATTGTCCAAGGAGTCTGCACATATCGTTTTTAACTCTCTACTCCTTTTGGAACTGGAGAAGAAGATGAAAATAGGTTTTTAAGGTTGTGACCCCTGTGACCCTATTTGGGGTCACAGGGTCACCAAAGTTACAAATTAGAATCCCCATTGGCCAAGGAGTTTGCACATATCATTTTTAACTCTCTAGTCCTTCTGGAACTGGAGAAGAAGATGAAAATAGGTTTTTAAGGTTGTGACCCCTGTGACCCTATTTGGGGTCACAGGGTCACCAAAGTTACAAATAAGAATCCCCATTGTCCAAGGAGTCTGCACATATCGTTTTTAACTCTCTACTCCTTTTGGAACTGGAGAAGGTGACCCCTGTGACCCTATTTGGGGTCACAGGGTCACCAAAGTTACAAATTAGAATCCCCATTGGCCAAGGAGTTTGCACATATCATTTTTAACTCTCTAGTCCTTCTGGAACTGGAGAAGAAGATGAAAATAGGTATTTAAGGTTGTGACCCCTGTGACCCTATTTGGGGTCACAGGGTCACCAAAGTTACAAATTTGAATATCCATATGCTAAGGTACCTGTACAAAAAATTTCAGCTCTCTAATGTGTATGGTTCATGAGGAGAAGTCGAAAGTGTCAAAAGTTTACGGACGGACGACGGACGGACGACGGACGGACGGACGGACGGACGCCGGACGACGGGCCATGCCATAAGCCCATCTGGACTTTCAGTCCTGATGAGTTAAAAATAAAGCCATTGGCTCTGTAGTTTATCAGGCTACATCATCAATTATGCTGTAGAGTGTGGCCAATGTTATTCCCCCTTTGTAGAGGCCACAGGGTCACCAATCATACAATAAAGGTATATAGGCAACAAGTTTAAGTTTTCTAGGCCTTATATAAGTTATACTTCAGGAGAAGATGAAAATAGATTTGAAGGACGTTCCTGTTATCTACAATTCATAACCCTCGCTATTCAAGGAGTCTGTACACAAAGTTTCAGCTTTCTAGGCCTTACGGTTCTGGAGAAGAATATGAAAATATGTTTTTAGGGTGTGGCCCCTGTGGCCCTTAATAGGGGTCACAGGGCCACCAAAGCTACAATTTATAATCCTCACTAGTCAAGGGGTCTGTACACAAAGTTTCAGCTTTCTAGGCCTCATGGTTCTGGAGAAGAAGATGAAAATAGGTTTTTAGGCCTGGCCCCTGTGGCCCTTATTAGGGGTCACAGGGCGCCCAAAGCTACAATTTATAATCCTCACTAGCCAAGGAGTTTCATCTTTCTAGGCCTTATGGTTCTGGAGAAGAAGTCGAAATTCCACAAAGTTTACGGACAGATCTCTCTGTCAACAGCCAAATCATAAAGTGGATCTCTAGTTTTCTCAGCAACAGGACACAGTATGTAAACCGGACGGACGGACGCCGGACACCATGCCATGCCATAAGCCAAAAATAGAGCCATTGGCTCTGTAGCTCATCAGGCTTCATTATCAATTATGCTTTATATATATATATATTAGGGGTCACAGGACCACCAAAGCTACAATTCATAATCCTCATCAGTCAAGGAGTCTGCATGTACTCAAAGTTTCAGCTTTCTAGGCCTCATGGTTCTAGAGAAGAAGATGAAAATAGGTTTTTAGGGCGTGGCCCCTGTGACCCTTATTAGGGGTCACAGGACCACCAAAGCTACAATTTATAATCCTCATTAGTCAAGGAGTCTGTACACACAATTTCAGCTTTCTAGGCCTCATGGTTCTGGAGAAGAAGATGAAAATAGGCTTTTAGGGCGTGGCCCTGTGGCCCTTATTAGGGGTCACAGGGCCACTAAAGCTACAATTTATAATCCTCACTAGTCAAGGAGTCTGTACACAAAGTTTCAGCTTTCTAGGCCTCATGGTTCTGGAGAAGAAGATGAAAAAGGTTTTTAGGGCGTGGCCCCTGTTGCCTTTATTATGGGCCACAGGGCCACCAAAGCTACAATTTATAATCCTCACTAGTCAAGGAGTCTGTACACAAAGTTTCAGCTTTCTAGGCCTCATGGTTCTGGAGAAGATGAAAAAGGTTTTTAGGACGTGGCCCCTGTGGCCCTTATTAAGGGTCACAGGGCCACCAAAGCTACAATTTATAATCCTCACTAGTCAAGGGGTCTGTACACAAAGTTTCAGCTTTCTAGGCCTCATGGTTCTGGAGAAGAAGATGAAAATAGGTTTTTAGGGTATGGCCCCTGTGGCCCTTATTAGGGGTCACATGGCCACCAAAGCTACAATTTTTAATCCTCACTAGTCAAGGAGTCTGTACACAAAGTTTTCGGTTTCTAGGCCTCATAGTTCTGGAGAAGAAGATGAAAATAGGTTTTAAGGGCGTGGCCCCTGTGGCCCTTATTAGGGGTCAAAGGGCCACCAAAGCTACAATTTTTAATCCTCACTAGTCAAGGAGTCTGTACACAAAGTTTTAGATTTCTAGGCCTTATGGTTCTGGAGAAGAAGTCGAAATTCCACACAGTTTACGGACGGATGGACGGACGGACGGACGCCGGACACCATGCCATGCCATGCGCCCATCGGGCCTTACAGGCCAGATGAGCTAAAAATGGAGCTAGGACGCGATCTATCATTGCTGAACAAAATGGGGGCTGTCCTAGCCTTATGTCTAGGGAAAGGGAATTGTTATCTATATAGGCCTATAATAGGCGTCAGCATTTGATAAACATGTCTTGTGCATTCACTTGTGTCTTGTGCATTCACTTTCCATCAGTTCCTTACACGTTTTGTGACAACAATTTTCATCTTTTCTAAACAGGTTTGAATACAACAAGAAAACAAGTTGAGTCTTTACAAAGGAGTTTATTTATAGGTTTGAGGTCACAAAGAAACCCTTGACATTACACAGCCATGTCAATTTGTATTTACAATAGTATATAAAATAGAATCAAATTCATATGGTTTATGAAAATATGACACCCACAAACACCAAACACAGGCTAGATTGCTTAAAGACAAAATATGCATGATTGTACATTTAGCAAAATTTCAAATAATTCATTTAATTTCTAGAATGGCCTATTCTTGGACAAGCACTTAGGACTTTACAAATAGGACCAACAGTTGTTGCTCATTCTTTCTATGGTTTTAGCTTATAAGTCAGCACAAATACTTAACCTGAACTTGAAAATATCACCAAACCTGACAATAGCTGATGTCGCCGCCACATTTTCCAAAATAATTCAAACTTGAAATGAATTTCTTATCAATACATAATATCCTTCAATTTCATGCATTAAAAAAGCTCAGGGTCTTCAAAATTCAGTCGTGTAATTGAATTAATTTTCGCATCAATTTTAAGAAAACAATCAACTGTTTGCAATAGCTACCATTGTGACCATCAAGGTCAACTACAGAGAGATATCAATAGCTACATATATATAATATAATATACCTAATCTCTGGTGTTAAGAAGCAAGAAATTATTAATTCATACTTACACATGGTAGCATTGGGACAATTCATTTCACAATCAAGAATGCAATTCATCAATCATGCTGCAATAATCTTCTCTATCAAATGCATTTAAAAGTAATGGCATCTATTGAAACATTGTAGATAATTTTATTGTTTAAAATTCATAATTACACTTAATTTACGATTAAGAAATCATTTATTTCAATTGTCAAGCATCTTATTCGTCTAAATCTCCCTCAACGCTCCTGGATATTGGCGTTTTTGCAAAAACAATGAAACAAATTTTCATTTAAACATTCATCAACCCCTATGAAGGTAAATAAAACAAATAAAGTTGGCAAGCTTAAAACAAATAAAAGAACTAAAATGATAGGCAAGATATTGATCTTTAAATGCGAAGTCATCCATACAGTTTTGGTGTGTTGAAAATACCCCGTTTCCTGTTATTACTGCACAAACTGTATAAAGAAAGCCTTAAATACAAATATGTCTAACATAATGCCAATAATGCTTCTTTTTATAACATTACATATTCATTGATTTTCAATGTAAAACAACAAGCTCATCATTAGAAAATCATTAAAATTCCATAATGTCTGTCTTTTTCTAGGCAAGATATTGATTATAAATGCAAAGTCATTCACAACGTTTTTCTCTGTCGAAATACCCTCTTTTTTCCTGTTAATAATACACAAACTGTATAAAGAAACCTTTAAATGCAAATATGTCTAACATAATGCCAATAATGTTGCTTTTTATAACATGACATATTTATTGATTTTCAATGTAAAAAAACAACAAGCTCATCATTAGAAAATCATTAAAACTCAACAATGTCTGTATTTTTCTAACAAAACCCTGTCAGATTGAAGGCCTTTTGAAATTTATTATTACTTGCATCTTTTGAAAATGAGCGCCAACCAATCTAAAACTTTGTTCAAGCAGGAAAACTATAACACATGTTGTAAAGAAATAAAAACAACAAGGAAAATGAAATAAAATGGTAAAACTTGCAGAAACATATTTGTTTGGAGTAACATAGAACATGTAAAGCAGAACTATCTGATGGTAACATTGATGCTTCGGAAGTAGATGAACTTACAATACACTGTTTCCATCCAGCAGAAATACTGATCCAAACATTACTTCCTGAATAAATGCCATGCTCAAAAATTGTATCTATACCTCATCAAAGAAAAATATTTAATGTACAGATTTACCCTTTTATATACAAAATTATCCCACTGCAAAAATATCGTAAAATCTAGTTTAAAATATATAAAATGACATGAATGACAATGTTGTGTTGGTGTTAAAGACTGCTGTTGAAACTAGTCTCCGTCCCTTCCGTTGATTTAAAAGGCAGACCTACAATTGCTTCAAATATGATCGGGATCTGTTTAAATTGTTCAGCTGACTTTGCAAATATCAGACAGTTGCCAAACGTATTTTCAATCTCACATAAAATATATATTCCAAATGTCAGCCAGGGTTTGATTTGAAAGAGGCTAGTATTGTCATATCATTTGATAAGAAATAGATCAATTAGTAGTTCTAGGTCTGATATTAAAGTCTGTCTGCCTGTTGGTTAAAGAGGGTGATACATGTCAGCAGTTATAGATACCAATGATAGATGGCGACAGTCAGGGTCAGTGGAGCTCGATGATGGAGTGACGATCCTTGCCAACACCTATCCACCACACTGGAATAGGAGAAAGAATCAGGGGATTAAACATGACACAAGAAATGTTACCTGCAATGTCATAGGTTTCAATTCACACGACCTTGCATCAAATTGACCAGACACTGCAATTTATTCTATAATTTAATTCTGTATAATAACAATCAGCTACTATATATGTTAAAGGAATTGAACTTGTGAGATTGCAAGGAAAAAGATGTCCTTTTTAAAAGACATACTATTTTTATTGACTTAAAATTCCCTTGACTTGACAATGACATCAAGTCTGAACAAACATTCAGAACAATAAATCCTGTGAGAATCAGATTGATCATCATTATAAATCTCCAATAATGAAATGTTGATGCTTCTAAACTACTTTTATAGACTATATTTATTATTTAAAACATATCAACTGGAAGGCACTGACCTGGTACTCCAACCAGTTCTTCGATCTTCTTCACATAATTTCTTGCGTTTTCAGGGAGGTCTGCAAAAGTGCGAGCGTTCTCCGTGTTGGAGTTCCAGCCTGGTAGCGTTACGTAGTCTACCTCAACCTTCAGGAGGTCCTCGTCAGATGCTGAAATGTTTTTTGTTTTAATAATTTTGATAATTGAACATCTTCTCATCACAAAGAACTATATCCAAAAACAGTCGTTATTTACTGAATGATTTTGTGACATGAACTATCAACAGGCTGATCTCAGATCAATTAAATATTCAATAAATAATTCCATTATTTTTGAATGACTCAAGAGGGGTGAAACTTTTAGATAGAACTGATGAATCAGAAGAATTTTTGCAAAAATAACAAAGTATTTACAAGAACCCACAAACCTAGCATGAAACCTCAGAAAGCCATGGGTGTCAGTCATAGCAGATGATATTGAGTAGGTTTCTAGATATCATCCTCGATAATCCAGCGCTTTCATTCCGATAAATCTACACTACAAGCCCTGGAAAACTTTACGGGGTTTCATCTCAAATCCAATTACCTCCCTTTGCAATGACTCAGCAAAACGCTTGCTTTCTAACAACCAACTAGATTAGTGTTTGCGGGACACCGCAAAAACAGAGCAGCCCCGAAACTTGGGGTTTCGCCTTACCCTGTTCCGCCTTCTACAAGCCTCAGCATATTGGGCATTTTCTTGTGACCTTGACGTTTGACACTCAAGGTCACACAATCAAAAAATACATTTCATTGAAAATAACATTAATGTATCGAATTAAAGTGTTTAAAGTTAAAATAATCCATTTTCTCAATATTTGTTGACCTTGCTGTGACCTTGACCTTTGACAGTTCGTACCCAAAACTTTTTGAAAATTTTGTACTTCTCAAGAGATAATATATAAAAAATTTAAATTTCATAGCGCAAAAACTTTTCAAGTTAACGCGTTTACAAGGAATGTTTTTGTGATTTTATAGCTCATGACCTAGACCTTTGACCTTGAAAGTGAACATGTCATTTTAAGTCCCCAGAGGTGTAAACAATTATACATGTTTATGAGTTCTGAAAAGCTTAACGGGATTAAGTTATATCCAAATTAGTTGCACATTGCAATAACTCATATATATCTCATGACCTTGAATTTTGACCTTCAAGGCTACACAATCTATGAACACTTTTCATTTAATAAAAATCATCTATTGATTAAAAGTGTTCATAGTTAAAAATAAAGCATTTTCGCAAAATCATGCTAAAGTCGTGACCTTGCTGTGACCTTGACCTTGAACAGATTGTAGCAAAAACCTTTTAAAAAATGTTTACTCTTCCAAGGATGATACATACCAAGTTAGAGCTTCATAGCACAAAAACTTTTCAAGTTATCGCATTTACAAGGATTTTTTTTAGTGATTTTATAGCTTGTGACCTTGACCTTTGACCTTGAAAGTGAACATGTCAAAATCGTTCCCCCGAGGTATAAGCAGTAAGTTATGAATACAAGTTCTGGAAAGTTTAGTAGAAAAAAGCCATTAGTATGTGCGAGGAGGTGGCGGCGGCGGAAACTGCACAACACCTGATAGCAGCCTTTTCTCTCGTCCTTTCTATCCCTTTTTCCCTGATATGTCTACTCTTTTTGGATGGCAATATCCACGTGTCAAAAAGCTGAAAAATTGCTGATAACACGTTAAACCCCAACTCACTCACTCACTTGATGTCGCGAACGGTCGAGTTATTTACGCACTTGGTGTCTGCGTTTCGTTTCTGATTGGATAACATGTATGTAAAGGGAGGTAATTGGATTTGAGGTAAAACCCCGTAAAGTTTTCCAGGGCTTGTAGTGTAGATTTATCGGAACAAAAGTGCTGGATTATTGAGGATGCTAGATATAAACATCGACAATAATTGATAAAGTGATAATATTTACACCAACTTATTTTTATTTATACTAAAAATGAGATCTGAATGCATTACAATGTGACCCCCAAACTAGCTGTAACAAGATTACCTCCCTTTGCAGACGAGACAAACATGCAATACTCACCAGGGAAAGTTTCCAATTTCTTGCCATCAATCTTGTAGGAAACACCAATCTTTATCTCCTCAAAATTATCCAGAATATCAAGCTTTGTTATGGCAATTCTGGAATAAATGATAGGGAACCATGAACTAGCAACATCATCTAAAATATGTTTGTTATGAATCATTATCAGCCTTCTTCAAAATGTTTGTACCCTTTGTAATTTGCAATACTCAATTTAGCTAGTATTTAACACAGCTTGACAATTTCTGTAATTTCAGCACAAGACTAACAATCGCCTGTAGGGGCGCTGATATCAGCACAGAAAACTCAAGGGTCTGCAGCAAGGCATACAACTGACACCTCGGACACTGGCGTAGGAAGATGTGTGAGGGGAAGATGCATCATTGAATATAAAGTGATCAACTCACGCTGTGAATCCATTGATGATGTTGGAGTATTTCAGCATGTAGGTGTCCAGCCAGCCACAGCGGCGCGGACGTCCAGTAGTAACACCGTACTCGTGTCCCTTGTCCAGCAAAACCTTACCCTTGTCCTGGAATACACAATACATGAAACTTCTTAAATAGGAATCTATGATGGACAGATTCTGAATTCATAATAGATAGTTTAATTATTGTAATCATTAGGGATAAGTATTGCACTAAATTGCCATAAACAGCTAATGATTTGCTATAATATGGCAATATATTGGATGAACTCTTAAAACAGATTTGTATATAGTTAATACAATGTAATCATTTCAGACCTACCATCATTTTTCAAACACCCCAACTCATGTTCATGCATGTTAAGCATGCACAGCCCTAGAACAAGATATTTGAATAAATTTGCCCTGAATTTGTTTACTGCATTTACATTGCAATATATTGCCCAATGAAACTACTATTTGCAGCTGTTGCAATAATTGTTTTAAACAAAATGTATTGCTTATTGGAATTGTGCTAATATTGAACCGCCCTGGAAATCATGCAAATCAGAGTAAAGTGTTGGAACAAATAAGGTAGAGACATAATGATAACAACAAAAACTTGTCCAAGATAAAGTTCCGCGCTGATTTCTTGCCTGTAATTAAATCCTTGAACCAGCTGTTGAATCAAACATGGCAAGCTATGAAGTTACCAATTTACAACAATCAGAAGGGAAGGATTAATCAAGCATAATCAAAATAGGCCTGAGAGGCTGATTAACCATTCATCACTTACACATGTGAGCTCAGTTGGAAAGCCTCCTGTCCCTACACGTGTGAGGTACGCCTTCACGACCCCGATGACATTGCCGATACTGCGAGGTGGCACCCCCAGTCCAGTGCATATACCCCCCACACTCGAGTTGGAGGAGGTCACATAGGGGTACAAACCTGCAATAGACAAGCAGCTACAATCAAAACTGAAAAAGTTTTACTATAATGAAATTTCAGTTTGTCTTATTTCTTTTCCCTATTTCCTAATGGGTCAAACTTTGCAAACTTGCTACTGATACTTTCATGCACTTTCAATAAGGAACAAAGTAACATATACAAAAATAGAGCCATGGGCTCTGTAGCTCATCAGATTTTTGATGGAAAAAGGTTTTGACCCCTGTGACCCCATTTAGGGTCATTGGGTAAAAACATCTAAAATTTAGAATTTCAATTTGCCCAGGAGTCTACACACAACTTTTCAGCTCTCTTGACCTTTTGAAACTGGAGAAGAAGGAGTAAAATATGTTTTTAAGGCTTTGACCCCTTTGACCCCAATTGGGGTCAAGGGGTAACCAAACCTTAAATTTAGAATCTTCGTTGGCCAAGGAGTCTACACACAACTTTTTAGCTCTCTAGAACTTTTGGAACTGGAGAAGATGGAGTAAAATAGGTTTTTAAGGTTTTGACCCCTGTGACCCCATTTGGGGTCAAGGGGTAAACAAACCTAAAATTTAGAATCCTCATTGGCCAAGGAGTCTACACACAACTTTTTAGCTCTCTAGACCTTTTGGAACTGGAGAAGAAGATGAAAATAGGTTTTTAGGATTTTGACCCCTGTGACCCCATTTGGGGTCATGAGGTCATGAAATCTACAATTTAGAATCCTCAATTGCCAAGGAGTCTCCACATCAAATTTGAGCTCTCTAGAGTCATTGGTTCTGGAGAAGAAGTCGAAAATGTGAAAAGTTTACGGATGGACGGACGGATGGACGGACGGACGGACGCCATGCCATGCCATAAGCCCATCGGGTCTTTCAGACCTGATGAGCTAAAAATTAAAAATAGAGCCATTGGCTCTGTAGCTCATCAGGCATCATATCAAGTTTGCTTTATACAGGCAAGATGAGCTAAAAATGAAACTGATGTTACCTATTACAAGAAAACCTATAAAAAAATTACAAAACAAATGTATTATTATTCAACACTTTCTAGATCGCCAGTATCAGACAGTGAAAGAAGTCCACACTAAAATATCCAAGGAGAAATAAATTTGTCATAGACTGTCATCTAATGGAGAAAAATAGGTTTTTAAGATTGTGACCCCTGTGACCCTATTTGGGGTCATGGGGTCACAAAACCTACAGTTTAGAATCCCAATTGACCAAGGAGTCTACATGCAGTCTTTCAGCTCAATAGACCTTTAGGAGCTAAAGGTGATGATGAAAATAAGTTTTTTAAGGTTGTGACCCCTGTGACCCTATTTGGGGTCATGGGGTCACGAAATCTACACTTTAGAATCCCCATTGGCCAAGGAGTCTGCACATATAATTTCAGCTCTCTAGACCTTTTGGAACTTGAGAAGAAGATGAAAATAGTTTTTTAAGGTTGTGACCCCTGTGACCCTATTTGGGGTCACAGGGTCACCAAAGTTACAAATTAGAATCTCCATTGTCCAAGGAGTCTGCACATATCAATATTAACTCTAGACCTTTTGGAACTGGAGAAGAAGATGAGAATTGGTTTTAAAGGTTGTGACCCCTGTGACCCTATTTTGGGTCATGGGGTCACGAAATCTACAATTAAGAATCCCCATAGGCCAAGGAGTCTGCACATATTACTTTCAACTCTCTAGTCCTTTTAGAACTGGAGAAGAAGATGAAAATAGGTTTTTAAGGTTGTGACCCCTGTGACCCTATTTGGGGTCACAGGGTCACCAAAGTTACAAATTAGAATCCCCATTGTCCAAGGAGTCTGCACATATCGTTTTTAACTATCTAGTCCTTTTAGAACTGGAGAAGAAGATGAAAATAGGTTTTTAAGGTTGTGACCCCTGTGACCCTATTTGGGGTCACAGGTTCACCAAAGTTACAAATTAGAATCCCCATTGTCCAAGGAGTCTGCACATATCACTTTCAACTCTCTAGTCCTTTTAGTACTGGAGAAGAAGATGAAAATAGGGTTTTAAGGTTGTGACCCCTGTGACCCTATTTGGGTTAATGGGGTCACAAAATATACAATTTAGAATCCCCATTGGCCAAGGAGTCTGCACATATCGTTTTTAACTCTCTAGTCCTTTTAGAACTGGAGAAGAAGATGAAAATAGGTTTTTAAGGTTGTGACCCCTGTGACCCTATTTGGGGTCACAGGGTCACCAAAGTTACAAATTAGAATCTCCATTGTCCAAGGAGTCTGCACATATAATTTTTAACTCTCTACTCCTTTTGGAACTGGAGAAGAAGATGAAAATAGGTATTTAAGGTTGTGACCCCTGTGACCCTATTTGGGGTCACAGGGTCACCAAAGTTACAAATTAGAATCCCCATTGGCCAAGGAGTCTGCACATATCATTTTTAACTCTCTAGTCCTTCTGGAACTGGAGAAGAAGATGAAAATAGGTTTTTAAAGTTGTGACCCCTGTGACCCTATTTGGGGTCACAGGGTCGCCAAAGTTACAAATTAGAATCTCCATATGCTAAGGTACTTGTACACAAAATTTCAGCTCTCTAATGTGTATGGTTCATGAGGAGAAGTCGAAAGTGTCAAAAGTTTACGGACGGACGACGGACGACGGACGACGGACGGACGCCGGACGACGGGCCATGCCATAAGCCCATCTGGACTTTCAGTCCTGATGAGCTAAAAAAATATTAGCATTTAAAAAAAATACTATTAACTGCTAATTGTTCAAACATAAAAGTTTAAAATTCAGCCGCTTTCATTTCTACTGACCTCTATAATAAGTTAACAAATACAAATGATTAAGTATCACATGCACATTTGTCCCACAAGCTGTTACATTGCTTGTAATAAGCTTTACTTGATACTTTCATTGTGCATAGATATGAATTAACGCTGGAAAGAATATTAACAGGGTTGATAAAGCAAATATTGGACACATATGGTGGAAACTTAATAAAGGTTCATGAACTTAGTGACCTAAATGTTGTTAATGGAGAAGTTAATGAAACTAAAACTACTGTGTGATTTACTTATGAATGGATGAATGGATAAAGTCAATATCATAAACTTTAATTCCTCTATGATGCTAAAGGGGCAGTAGCATGTTTTTAGGGGGAATATAAGGTGATGTCAGGAAAATTAATATTAATGGTTCCAAATGAAAGACAATCTATTTAAACGAAATGGAGCTTTGATAATTCAAATATGCAATGTAAAGTTTAGACATGCAATTCATTTTTCTTACTCAAAATGAAGGTGTTCACACAAAATGGCCCCAAATGGATTTTATGTGATTCTTCATACTTTGTCCTCGGACTATGGATGATTCATCTGTGTTATGATATTTTTGACAGTTAGCATTAAAGGACAGTTATCAGTGAAAATTTCTTAATATAATTTTCAAAAAATAGAGCCAATGGCTCTGTAGCTCATCAGGCATCATATAAAGTTTGCTTTATACAGGCAAGATGAGCTAAAAATGAAACTGATGTTACCTATTGCAAGAAAACCTATAAAAAATTTACAAAACAAATGTATTATTATTCAACACTTTCTAGATCGCCAATATCAGACAGTGAAAGAAGTCCACACTAAAATATCCAAGGAGAAATAAATTTGCCATAGACTGTCATCTAATGGAGAAAAATAGGTTTTTAAGATTGTGACCCCTGTGACCCTATTTGGGGTCATGGGGTCACAAAACCTACAGTTTAGAATCCCAATTGGCCAAGGAGTCTACATGCAGTCTTTCAGCTCAATAGACCTTTAGGAGCTAAAGATGATGATGAAAATAAGTTTTTAAGGTTGTGACCCCTGTGACCCTATTTGGGGTCATGGGGTCACGAAATCTACAATTTAAAATCCCTATTGGCCAAGGAGTCTGCACATATAATTTCAGCTCTCTAGACCTTTTGGAACTTGAGAAGAAGATTAAAATAGTTTTTTAAGGTTGTGACCCCTGTGACCCTATTTGGGGTCACAGGGTCAACAAAGTTACAAATTAGAATCCCCATTGTCCAAGGAGTCTGCACATATCAATATTAACTCTCTAGACCTTTTGGAACTGGAGAAGAAGATGAGAATTGGTTTTTAAGGTTGTGACCCCTGTGACCCTATTTGGGGTCACAGGGTCACCAAAGTTACAAATTAGAATCTCCATATGCTAAGGTACTTGTACACAAAATTTCAGCTCTCTAATGTGTATGGTTCATGAGGAGAAGTCGAAAGTGTCAAAAGTTTACGGACGGACGCCGGACGGACGACAGACGGACGACGGACGGACGGACGCCGGACGACGGGCCATGCCATAAGCCCATCTGGACTTTCAGTCCTGATGAGCTAAAAATAGAGCCATTGGCTCTGTGGCTACAGGGGCCACAGGGCCACCAAAGCTACAATTTTTAATCCTCACTTGTCAAGGAGTCTGTACACAAAGTTTCAGCTTTCTAGGCCTTTTTGTTCTGGAGAAGAAGATGAAAATAGCTTTTTAGGGCGTGGCCCCTGTGGCCCTTATTAGGGGCCACAGGGCCACCAAAGCTACAATTTTTAATCCTCACTAGTCAAGGAGTCTGTACACAAAGTTTCAGTTTTCTAGGCCTTATGGTTCTGGAGAAGAAGATGAAAATAGTTTTATAGGGCGTGGCCCCTGTGGCCCTTATTAGGGATCACAGGGCCACCGAAGCTACAATTTATAATCCTCACTAGTCAAGGAGTCTGTACACAAAGTTTCAGCTTTCTAGGCCTTATGGTTCTGGAGAAGAAGATGAAAATAGCTTTTTAGGGCGTGGCCCCTGTGGCCCTTATTAGGGGCCACAGGGCCACCAAAGCTACAATTTTTAATCCTCACTAGTCAAGGAGTCTGTACACCAAGTTTAAGTTTTCTAGGCCTTATGGTTCTGGAGAAGAAGTCGAAACTCTACAAAGTTTACGGACGGATGGACGGACGGAAGCCGGACACCATGCCATGCCATAAGCCCATCGGGCCTTACAGGCCAGATGAGCTAAAAAATAGAGCCAGTGGCTCTGTAGCTCATCAGGCTTCATATCAAATTTGCTTTAGGGTGTGGCAAATGTGCAATTAGGTTAAAGGGTGTGACCCCTGAGGCCCTTATTAGGGGCCACAGGGCCACAAAGCTATCAACCATAATCCTCACTTAATCAAAGAGTATATTCACAAGGTTTCAGCTTTCTGGGCCTTTTGCCCCTGGAGAAGAAGATGAAAACAGGTTTTAAGGGCGTGACCCCTCTGGCGTTTGATAGGGGTCAATTGGCCACCAAAGCTACAATTTATAATCCTCACTAGTCAAGGAGCCTGTACACAAAGTGTCAGCTTTCTAGGCCTTATGGTTCTAGAGAAGAAGATGAAAATATGTTTTTAGGGTGTGGCCCCTGTGACCCTTATTAGGGACCACAGGGCCACAAAAGCTACAATTTTTAATCCTCAATAGTCAAGGAGTCTGTATACAGAATTTCAGCTTTCTAGGCCTTATGGTTCTGGAGAAGAAGTCGAAATTCCACAAAGTTTACGGCTGGACGCCATGCCATGCCATAAGCCCATCGGGCCTTACAGGCCAGATAAGCTAAAAAGTGCTACTGCCCCTTTAATGTGACTGGCTGTGTTCCCCCAGACTGCCAAGCCTCCACTCTACTTACCAAAGTCTATGTCGAGGATGGTCGACTGTGCTCCTTCTATGAGGACGTTCTTGCCCTCCTTGAGAGCTTGATCCAGATAGTAGATGGTGTCCGTCACCATCGGGCGCAGCTTCTCCCTCATTGCCTGCAATGTGAGTACAAATACTGAAATTTTCAAAACACTATTTCAAAATCCTTTGAGGTAATCAAATATACTTGCTGACTTGAAAATACTGAATCTTTAATACAATCCATGTACAATTGACATGATTGAGAATAATTGAATAAGAAAAGAGGAAAATTGATTTAAGAATTTCTAGAGAACACAATATCAAGTAAAAGACTTCAGTACTTCCTGAATTTGTATAATTGACGTGTGTTCTCAATTAAGATTTCCATATGAATATTTTATTTCATCAAGTGTCATATGGATTTAGAAACAAATCTTTATTTTTACTACATGAAGCGAAATGAATTCATATTTTGTCAATATGTTAGATGATCTTAAAACAAACAAACCAAAAATAACCAGTCCCATGTATACCCTTAGTTGACCTTTCATGCAGAAATATCAACGACATACTTGTTTTATGACATAACAAAATCAAGGAAAAGAAACTCTGAAACAACATATCTAAAACAAAACTACTGTGTAGATTTGTAAATCATCATCAATTAAGTGGTAAAACCATCATAAAGATGCCATAGGATTAGACAGTGGAGTGTCAAATCCTAAGGAAGAGATTGTTGACGGCTCATGAGATACTGCTACTATGTTTACAACATTTGTGACGTGATACAGGATAATATCCCTTTCTTCTGCTCGGGAAATACAAATATAACACATATGATATGTCCCCCAAAAATCTTGTTTCATGCTACAGACATGGATTTCAAGTTCCAACATCAATGAGGGAATGTTCACCAGATTAACACTACAGGAACCTGAGGTAGGCTGGAGGCATGCTTCAACAATTGTGGGTGTACATCTAGAGTCTCTCTCGAGGATTACCCACAAGGAACTTACTTTATATTTGCTAATTTCAGCCTCTGCGTCCACATCGAGGGTGGGAAAGATTCGCTTGTGATGCTCCACAAGATTACGGAATCTGGAAACATAACGACAGTTCCGTTGCCATGGCAAAAATGTTTTAAACAAGTGACGATATCAATCACCTTTGAGCTCTAAACCTTTATGTGTCCGCTTTTAGTTAAGTATACTTACTTTTCTGAGAAAACGTCAAAATCCCCCATCAAGTCACACATACGCAGACCATTTCTTGTCGCCTAAAAGATACCAAAAGAAACCTATCCATCATATATTCAAAGGTTATGAACACATCAAGTCTTAAAAAGATACAGGCCTGCAGGAAGATAGCCAATATAAAGACAGAATGGATAGAGCTAATTTAATAAATTTCATAAAGATTATTTAAGAATTTGACCTCCATTAATCCTTAAAGAATAAAATAGCAGGAGAAGCCTTGGTTACATCTCGCATCTCTACTCATGATAGTTCTTTGATATAGGGAAAATTGGCTGAAGGCCGGACACCAACCAGTTGCCTAAACAGTTATTAATAGCTGACTCTGTATATTTAATTTAAACCAAAAAGCTGCTTTAATAAGAGAAAAATCATTTTGATTGGTAAATAATAAGGAATTCATAAGGAAAGTATTCTGTGACAGGCAGCTGGTTTGAACATCAGCTATTCCAGGAACTTCAGAGAAAGAGTCAACAAACAAACCTTGGAGGAGTAGGCTGGGCCAATGCCTTTCTTTGTAGTTCCAATCCTGATTGAAACAATGCCAAACAAAATATTGAATACATTGTAAAATGTAAAGTATGTCTAGTTCCTTAGAAAACATTTTGGATTACAATGAATTTGTCTTCAGATTTCACACAATTGTTAAGTTTACAAATGGAGAAGTTGTCTTCCCCTAAGGCCGAGATTCCATGTGTCTGTAGTGCGTACTACATGATGCGTAGTGCACAGCGTATTAAAACACATTGCGCTAATATAGTAAAAGTTGATTCTATGTATCATAGTATGCGTTATGCTTCGTGCACTATGCATTATGTGTACAAAAGCTGGCCATGGAAACAACTTCTACTTTATTAGCGTATTTTGTCTTAATATGCACTACGCATTACAGACACATGGAATTTCAGCTTAAAACTTTGGAATCATATAGTATAATATGATCTATCATGAAGATTTCCAATTCTTGATAATCAGTATAAGAGTTGTGACAATATATCATAGTATCAATAAGTATGATACCTACTTTGACATATAGGCAGGGTTTTACATAAGCATTCAAAACTGAGAGTCCTAGGGACTCAAAGGATATATCTTTAAGAGTCCTTTTCCAATTTCAAGAGTCTTTAAAAAATATGGATGTTTCATATTTGATAAAAAGGTTTATAAAGATTTGCCTATAATGGGATGGTAATTGGTTGATATTTCAATACCATCTTGACATAAAATCTTACTTAAATGTGGTTTTTATTTACAGATTGAATATTTGTATCAGAATAAAACTGAGTCACAGAGGACCCACATGACTATTTTTGGGGGGTTTTCCTGAGATTTCCTGGGTCAAATACTCAGGAAAGTTGAGTCCTGTAAAACCCTGCATATAGGTATCCTGATAAAAGTGATAATTATTGTTAACAGTATGATATAATATTTTGCCTACAAATCAAGCCGTTTTGAAATGCTATCATTTCGTTATATTAAAAAGACCCTGAAAATAGGGCATCATGAGATGCATCATATCGTTAAGCATGTGATATGTATCATATCCTGAAATGCATATCTATGTCGGTCACAACTCTAACAAGAATGTCAGGTAACCATGGCAACTCACAACTTGGTCCCCCTCTGATTCTCGTGCATTCCATCTACTCTCTGGTGTAAGTCAAACACTGAAGAGAAAAAAAGAATATTTTGTGGATATTTTATCAAAGCTTATATTTGTTACACAGGCGCTTGAACAATGATTTGTTATAAAGGTATGTATCAATGTTTTCTGTATATATATTTATGAATTCTCAGCAGTAGAGTTGTGACAATATATTGATACATTGAGAATCAAGAATCTTGATTCGATGAGTGTATCGTGATATTTATTGTTGACCCTAAAATTGTTTGTCAATAAAATACCCTGAAAATAGCGTATTGTGATATGTATTGTATCAAATCGAAGCGTTCCTTAATTTCTTGACACGTATCGTATCGGGAAATGTCTGTATTGTCACATCTTTTAGCAGAAGAATGCCTTGTATCATACCTAGGGAGCAGTTTCTCTGGAAGCTTGATTCAAAGACACAGTATGACATATTTATGGATCCTGGTCAAACAGCTGTGACCCATGTTTACTTTATATACATTGATTTATCAACAAAAATATTCAGCAGTCTAGGAATTCAAATAATCTTATCTATCTCATCTAAAAAACTATCTGAAGCGATTTCATTTTACATGTAGAATAAGATAATAAAAGCATTCATTACTATTCATTGTATTCAATTCTTGTTTGAGTTTTCAACGTGTTTAAAGATGCTTACAGTAAAAAAGATAAACTGGAGAAAAACAACAAAATTGGTTTAAATAAAATTTGAGATGTATGATGTATGAGATACCATCCCAAAGGAAATACCTTAATATTACCCATACGGGCGAGGATACACGAGTGGATATTTTTTTGATATCCGCACATGTGCTTTTTAGTGATTCTCAACGTTGATTGGTCGGTTCCTAATAGAATGAAAGACGATTGGTCGACGGAACTATTTTCAAGTTTCATTGATAAATTTAACGTGTCGAACGTTTGTCGATTAGGTTAAAAATAAAATCGTAGAACGATGAATATATCTGTACATCATATAACTTACAGGTTGATATTTAAACGCAGTATTATTTGAAACTATTCATCTACGTGTTAAAGTTCATTGTGATCTTAAGATTGTGCTTTTTCCAAAAAGCGCTGTCTGTTTGTAAACAAACATGGCTGCCATCTAAAAATTCATGAAATCTATCCAAGCACAAGAATTTCACTGATCCATTAGTAATTATTAACACATAAAAACCATAGGGACTCAAATTCAATACATACATTCATGAAAGCAATAACTTTTACAAATCAACATACTCAGTTGATCAGCCCTGGGAACAATCCTACCGTGATCACAGGCCGATTAGAGTTATCGTTCTTGACACTTGCTACGTAAATGAAAGTGACGTCGAAAGAAACAAATGTTGTTCAAACTTCAGATTATTTGATTATCCTGACATACAGACTTGTTTTGATGCATTCTTTGTAAGTTTCTCTTAAAGATATTGCCACTTTTATCACTTGTTTAAAAAAATTGATAGGTTTTTGACATTTTCGTTAGGCCTACAACATTGTGCTGTCAACAACACATCACAGTGGTAGTACGGCGTGACGATCGGCTGATTCAAATACTTATTATCTTTATCAAATAATGTTGTTTGTTAAGAGTTTTATGTGTGTTAATTTGTTCAAGGTTGAAAAGTGTATTTTATTATTCAGGGACAATATTTCGTCATTTTCGTATTGTTTTGAAACTGAACTAGATTCCGATGCGTTGTTGACTAATTCACTCTGGAGATGTTCGGTTGGACACGCGTATGAATACTGATCAGCTGATTGGTATCACTTTCTACAGCATTACTACGATTTCTCAATCGCATTTTTTCAGTCGTTTTTTAATTATATTTCATTACAAATGGGTAATATATAGAATAACCAACTCGGTACGAGTGATTACGGGATATCTGCACTCGTCAAAATAATGTTCAGTTGCTCGCCAAGGCTCGCGACTGTGAACATTATTTCGACTCGGGCAGATATCCTGTAATCATTCTTACCTCGTTGGTTATTCTCTAAATATCACATACCTACAGTGTTTTGTTTGTAATGTTTCGAGACACTTTGTCCCCCTTCATTGGTCTAATTTTCAAAGAAATTGTCAGGTCAGATCAACTGACAACAGAACCACATGTATAACCTGCACTGACCTCAAATATTGACAAAAGTGATAAATATTAAACCCTAATGACATATTTCCAATAAGCACCCTCTCTATGATCACAAACTGATCAATACAGAGCAATCAATAACCAATCATTGATTGTTTCCTGGAACTGATCATGCAGTGAAAACATAAGGGCCAAGGCCACAACTCTGCAGTATACCTGCGTTATGTCACCTTGACATACTAATTATCAGCTCGTCAATCAGGCTTATAATGAGTGACGATTATGCCCAAACAAAACATGGACGCATAACCCTCGCTTGTAATGACATCGAGGTCAGACACATGACAACCAAAATCACACATCAAGATAACAGCTCATAGCCTTATAACAACACTGACTTGCGTCAAATTCAACCACTTTTATAGCTAAGTATCTCACAGTATATTTGGTAAATTTCTGTACAAAATCAAATAAGAGAGGGCTTATGGATTTAATCTTTAAATAATAGATTATTCGTTGTTACCAAATGAATATTGATGCAATTAATCCAATTATCTAAAACAATGATGAATATTTATCAGTAAATTATGTTAGATTTTGAATATTCTCTATTGTAGTGAGTGGAAACATTACGGTGAGTGTAGATAACACAAAACATTTGCATTAAGTTGTTTCATGACCTGGATGCAGGAGCCCTATTTAAATCTCTTTCTTGTTAAGGATATTGTTTTCAAAGCCTTTAATTTCATTTGAATTGTACTTAATGTCAAATAACGTATAACAATAATTGTATTCAATTTATAACAATAAAAAATAGAGCCAGTGGCTCTGTAGCTCATCAGGCTTCATATCAATTTCGCTTTAGGGTGTGGCAAATGTGGTTCCTCACCTACTTTGTACCACAGGGTCGACAAATGTACAATTTGGATTCTGCCTTATCTAACTAAGGAGTTTGCACCAGAGTTTCAGCTTTCGAGGCCTGATGCTTTTTGAGAAAAAAATTAAATTAGGTTAAAGGGTGTGGCCCCTGGCCCTTATTAAGGGTCACACGGCCACTAAAGCTACAATTTATAATCCTCACTAGCCAAGGAGTCTGTACACAAAGTTTCAGCTTTCTAGGCCTTATGGTTCTGGAGAAGATGATGAACATAGGTTTTTAGGGCGTGGCCCCTGTGGCCCTTATTAGGGGTCACAGGGCCACCAAAGCTACAATTTATAATTCTCACTATTCAAGGAGTCTGTACAAAAAGTTTCAGCTTTCTAGGCCTCATGGTTCTGGAGAAGATGATGAAAATAGGTTTTTAGGCCATGGCCCCTGTGGCCCTTATTAGGGGTCACAGGGCCACCAAAGCTACAATTTATAATCCTCACAAGCCAAGGAGTCTGTACAAAAAGTTTCAGCTTTCTAGGCCTTATGCTTCTGGAGAAGAAGATGAAAATATGTTTTTAGGGTGTGGCCCCTGTGGCCCTTATTAGGGGTCACAGGGCCACCAAGGCTACAATTTATAATCCTCACTAGCCAAGGCGTCTGTACACAAACTTTCAGCTTTCTAGGCCTTATGGTTCTGGAGAAGAAGTCGAAATTCCACAAAGTTTACGGACGGACGGATGCCGGACACCATGCCATGCCATAAGCCCATCGGGCCTTACAGGCCAGATGAGCTAAAAAGCTGAATTAGCTGTTTTTGACACTAATTACTTCAATTGTTGTTTTTCATAGTGTCTTAATCATGGATAACGTACAAGTATACAAAGTTAAGTGGATAGTCTATTTTCAAATAACTTTTTAGTAACACAAAAAGGAGATTTTAAATTCATGTACTTAACCTGAGGCGTAGTAATCCAGCTAATACTAAACTTGCTTATTAAGTATTGTATGCTTATTCAAGTCTTACCGGTATTAGGCATGTGAGGTGAATTTACTTGACTTTGATTTCATGGTGATAACAGTATACATAATTATATTTGTCTGGAACAACTTGGGCTTGAACTGCACAAGTCTGGAGAGACTGAGCTTTGTTAATTCCTTGAAAATTTAAGAATTTTATCTTGTGAAAATTACTTTTTGCAATTATTTTAACACCTGAAGGTTAATAATTGTAATGTAGCATAAAAAGTTTACAACATTGAAAGTGATACAAATATCATGTCAATAACTCACCACTATGTGGGAAATGACAATTTGCAATAAAACACAAATTTAAGGGTAAAGCAACTTACCGAGATGAGCTCTGTTTGAAATGAGGAGACGGTCTTGCCAGTCCTTCAGTCCTTTCTTTTCGTTAACAGCAATCTCATCAAACAGGTTGGGTAGGTGGACAACCACTCCATTGCCTGAACAACAAAACAGAAATATTCAAATCCTTATCCGTTCTGATTTTAGATATAATAGATAATAAAACAAAATGTTCTAAAAATGTTTTTAAATTCTGTTGAAGTGATTTATTCAAAATATAATGAGAGATCAATCAAGATTAAATCATAATGTTAACTTGTTTATACATTTATAGTCTAAGTGTTAAAATAAACAAGATTAAAGATTAACCTTTAGATGAAATTATCAGTTTATTAGGTAGTCTTCACTTAACATGCAATGATAATCTGAGGAATTTGTCACACAATGTGTACGCAGCATATTAATCTTATTCAACATATTGTTCATAAGAAGTCATAGCTCATCACATGATGCAAGAAGTTTCATCGACTGGCTCATAGATCTATGTAAATGACAATACCACACATTCTCATAAATTTGCTCTCAAACATTGTATCTAACAACATGCATTTCTTCATTGTCATATTGATCAGTGTTTAAAAACCTGAAAAACATTGAAACAAAACATTTAAAATTTCAATTAACCTGGTAAATAATAAACTCCTAAATATGTCAGCCATGAAAAAGCCTGGTGAGCTTTACAATTAATTTCACACCATTAAACATTTATTAAAAAATAGCCTTACACTTTAAACCTGAAAGTTAATTGCAAAACAGATGCCACAGAAAACCAATAAACACGTACAACTTGTCACATGATTATTTATTAACATGCAAGTGAGATCAAGTTCTCATTAAATGTGACTTCTCCTGAAATTAGGACATCCAGCTGACTGAGTCAGTGTTGAAAAACTACACCTATCAAATACCTAGATACCATTTGTGATCTTACATAACATAGTGACATTTCAGATATCATTGCTGTCACTCAAACATTGATGGCAGTGTTGTTCCTAGAAGGGGTCCTGGGTTAATCTGCCCACCCTTTTGGCTTGGTGTCATTGAAATTATAAGATGTAGGACACTTATACCATTGCAAAGGAGCCCATCTCCCAAAATGAAAATATAGCCAAAATAACCCCACTCATCTGATCATCAAGGATCACTGGATTGAAACATTTACATTTATCAAGTTGTAAATGAGATCATGTTCTAATTAAACAAGACTTTTCCTCTGAAGTAGGGCATTCAGTTAACAGATTTAGTGTAGCGGAAGTAGGAAAACTACACATATCAAATACTTCGACATCATTTGTTATCTCAGAGCAAGATGGTGGTAATTTTTACAATATATCATTGCTATCACTGAAAATTGATGGTAAACATCTACAAGACAGAAAGGATATCTGAACCTGTATTCATCCACTGTCAAAATCTTCAACTCATTCAATCATTGATGTTATTTTTTTATATATATATAATAGTAAGACATTCCAAACTGATCATGTCAAAATATTCCACTAATTGCTATAAATTTTTTATATTCATTTTCGGTCATGTAACATTTGTGAGACAATCAAATCAATTATTTATTTTGTTTATGTGGAAACTGCAACTAATTAGTGACAGCCTGACATTGGTATAAATTAATTAAGAAAGATTGCTATCATAGATCAATGGGGTTCTCAATGAACACACAGCTCTGTGTGATGTTGTACAGTCGATGTAAATATTCATGTCATTAGAAGAATATGAAGAGCCTATCTTTTTGTTCTAACTATCATTGTCATGAAACATTAAATGACATAAAAACATGAAAATATTTATATTTAGAATAATGTGACGGTCATTGTTGAAATTTTACAATTCTAAAGCTCTAAGTTACAACTTAAAAACAATCAAGCAGGCCAAGGGTTAATAATGATTTATTTTTCATTCGAATTTTAAAGTTTTTAAGACATCCTACTGAGAGAAGACTGACATCTACTAAAGAAATAATTCAGATGCACAAATTATGGGGGAAAACAGAACAACTACACTGTAGTAGCAGAGGTGAAACATGACACTTGATTTCGTTTTGATTCTGCACAAGACAACAAATATCTATTTTTAAATTGTCATATTATAATTTGACCAAAACACTTACAAAGAAATGGTCGAATGCCCCTTATGTGGGAAAAATTAATACTTTCATTTGTTATCATTGGTTTGAGTCAAGCTCATTTGAATAAAAGTACCGAGGGTACAGAAGCTCACCTTAAAATGAATGATGTGGTAAAATGGTTTAATTATACATGTAACCATCTTTTATATAATTGATTATGGCTGCCATCATGATTTTTTTATCTTTTAAAATACTAGTCTCCTTTTGGAAACGACTAGAGCTTGAACAAACATTAATACACGAATGATATAATCATGATAAGTTAACAAGCAGTAGGTTTTTGTATAACTTTTTTGTATATCTATGGCTGAATTGGTGACCATCTTGTACTTTTTAATCTTCAAAATGCTACTTTTATGTGGGCATCCGTATTAATTTCATTATGATATCTTGATTGGTTTAGGTGTATCCATTTAAATGTCATTCATTACTTACAGGATGGTGGCCACTTACATTTGTTTTGTAGTGAATCATTAATATGATTTCAAGATTATTTCACTGATGGTTATGCTGCATGGGATATTGAGAATCCCAAAAGTACAGATTTTTCAAGGAAAATGAATGACTGATTGAGAGGAAAGTCATAAACACAGCAATGCATAAGACAACGTTTATTTTGTTCACATAATATTTACATGTCAAGTGACCATGAGATGTCTTTCATTAAAGTATCAATTTATTTAACACTCATACAGTACTATAATGGTAAACATTTTTGCATTGTCAAATCAACAGAGAGATATGACAAATCAAATTTCCTTACTTTTCTTACTAAACCCTTTTCGATTTTCATCTGCATATTTATTCCACATCAACTTATCATGTAGATTGCTAAACACAAAGCTTATTGTAGACAAGTTTTGTGTAAGTTGTTATTCTTAGAAAGAACATATCACTGTCATGAGAATACAAGTCCATAACTTTTATTGCATACACATGGGCCATGGCCATATAGCATAATGCTCTACCATATCAATTGGGTCAGGTTGATTATGCAACAGACTAGCAGCTGACACTGTGATGCTAGCAGCCTGCCTTTGGATGTGTATTAGACAGCATAGTGGAATATCTGAACTCTGGTTGACCCCTTATGTGTGGTATTTAAAGGAATATAAGGGAGATACCATTGTTTAAAATTTAAAATGTTTAATGTGATTTGGTTTTTGCAGCTAGTTGCCATAAAGATTTTAAACAAATTAATCAATTATGTTTATCTTTCATCTTAATTTTTTTAGAAACACTTAAAAATATAGAACAACTTGCACGACAATCTTAAATTTTCCATATTTAAGATAATATTATGATAGTAAGTTCAAATTAGAGAATTTAAATGGTGCCAGTGATCACTTGATGAAAGCTTAAAATTTAATAATAATGATGTGTCATCTGCAGCTGAAAAGTCAATATGGCTGCTATTGCGGCCATCTTGGATTCTCAAAACTGAAACGTCTACCTTTCTGTGCGGAATCACTATAGGTATAACATACTACAATATAAAAATGATATCTAGATTGGTTTAGGAGAAATAGTCTTTGTCATGAAATCTAATTGAAAATTCAATATGGCTTCCATGGCGGCCATATTGGATTCTCAAAACTTTAACATCTACCTTTCTGTGCGGAATCACCATGGGTATAACATACTACAATTTCAGAATGATATCTGTATTCGTTTAGAAGGAGTAGTCTTTTTCATGAAATCTAATTGAAAATTCAATATGGCTGTCATGGCGGCCATCTTGGATTCTCAAAACTGAAACGTCTACCTTTCTGTGAGGAATCACCATGGGTATAACATAATACAATTTCAGAATGATATCTGTATTCGTTTAGGAGGAGTAGTCTTTTTCGTGAAAGTTTACGGACGGACAGACGGACGGACAGACAGACGGACGACGGACGAAGCGCCATGACATAAGCTCACATTTACTTTGTAAAGGTGAGCTAAAAAATAGAGCCATTGGCTCTGTAGCTCATCAGGCATCATATCAAGTTTGCTTTATACAGGCAAGATGAGCTAAAAATGAAACTGATGTTACCTATTGCAAGAAAACCTATAAAAAAATTACAAAACAAATGTATTATTATTCAACACTTTCTAGATTGCCAATATCAGACAGTGGAAGAAGTCCACACTAAAATATCCAAGGAGAAATAAATTTGCCATAGACTGTCATCTAATGGAGAAAAATAGGTTTTTAAGATTGTGACCCCTGTGACCCTACAGTTTAGAATCCCAATTGGCCAAGGAGTCTACATGCAGTCTTTCAGCTCAATAGACCTTTAGGAGCTAAAGATGATGATAAAAATAAGTTGTCAAGGTTGTGACCCCTGTGACCCTATTTGGGGTCATGGGGTCACGAAATCTACAATTTAGAATCCCCATTGGCCAAGGAGTCTGCACATATAATTTCAGCTCTCTAGACCTTTTGGAACTTGAGAAGAAGATGAAAATAGTTTTTTAAGGTTGTGACCCCTGTGACCCTATTTGGGGTCACAGGGTCAACAAAGTTACAAATTAGAATCCCCATTGTCCAAGGAGTCTGCACATATCAATATTAACTCTCTAAACCTTTTGGAACTGGAGAAGAAGATGAGAATTGGTTTTTTAAGGTTGTGACCCCTGTGACCCTATTTGGGGTCATGGGGTCACGAAATCTACAATTAAGAATCCTGATTGGCCAAGGAGTCTGCACATATAATTTTCAACTCTATAGTCCTTTTAGTACTGGAGAAGAAGATGAAAATAGGTTTTTAAGGTTGTGACCCCTGTGACCCTATTTGGGGTCACAGATTCACCAAAGTTACAAATTAGAATCCTTATTGTCCAAGGAGTCTGCACATATCACTTTCAACTCTCTAGTCCTTTTAGAACTGGACAAGAAGATGAAAATAGGTTTTTAAGGTTGTGACCCCTGTGACCCTATTTGGGGTCACAGATTCACCAAAGTTACAAATTAGAATCCTTATTGTCCAAGGAGTCTGCACATATCACTTTTAACTCTCTAGTCCTTTTAGAACTGGAGAAGAAGATGAAAATAAGTTTTTAAGGTTGTGACCCCTGTGACCCTATTTGGGATCATGGGGTCACCAAAGTTACAAATTAGAATCCCCATTGGCCAAGGAGTCTGCACATATCATTTTTAACTCTCTAGTCCTTCTGGAACTGGAGAAGAAGATGAAAATAAGTTTTTAAAGTTGTGACCCCTGTGACCCTATTTGGGGTCACAGGGTCACCAAAGTTACAAATTAGAATCTCCATAAGCTAAGGTACTTGTACACAAACTTTCAGTTCTCTAATGTGTATGGTTCATGAGGAGAAGTCGAAAGTGTCAAAAGTTTACGGACGGACGCCGGACGACGGGCCATGCCATAAGCCCATCTGGACTTTCAGTCCTGATGAGCTAAAAAATGATTGGTATTGTCATTTTAATCAAAATAACGTTTAGCTAATATTCACAATTCTGTCATGTCATTTGAACTGAGGAATGATTAAGAATTATGGACTAGTGAATATTATGGTTATAAGGACAGGTTTTAACCCAAGCAATTATTTATTGACGTCTATAATTGAATACTCCTCACAAAAACTTAAGCAACATGTAAAATTTGGAATATGTGCATCTTGTCTAAAATGCATGTTTATGAGGGAGGTTGTGTTCCAGCAATGTGATTAATGATCTGATAAATGTTAATAACGTTAAGCTACCTAGAATGTGTACATATTTTTCTGAAAAATATCCCTGTTGCTTAAGTTTTTGTGAGGAGTACATAATATCCCACCTCTAGAGGTGTAATAATATATTTTATCGTTTGGAGGATCTCCGATGCATATTGTAATACATATTACTGAATTGAAGAATGTACAAAACTGATATAGAGATTTAAAAGATACTTTCATGCACACTAGAACCACCCATACAGTGTTTCAGATTTTTTTCAGTCACAGTGAGTCAAATGTCTCATGAAGCTCAAAAATTAGAGACATTTTCAAAAACAATGAGCCAAGCATTAACAAATATTTTTTTTAACATATGATAAATAATCTACTCACATTCAATTGAAGGCATCAGTTCTGATATTGTTGTCTTTTATTTGACTAAACATTTCAAACCATGTATGTGTCTAAAAATAAAACTCTTTCAGTAATTTTTTAAATTGTTGTTTTACTATATATGCTTACAATATCAATGTATAGTCAACAAGTTTAAATTTTGTCAGTCATTCTGCTCATTCAGTGGATCACTGCCAGGTGCTTAGAATCTAGTTTCAACAGGAAAGCAGACGATGTACAGATCTATTTATAGACACTTATACCAACTTGCAAAAATCAAATACTGAAAATACATTACATGGAGTAAAATAAGTCCTGAGGCTGTTTTAAACACCATTCCATTCAGTTATGATGCATATCCACTAATTGATACACACCAAATAAGTTCTTTGATCCTGATAAACTTGCTAACAGATCGGTCTGGTTTTCGTTTTGCTGTCAGAGCATATGATTTAGGTGGCTGTTCCTTTAACCTCCCTACAGAGTTGCAAGCTCCAAACACTGTGTTAATGAAGAATTGCATGCACAGTCGATGCATGGAGCTTGTAAACCGAAACTTGAAGGGAGGGTATTGTAACAGCATGCAAACATTACACTTTCTACTTGTGACTTCCCGACGGTTTATCATCATATTAAGATAAGTTGACTTAACAGCTTTGTAAATAAGATTGAACAATCAAACAAAATAGTATTGCTAAATAATTACATGCGACAGGATGGCGCATAGGGTTGAAAGTACATGCGACATTTGGGGAAATCATGCGAGAATATCGCGGTCGCACCGTAAATCTGAAACACTGCCCCTAATACTTGAAAGCTTGATCATATAAGTACATCAAACTAAATAATGTTAAATTCTTGCACAAAATTAATTGATTCAAATATTTTATGAAAAGATCATTGTGTAAGGTATTGTGAATCAGGGGATACCTGTCATATCGCGACCCCAATATCGGGATATGTATCATATCGAGACTCTTCTGATTGTTACACCCCTATACACTTCTATAAGACAAAACACGCACCAATGAGAGCGACACAGCCCTGGTTGACGATGCCGCTAGGGAGAAGATGGAAGGCGAACTCCTTGTCTCCAACCACCACAGAGTGTCCGGCATTGTTTCCTCCCTGCAAATAGATCGTATTTATTCATTATTGTATTATTCCATTGGCCAATGCTGAATAATTCAACAAAGCCTTTTTATTTATGTCATAATGTCCCTAAAATCTTGGAACATAAACATCTTTTGCATTTTTAATGAATGTCCATATTTAGTCATGAAGATCTGTACAGCATGTTTCATTACCATATGAACCTGTAATACATTTCAAAATAACGAAAGTTTTGCCAGGTTTTATCTCAACTGATATGCATGTTCATCCCAAATGCCAAATTCATATTTCCTTGTTTTCAATGATAAACAAACACAAATTTATACAAACAAGTTTTCTAAATCAATTGGCTTAAGTACCAACCGCAGGATAATTATGCATTGACCAGTTTAGTTTTATTACAATAATGAATCAATAAGCACTGAAATACTACAAAAGAGTCGACTATGAGGTATTTTCTGGTCGAATCTTTTGACAAAATACTGCCATAAACAGCACTTGACATCTATAAATGACCAGATATTACTTTCAACAATTATCAATAAATGTCACTTTTTAACTTTTTTTAAACAGTCATTATTTAAGTGTAATTATTGCTAGGCACCTGCACATGATGATCTTTGTTTAATTAAAAACTAACTGTCGTGTGACGATAGATACATATCTTTGTATTCAGGAATCATGAGACACAATCTCATGATAAACGTATAACAATACATTATCTGTGTTGTGATATGTATCATTGACTTCAAAATTGTTTATTTCCCCTGAAAATCAGTATCTGAATCGTCACAATTCTAAACTAATTTTTGTCATTAATTTAGCATTTGGGACTAAAGGCCGCTTGGTTTTTAAAGTTGGTTTTGTTTAACTTTAAACAAAAATGTACATGCATTTTAGACTGGGAAAAACAAATCTTTGAGAATTTCTTCTTATGAACATGAAAAAAAGGGAGTATTTTATCAATAGTTATGCGTTTCATGAATATGCATTTGCCAGAAGCCTTTGTAGAGGTGATATTCAAAAGTACGTTCACATTGATCAATTAAAACCCAAAGTTAATGAAAACAGGCAATTATAAAATATTTATTTATTACGAGGGCTTGGACCCAGCATTTATTTAAGGCCGGCGTTTTTTCAAGGATTGACGGTATGATAATTTGAAGATCACTTGCGTTAGGGCAATAACAAGATTAGATATTGCTTTATTTTAAGATTTGACACAATGTCGCCAGGATGAGTGCACATGTTGTGGTTGCCAACATGCATGAAGGGGTACCCATGAAGGAAGCACTGTGCCAGTTATACTAATAATGTAAGACCTTGGCAGGGACTAAACCCTAGATAGGCACAATGCCAAAGTACTAACCTAGCTCATATTCTGTCACAGTGAAAACAACACAACTGCACAACTCAGGGCATAGAAAAGCTTCAGATTTAGGGTATTTTCTCGGTCGATTTAGTAAACACTACTCTGACAAATTAGAAGATATCAAGACAGGGAAATCATCTGCGCATCACAAACCCCCAAGCCATAGCAACAAGTGAGAATACAGCCACGAGGTATCGACTATATTTCATCATCAAAATACCAAGCACACTCGGATAAAAGCCTCCGTCTTCGAGGACGAATCGTTCATTGGAGGAAGTAATCATTTTCTTATCTATCAGCACAAAAATGAGAAACATTAGATAAACGTGCTGGAATAAAACGTCAAAATGGGTTTCACTAAGATACAACTTAGTCACAGAAATGTTAACCATGCGAATGACCCACCTGACATCGACAGACGACATCTGCATCGGCTGCTAGCAAATCGACGACCTTGCCTTTACCCTCGTCGCCCCACTGCGTTCCTAACACCACGGTGATTTTACCCGTCTCCAATATTTTCTGTCTTTTTGCGGGGATTTGGCCATTTTGACCATTTATGTGGTTACTGTTAGTATTGCTCGCCATCTCTGCTACAACAAGGAGAACGACAACTGACGATTAGGGGTCATGCGCGTAGAGGAGCTTTGGCGGGAAATGATACAGCACACACGTTCGATTAGAGTTACCGTTCTTGATTGTAAACTGGTATTTTTACTGATCCACGCAATTATTCTAAAGAACGGAACATACTAACTGTGAGAGGGATTTTGCTAAGTCTCTTTATAAAGTGCCGTGCCCAGCTTAATCGTATAAATCAGATACAATGGCTGGAGTTACTCAAGGTTTCATGCTGTTATGTCACATAATACATAAGCGCCAATGCGTTATGTAATTTATTGTCCATTTAGAGATTTGATACTGTAACTGAGACCCGGGGCAATGCCTGGTTGATTTCGTAATTGCTTAATTGAACAGGTCTGTTATAACTTTTTTAGAACAGTTTCATGGGACTGAAAGAAATTGTAGATTTTATAAACATCTTCTTAAATTGATAGTGTTAAAGGATTTCAAAACCCCATTTTAAGTCAATTAACTTCATAAGTATTGTGTGTTTTACCGGTAAACACAAGCCGTCATGATTTTACGTCAAATTTGCAATCCTGCGCTAACATTTGTACACCGCCCGGCAAATCCGACTTGCCGATATGCAAAAAGATCGGCTGCTCTCGGTATCTTCCGTAATGTGACGTAATAGTAGCCCGTCAGTCTCGGCCGGGCATGATGCGCTGCAGTGCAAAGCCTGGGTAGAACGATGTCAAAGCTGTTAACAAACACGATTTTGGTCGATACTTTGATTTAGATATACATAAAATACTCACAACATAGACATTCAAAGACATTAAACGTATTGTTGACTAAGTTTAAAAATTTTAGCTGAAGATAAATGTGTGTTTGATCGTCGTCAATTCATGCCTGCAATCGATAGACTCTTTTCTGTGTTTATTTTTTGGAGAATGATTCGATATTTCCAAATACAAAAAATCGAAGTCAAACTGGCTATCAATTTGTTTTAGGTTTATATTATTATTACTTCGTAATCCAGTCTATTTATAGAACCGGAACTTTGAGATCAGTTGAATAACACCTCTAGATAAGGAAACAATAACCTTGATGTCTTTTGGATATAATTGAACGTCTTGCAGTAACTTGGAATATAAGTACTCATTTTCAGACAGTTTTTTAAAATTATTTCATAGTGAAAACGATTCCAAATTTTAGAACTCTCACATATCAGCAATATTTTGCAAAATAATGGATTTTGCACATCTATGTTACAGTAATTATTTTAAACAATATCTAAGTGATCTGCTAGATGTTTGCATATTATAAATGAATTGATGTTGTGTGATTATATTTTTTTCAATATTTTGGGAATGAATCAGTATTTGTAAGCAATAATTAAATGATCAACAAATATAAATGCATAAAACAGGGATTAGGTAAGACAAGGGCCATGGATCACTTTGCACATTGGATGAAAACTATTGGCCCATAAACTTTACTATTGAAATAATGTCATTTGCCCAAATACAGAAAATTGCGAAAACCTACAAAATAGCCCTTTGTCAATGATGCTTTACAAATTCCTGTAATTTATGTGATTTGATGGGGTTTTTTTTGTCATATTATATAAAAAAAATTATCATAATGTTGTTGTCATTTTTTTAAATAAACAGCGTAATTCTACATTGCTTTTTATTTACCTTCTTGTATTTCATTGTCATCAATGTTTTATCATCATGATATTTGATAAACTAGTCTTAAAAGATCAAACACATAGCATTGTTCACATTGTAATTTATTGTATTGAGACTAATTCTGAGATATTGCAGGTGTAATTGTATCACATAACAAGTAAATCTTATATATATAAGAAAGAAAAAAATCCAACCAACCTAGTCAATCAGCTCTGGGAACATGTAAAGTAGTAAACAAAAGAGCCGTTTAGAGTTATCGTTCTTGATACTGGCGACGTGATTGAAATACCCATCAAAAGGAACAAATGTTGTTCTAACTCTATATTGCTTGATTGTCATGGCATACAAAGTTGTTTTGACGCCTTGTTTGTAAGTTTCTCTTGAAGATGTTGCCAGTTTTATCAGTTAAAGTTTAAAAAAATTGACAGGTTTTTTACATTTTCGTTAAACAAAATTGTGCTGTCAACGACACAACAGCGTGACGACCGGCCGGGGGGCCGATTCAAATATTTAGACTTTGTTTTAGGTGTCTTTATGTGTCACTTGGAAACTTCGCCACCTTACATTAGCTCAAAAATCAATTATCAAAAGTTCTTAAAAAATAGTAAATGCTGATAACACTTGCCGTGTGTTCGTTGAGGTCTACTAGTAATTCTGATTTCGCTCTTTGAGCACGGCCACTCATTGACACAGTGCTATGATATTAGATTTAGATGATAAAATCCTATCTAATAGAATATGATCTTCAATCGAATATGCCCCTTACCTATTAGTGAATAGGTCTGTGTTGATATAGTTTTATCATCATCGTTTATTAGGTCCAACGACGTCTTTGTAAACTCACGCCAAATAACTTTCCCTTCGCTTGTATGTAAACAACTACACGCCTCTGGATTCGTCAGGCTACTATTACGTCACTGGTTCTTGTGCTCATTAAAGTTCGGGATTCTTCGGTTCTCGCTCGGGAAAAGTGATGCAGTAAGTTTGACGAAAGGGAATTTTTTTTTAGCTGGGCGATGTTGCAGGATGAGTTGTTTGATCAAAACAATATATTTTAACTTCAAATATTTCGGAATGGGGTTTTAAAATCCTTTAAAGGCATTTATAAATACACTTATCTCAGCAAGATATGATTAGGCTATGTAGGCCTATATCATGTTTTGAATGTTTCTAAGGTGTAATGTTTATATCATAGTTTATTGTTATGGTGTTAATCTATCCGCGAAAAAATACCAGTTTTTACCATTATACAATTATTACCATTAAAATTAACATTTCCTGTAGTCCTTGCACCTGTACAAGGTCGTTATTCGATTTTCATCAAACAGAATATTTCATAATGTTTAAATTTTATTATTTTTTTCTAATGATATAGATACAATGCGTGCATATTATTTAAGACGGACAGTCTTATGATTATGAAAATGACCATTTTATTAGATAGTGTTCAGTTATGGATTAGGATCTTTATACCCCAAAAATATGAACTTTTTAGGGAAAATGCATGGCGGAACATATCATGTATATAAAGGACAGGCTGAATCAACAGTACTTGACGTCAACATCATTGGTATATCTGTTTTATGATTCATTTTCTTACTGCGGTGGATAGTAACACAAAAAAACATACGTTATAATGTTCCCATCATATTGGTTTACAAGTCTTTTCATCTACATGGTTAAAATTACCTCACTATACATGATAGACTAACATTTAGTCTCAGAAGTATTTTTTTTCAATATTGACAATAATTATAAACAAATCATGTATTATAACAAAAGGGAGCCCAGAAGATGTGTTAACTTCCTAAAGCTGAGCAATCTAGACTTGTTATACTTTTCTAGACTTGGTTGGTCATCAATTAAATAGTTTTGCTTTAGGGTCTGGATAACCGACTATATATTCATGATACCAACTCAAGCATGTACCGATGAAGTCCTGATTATTCATTTATCGTTCATTGGAGCAACGAGCTCTTCCTTTCACAAAGGGTAAAACTGAATCCACAATTTGTAAATTGGTCTTTTAAAAATAGTAAAATTAAACATGATAATATTAATTTAATCTAAAAGTTAATATATTGAAAGCGTTAAGATTTTCTGAATTAGGTCCTCGATTATTTATGGTTTCAATTCATGAATGTTCAGCCATAACATTGAAACATGATATATCATTGTGGCCCCGTAACTAATTAATAAACAGATATAGAATATGTAATGTACCATAATACAGAATGGAACTAATTGGAATTAAGATATGTTTGACTGAATTTCGAGAGGTAAAGAATCGTGGTATACTTATCCCGTAAGACAGCATTCATTATACATGGAGAAAAGTTTACACCTATACGTCCTTTGAAATGAGGAAAATTAATGTTATACAATGACGAATATACGTGAGATATACACATGTATTTAGATTTAAACTTTTTAGATGTCTCTTTTATAATGTAGGAGTGAAACACTCCCGTCATCAAAAGGCTTATCGATTTACCTTATTAGGTATGTTTTGATTATGATACTTTCGTGTAGTAGAATGTGTACATGGGAACGGTGTACTAGATAGAAATATTGTATCTAACTAGTGTTCGATTATAGTCAGCCATATCCGTTGCTTCGTCATGGAGACACATATGAAGATTACCGAATGGAATTAAACCCAATTCATGTGTATCTTAGCTTGTAAGGTATTCGATTCCTTGCAATTTAACGTTAAAAATCCGTCCTCTTTTTCAAATATTTAAATAAACCCTTATATCATATTATAAAATAAAATGGACACATTATAATTGTGAACCGTTATGATTTTAACAATTGAAATAAATGCATATGACATTTAAAGATATTGAAAAACGAGATATAAGGACATAAATTGGTATTATAATTCATGTGATTAAGTCTATATCTCTATCTTACAGTGTAATGAGGTTAAGGTCACATGTAGAGGAGCGCGCCAAAATCGATATTCATGGACACGACCTCGGATCCCAATAACTATTTTATATCTGAATCTCGCCTTGCTCTGATAACTCCAATGGTAGTCTGACTTGTTAGTCGACACGCTTGACAAACTTCACAAAGTTGTTCTTTCTACATAGCGTACTAATGTAGCCTACTGGAAAATTATAGCCTAGTCATTGCGCCATAAGCATGCACTAGTGGGTGTACACTGGCGCACAAGAAATATCCATCATCGTCATCATCATCATTGCTGATATTTTGACATGCATTTATATAATTTCAAGGACATTTCCCTGAAGAATGCCAACATTATCCCACGTCATTTCAATCTAGTCCTAAAGGTCCTACATTAAAATGTTGACATTTATATTTACATTTTGTGCATAATGCAATGTAAATCCTAACGACGCCCGATAAAAAAGATCCATGAGTTCTTTTTTGTTGGTTGATTTCCGCGCATGCTCGACACGGACCTAGTTGGGTTGTCGTTAGATGTAACTTAGGATTTATGGGACGTATACATTACAGCTTGTTTTAAATAGATTGACACCTTTCATTTAAATATAAAAAAACCGCAAAGCATCTTTAACTGCGTAACTATGGTCGGTTGCTAAATTGTGTGGCGCAGTAAAGTTCGAAATGCATTAAGACCTACTTTATCGTGAAATGCATTAAGACTTACTTTATCGTGAAATGCATCAGGACTTACTTTATCGTGAAATGCATTAAGACTTACTTTAGCGTGAAATGCATTAAGACTTACTTTATCGTGAAATGCATTAAGATCTTCTTATCGTTAGAGCACTAACGCAAACCCTGGTGGAATTGGCAGATGCCGTAATATAGAGTACTTCATACTAGTTCCCCCCGGAGCGGATGGCATTCCAGTGGAAGCTATTAAAGAGTCCGGTTCTCTATTATTGCCATTTTATAATCGTTTCTTTAATGAAATATTGAACATTGGAATTCTCCTAGATCAATGGCATATTGGTTTGATCGTACCTGGAAAAATCTGGAAGTAGAAATTACTCTACTCGATATCCTTAGCAAAGAATTTATGTACATTATAGAGACACGAATTAAGTTTTGGATTTTTTCTCAACAACTGTTATCTGAATCACAGGCAGGCTTTAGGGAAGATTATAGTTCAACTGATGAAATATTGACTCTATATTCTGTAATTCATAAATATATCAAAAAGAAACGTGGCAAGTTCTATTGTATATTTGTCGATTTTAAGAAAGCCTTCGATACCGTTGACAGAAACAAACTCCTATCAGTTCTTCTTAAAAATGGCCTTTACACAGTAAAATAAATACCCTGCTTCGAAACATGTACACACGTGTTAAATCTGCTGTTCGATGTAATAAACGAACTATGACATAGGTTTTTGATACTACGGCTGGAGTTCGACAGGGTTGTATCCTATCTCCTATACTATTCATTTTATACATTGAAGAATTGGTTAAGGTTATAGTGGAAAGTAATTATAGTGGTGTATTTATTAATGAAGTGGTTGATGCTCTCTCAATGCTCTTGTTTGCTGATGATGTTGCAATATTTGGAGACAGTGTTATACATCTTCAAAAGAAAATTGATATTCTAGAAAAGTATTGTACTAAATGGGGACTTTCAATAAATACTGACAAGACCAAAGTCGTAGTGTTCAAGAAAGGAGGCAAAGTGTCAAAATATGACAAATGACACATCGGTAACACGAAACTTGAAACTGTCAATTATTATAAATATCTTGGATTAACTTTGTCATGTCGTAATATGTTTTCAAAAGCTTGTGATATATTATCCAAACAAACAGAGAAGGCTCTGTACCCAATTAAAAAATAAATTTGTACCTATAAAACTGTACTTCCAGATATTGCTTTTAAGATTTTTGATGGAAAAAATCAACCTATCTATTGTACTGGGCTGAGATTTGGGGGACAGTGTTTCGTTATAATATAGAACAACTTGTGTAAGTTTGTGCTAGGAGTTGGCTACCGCACCCCCATAAAAGCTATATTGGCTGAATGTGGTCGACACCAGCTACATGTTAACTATAAAACAAGAGTGATATCGTATTGGATACTGTTGCTGAGACAGACCGATTCCCGTAATTCAAAGCGATGTTATCTAATGCTGAAACGTCTTAATGATTCTGGAGATGTTAACTGGACTTCATCAGTGCGAGAGTTATATTTCAGTACGGTCTATCTTACGCCTGGTTGAATCAGAATGTAGGTAACAAAGAACTGTCTATTAGCATGTTTAAACAAAGATGTAAATATATTTATTGTCAAGAGTGGTCAGCCTCTGTGAATAGTTCCAAATATTCAACACATATTCAACATTTAAATTTAGTATTATGCCAGAAATATACTTGCGAGTGTTGCCCTCTCTTTATCTGCGAAGAGCACTGACAAAATTTCGTTTTGGTATAGCTAGTTACAAGATACAACTACATATTTAGAAGATCAAAACGTGAAGATACTTCCATTGCTTTGTGCCCTCACTGTAACAGCAAGTTGGAAAATGAATACCATGTATTACTGGAATGTCCATTTTATAATGATGTACGAACTAAATATTGACCATGCTATTATTACATTAACCCAAACCAAGACAAATTTATAAGCCTAATGAATACAACATCAGTAAATATCATATTACACTTAGCAGTGTTTTGTGCTAAAGTATTACCTGTACGTGAGAACAAAGTGTAGACAATGTAAAGGCGCTCCATTTTAATTGTATATGAAAACAAATGTCACTGTACTGTTGGCCTCATGGCCATTTAAAAGATGCACACATTTCTAGGAACAACGTATTCAACATTCAATATTTCTCATTTTGTTCACAATTTATTGTCACGATATGATCTGTTACTTCGTTATTTCATGCCAGGTCAAATGCGTATGCAAAGTCTGAAAAGCGTCATGCATCGATAGACCGAGCGAAGAGTCCAAATGTCCTCATACCTATTTTGAACGCGAAAATTCGTTCTATGTAGTGCCTTTGACATATCATAATGGATATCGCTTAGCATACAGCGGCTTAAATGATCACTCTCTCTCTCTCTTCGCCATACAGTTACAGCGTATTAAGCCCAACCAGCCATGACTTGGTCCCGACCTCTCCTGTACATTACAGGTGTTGACACTCAAAAGACACATAAAAGAAAAAAGTATGGCAGTCAACATTAATTGAAATGTAAAACTACCCGAATAAAGAAAATACCGTGTGTTCGGTGACTGGGAAATAAGCTGACCCTTTTTGATAGGCCTGACTATTGAAGCGTTTTGAAATGAGCAAGAAACGGTGAGGTCCAGTTGGTTAGTAGAGGTGAGGTGTGTTGCAAAACATCATCACAAGTATACGGGACTACATGTACACGGAACGTGCATTCATTCAGAGTATTTTGTGAAAAATTATAGGGCGATTAATTCAGAAAATTTTGATTATAAAACTACTCGGACTACATCAAAAAACAATTTGACTCCATCATCGTACATGAGGAAACTGTAGACGATCCCGAGATATATATGTAATTGCATCGTCCACCGCCTAATCTTTGATTTGAAACAGCTTGGTGAACATAAGAAGGATCAGTTGATACAAGCTGCACATTGTTTAAGTCTAGTCTTGGTGCAGCACAGGTACTCAAGTATGAATTGTTACTTCGTTTCGGAGGTTCTTCTCTTCTTCAGCACATTCAGTTTGTCGTCTTCAGCTGTTGGTGATTGTATTGTGGACAATATTGCAGTGCAGGAGAACTTCGATCTGGAAAAGGTAAGTTTACAACACTAACTGCAGTATTTGATATTGGGGTATGTAAGGGAAATAATACGATAATGTTTTTAGTTGTATGGCTTTAGAAACACTGTTTTTGCTTTGCAGATAGAGATACTTGTTCATACAACTCATCGTTTGTAAAAAGGGAACATTTTCTGGATGATAACTGGCGCTCTTCATAAAATTATGATTATTTCTGATGATTCATAACATACGCTATGACAAACACATATATGTTATTTACCAACTGTGATATAATCTGTTCTAAAGTAACTTTATTATGAACATAATAATTTAAAAAGGCTAATGTAAAAAGAAAACTACCATGAAAAACAGACCTGTGGATGCATATTTCTATACGTAATTATAAACATTATGTAATGAACTGTCAAGATGGAGACTAATCTGATGCAACTCTTCGCAGTTTTCAGGGAAGTGGTATGAACATAGATGGTACAGCACTATTAAGTATCCCCCGTCTGAAATTTATCTCGACTTCATACATTACTACATCATAACCGAATCCGGAAACGCCACCAACTATATCACTTGGAGGTGAGTTGCAGACAAGAGACGATTTCTTACCACTTGATGATATGTTCATATATATATATACCTTCAATTCATACCAAAAGTCAGTATTCTGTGTAATCCAAATGAGTACAAATGGTTGCTACAAAGTGCCTCCATTTCTACGGAACAAGACTCTGTGCTGTTTATATGAGTCCATCGGTTTTGGTAATTCATTTGTCAATTTGTTAATTCAACTTGGTAACTTCATTTGTTCAAGAGAAGTGTAGCACATGGGAAGAATTGAAGAAAACTCGCTGTTGCAGTTCCTGTATTAGATGTATAAATCATTGTAGTGATATTGCAAACCTTCTTTATATTCTGCTCTTCCCCCAGGTACCCTGATACCAAGCAGTGCGATGAGGATCATGGAGTTCTCATACCAAGCTCAACTCCGGGCAAAATGACCTTGACAAACCCATGGGGAAGTAATGTATCATATTTTTTTATGATAATATACACTATTGCATTGATCATTAGAAAAAAGAAGGAAGGAATATTTACTTCTCAACACCTTACATACATTTGTGATTAAAATAATTGATAATGTCAAAACTTGTGGTGATGTGCATGATCTGCTTTAAAATCTGTCTCCGAAGTGATACCTAACACAAACGGTATCTATTAAGGCTTTTGGATGACAACATAGTGTTATTTTGGTCTTTTCATAACATATCTGATCTCAAAGAGCGAGCAAGAGGACTCTTAAGGACTTATATGTGTTAGGGCCCTTGTTATAATAGCTTTATATCACATACTAAACATATGCAAACATGAAAATAATCTCTTCAAATCTATTACTTTTTGATTGGCGTTCTAGTGATTGATGTGTGAACAATAAGTGTACTTCTTTAAAAGTGACGTTGTGGCCTTGAAACTAAGTCAATTTTCATAACTAATTTTATCACGGCTTATGTTTAAATATCAAAAGTTCACCAAAATGTCATTTTCGGAGAAAAAGGATGCATATTCTTATGGATTGTCCTTATGTTCAGTTCATGATAAAAAAAAGTCTACATGAAGTCAATCTACTGCAGGAATTATGTCCTACTGGGTGGTTGACACTGACTACACTCAATACGCTATGGTGTACGCCTGTGCTGACGTCTCCCCGACCACAGGGACCTGTGATGATGTGGAGATCTGGATATGGGGGCGCTCTCAGCAGGTGCCCGCTGTCATAGTGCAGAAGGAACAGGCTTTCTACGAGTCGGTCTGTGTTAATGCCTCAGAGGTCATCAACCCACAACAAACAGATGGTACATTTATTAGAATTATTTATGAATAATAAGTGATCATACTTAGGAAACTTTACAATGTTAGGAAATATTGTATGGAATGCTAGAGCCTCCTTTAAGCAGTATGTGATGGCAAGGCAAGGCAACTGTAGCATTATAAAGAAAGAAAGAACGTATTTGCTCACTTAATGTATTTTTGTTTAATACCAAACACTCCTGCAATGCTATCATTAAGTAAGATTGTTAAGGATTGCTATGGGGACCTTAAACATATTGATTAATTTGGCGTCATCTATAACCAAAGATGTAAACTTACGAATTGACGAATACCCCTTCCTCTTCAGAATGTTTTCTTGGAAAGTTTAACAATATGTCATCCGATCAAACCTGCAGGATAGACAGCTTTGAGATACAGGATATCGACGAGGACAAGGTAGATCCAATACTTTGTTATAGTGTCTTTTTGTTTCTGTTTAAGGTTTATCCATTTTTCACACCCTAGTTGTCGACTTGCAGTGGATGTTTCTCAACAACTGTCACTGCCACCGGATTTGAACGTTGATTTCTTAAACTCTCACTGTGATATTCGTTGGAACTTTTTGGTTATGATCGTGGGGAGGATGGTTTTTATAAAAGCAATATTGTCTTAGATAAAGGAGCGAAGTTATAGAAGCAATGATGCTATCCTCTCAAGGAGATTGAGTATTAAATGGAATATTGTGTTCCTTTCACCATTGCTATCATGAGGAGTGCTTAGAGCTAGTTCTAATCTGAAGATTGTCAACTCCAAATAATTGATGCCTTTTTCTCACAATTGTATTATAACCTTGAAAACTCTTCGATTTGGTTGATAATTTGAATCTTCAAATCTAAACTATCGGTAGGAAATTTCAAACATTGAAACTAAGTGTAGGAGCCAAGAAATCTAGGACATTACAAACATTTTGGTAACTTATAAACATATCTTACATTTCCTTTTAATATGTATAACGTAAGTTTTGATACTCAACTGCTATTCTACCCATATTCCATGCTCCCCAGTTCGCGGGTCTGTGGTACGAGATGATGTGGATAACCCAGGATGAAGTCCCAGAATCTTCCCTGCTGCAGGATTTCATGTACGAGTTCATTAAAGTAGATGATGGCAAGTTTGATATGTATCTGAGAGGAAGGTAATTAAACCCCGTTTTTTGCCATTGTTTATACTTTAACCATGGTAAGGTTTTATAATCTAAGGGAAAATGAAAAAAGTAGAAAGATATAATGTTAAAAATAAAGGTTATGTTGTAATCCTTATTCGATTTAAATATCACCGACTAGTTATAAGTTCTAATCCATAACTAAATACAAACTCAACATGACATAAATTTTATGTATTTTATATAATTTAATCTGATATAATTGGTAGTCATAACAAAATCTTAAGAAATACAGATTTAAAATTCAACATTCATGTATATATCATGATAAAACATTTTCATTATTGATTGTTTTCACACAATTACACATTTTAAAACTTATGTTTTATTTCATACAAAGAGGAGAGAGATGTATCTACAACAAAAACAAGTTCGAGGCGAGTTCGACTCCTAAACGGTACAACTACGAGGGGATGGTTGATGAGTATTGTAAGTATGTTAAAATACAGTGAAAGGAACACGTTCAATGGATAGTTTGCATACACTCTTGGTTACAGTTCAGGAAACACCGTTCTTCTATAGCCCAACATCTCCTTCACTGAATCTGTTCATACAATACCTATCAAAAGGTATCCCTTTAAAGCAGCGGGATAGTGTATCCGAATGTAAAGACAGGTTGGTTGTCGATTCTTTTCTTCAATAATTCAACTTTTCTAAAAACATAACAAAAAAATTACCTCATTCACGATGTAATGTTGATAGCAGTCCTCTGTATGCTGATATGATTGCACTTTCTACTCAATTTCTGTGAATGAGTGTTTTTTGCTTCTGAAATATAAACAAAGATCAATGATACCAAAATAAAAATGAAACGTTCAGGATGTTAATATTGATGAGTGTTAATGCACAGAAAGAGATACTTAATCAAGTTTGACCTCCTACAATTACCCTGGTCGTAAGCGCTTTTAACGATTTCCTGATACATGTGTTAATTATTTGTAATACGATTTTGCTGGATAGACGATGAAACTATAAAATAAATATTCACATGATAAATATAATATATATAATAGATTAATAAAATAATAATAATAATATAAAAATATAATAATAAAAAAATTCAAAAAAATTCAACAGATATAATTGCAAAGTGAAGAATTTCCATGATGTGAAATCGTTGATTCGAAATGTTTTGTTTCAGCATTTAAGATTTACTCGTGGATAGTGGAGACTGACTACCACAACTTCGCTGTCCAGTTCAGCTGCAGGAAGATAGAGGAAGAAGTGTGTACTCGTAACGAGCTCATAGTGTGGAGTAGAGGACGCAGTCTGGCGCCTCAGTACATGCACCGAGTGAACACAGTCATACAGCACCTCTGTCTCAACCCGGCTTCTGGCTTCTCTATCTCACAGGACAACGGTTCGTGGATTCCATTTCCTTTTAATGTATTTGCAATTTATGTCTTTTTTCAGTGACGTACTACTTTATCAAACACTAGATTATCAATATTAAATGCTGTTTGTCAATTGACCCTTTTCCAAATCACTGGTGTTTAATGAACAAACTTTTAGACTAAAAACATTTTGGTCGCTGAAGAATATTTTGATCAAAGCTAACGTATCACCATGATATGCAACATGGCTGGGACAATAAAAATCAGATAGTATTGTAATGTAACATGATAACATGTCTGAGAAAATCATATCAAACCTATGTAAATGAACATGCATGCAAATACTTTGTCCTGATAGTGTAAAACTATGTCTCTGTTTGCAGTGTGTCCACCACCCTGGAAAGATGCCCTATGTGAAACAAGTAGGTATAAAGTAACATTTCTTTGATTGGCATTCTAGAAGTTGGTGTTATGATCAACAAGGAAGATTATTTTATGGATCATCAACTTCTTTATTCTTTGTAAGCGACGTTTCGACATAGATCCTAATGTCGTTGTCAAGTCATCACTTGCTTGACAACGACATTAGGATCTATGCCGAAACGTCGCTTACAAAGAATAAAGAAGTTGATTATCCATAAAATAATCTTCCTTATTGATTATAAAGTAAAATGCTTTTTTTGAAGAATGTCTTCCCTGATCATTACTTTCATTACCTGATCATTTTAATTTATCAAACATGCAAAAGTATCAATTGAAGCATCAAGTGAAACCTGTCATTTACCTTTCTATCAAATCTAAGTAAGTGTTTTGTAATACTTAGATGTCTAGTATGTACTTTTTAATCAAGAGCCAAGATGTCGAGCTACTGACTATCTTTATTCTGTAAAGAATCATCCAACTCGCTAAACACTCATTCGCGTTGAAACTATTCTGTAACTTAAATGGACCGGACCTGTTTTACATGATCAATCTGACAAATTCAATCTCTTTATCTAATATTTATTTCCAGATGATGGCGGTTCATTTCTCCCACGTTTTACCACGATGCTGACGCTTGTCTCACTTGTGTGGTTTCTTTATCACTGATTATCTCTGCAGTGAACAAAATGTATACTTTACTTCAAATTCGATATTTAAGAGTGCACATATTTCAGATGCGCAAATCTACATTTTATGTAGCTTTTATTAATTTAATTGTCAACTGTATATAGATTTCAAAGTTTTTTAATTCTATATTGTATAGGAATGTTGTATACTCAATTGAAATAAATATCATTTAACATAGGACAGTCTCTATTTTTTAGAATTTCATTAACCACCAGGTTGGTCTAATTTTGATTCCATTTGCACACATTTTGGAATAATATATTAGTAGATACAAAACACACTGCAATACCATATATGGGCTCTTATTCGTTACCATGTCCGTATCATTGAACATTGGAACAACTGATAGAAAGAAGGAGAAAGAGAATCACAAGCAATAGATGTCCATTATGCTCAGGACGGTAAAAAATGGATGCTAAACGGATCCTGAAGTACTCACGGAAATAGAAAGAAAATGGTTTTTGGCTTTTATTTTTTTATCACTCGACTAATGTAACTAATTCCTACAGATGTTCAAATAACTAAGTTTTTCCCAACTAGGCCTTATGAAATCCTTGCAAAAATATACTTAAAATTGCCTTTGTTCAGGTAAAACTGCCCAAAATGTGCTTATTTTCAATATATTTTGAAACCTGCCATAGGTTACGTCACTCTCAGCAATGCATGTGACAATAAACACAGTCTTCTTCCGCAATATTATGTATATAACCCATATGATACCTAATTTGTCAGCCCGTTTATCTCACGCAATTCAATAATAATGAATAATCTTGCCAAGTACAGTGTAGATCTTGCCTTAAAGAAACTGAAGTGTTAGATATACATGTATTTAGACACTGAACATCATAGTATACAAGTTATGTTATTGTACTGTTATGTACAACACTTATCCAACTCAATGCAATGTACCATTTTAATTACCATTTATATTTCCTGTAGTTGCACCTGTACAAGGTCGTAATTCGATTTTCATCAAACAGAATTTGTCATAATGTTTACATTTTTTTTTCTAATGATATAGATACATTGTGTGCACATTATTTACGATGGACAGTCTTATTTATGATTATGAAAATGACCACTTTATTAGATAGTGTTCAGTTATGGATAAGGATCTTTATACTCCAAAAATATGAAATCTTTAGGGAAAATGCATGGCGGAACATATCATGTATATAAAGGACAGGCTGAATCAACAGTACTTGACGTCAACATCATTCTATTTTATGATTAATTTTTTTACTGCGGAGGACAGTAACACAAAAAACCATAGGTTTTAATGTTCACATCATATTGGTTTAGAAGTCTCTTCATCTACATGGTTAAATTTACCTCACTATACATGATACCAACTCAAGCATGTACCGACATGATATACTCATTTAGCGTTTATTGGAGCAACGAGAGCAACGAGCTCTTCCTTTCAAAAAGTTGTAACAGAATCTACAATTTGTAAATTGCTCTATTGAACATTGTAAATTGATAATATTAACTTTTTATTACAAAGTAAATGTATTGAAATCGTTAAGATTTTGTTGAATTAGCTAGGCCCCTCGATTATTGAAGGTTTCAATTCATGAATGTTGCCATGACATTGAAACATGATTGTGGCCCCGTAACTAAGTAATACACAGATATAGGATATGTAATGTACCATAAAACAGAATGGAACTAATTGGAATTAAGATATGTTTGACTGAATTTCGAGAGGTAAAGAATACAAATGTAGTGGTATACTAATCCGGTAAGACAGCATTCTTTATACATGGAGAAAAGTTTACACCTATACGTCCTTTGAAATGGGGAAATATGATACAAAGACGAATATACGTGAGAAATACACATGTATTTAGATTTCAACGTTTTAGATGTGTCTTTTATAATGTAGAAGTGAAACACTCCCGTCATCAAAAGGCTTTTTAATCTACATATTTAGGTATGTTTTGATATATTTGATAATTTCTTGTTTGAAGTAGAATGTGTACACGGGAAGGGTGTACTAGATAGAAATATTGTATCCAATTAGAGTTTGAATATAATGAGCCATAAACGTTGCTTTGTGACGAAGACACATATCTTTACATTTTGTGCAAAATGCAATGTAAATCCTAACGACACCCGCTTTAAAAAAGATCAACTAGTTTTTTTAATTGTTTTTTTATTTCCGCGCATGCTCGATACGGACCTAGTTGGGTTGTCGTTAGATGTAACCTTATAGGATTTATGGGACGTTTACATTACAGCTTGTTTTAAATAGATTGACAACTTTCATTTCAATATCAAAAATTGTAAACGAAAAAAATCATCTTTAACTGAGTATAACCCTATGGTCGTTTGCTAAATTGTGTGGCACAGTGAAGTTCGAAATGCATTAAGACTTACTTTTTCGTGAAATGCATTAAGACTTACTTTATCGTGAAATGCATTAAGACTTACTTTATCGTGAAATGCATTAAGACTGACTTTATAGTGAAATGCATTAAGACTTACTTTATCGTGAAATGCATTAAGACTTACTGTATCGTGAAATGCATTAAGACTTACTTTAGCGTGAAATGCATTAAGACCTACTTTAGCGTGAAATGCATTAAGACTTACTTTATCGTGAAATGCATTAAGACTTACTTTAGCGTGAAATGCATTAAGACTTACTTTATCGTGAAATGCATTAAGACTTACTTCAGCGTGAAATGCATCAGGACTTACTTTATCGTGAAATGCATTAAGACTTACTTTATCGTGAAATGCATCAGGACTTACTTTAGCGTGAAATGCATTAAGACTTACTTTATCGTGAAATGCATTAAGACTTACTTTAGCGTGAAATGCATTAAGACTTACTTTATCGTGAAATGCATTAAGACTTACTTCAGCGTGAAATGCATCAGGACTTACTTTAGCGTGAAATGCATTAAGACCTTCTTATCGTTAGAGCACTTACGCAACCCTTGGTGGAATTTACAGATGGCTTAATATAGACTATTTCATACATATCTAAGAGATCAAGATATATTTAAAAGATGACCATATTTCTAGAAACAACGTTTTCAACATTCAATATTTCGCATTTTGTTCACAACCAACTATCACGATATGATCTGTTACTTCGTTATTTCATGCCAGGTCAAATGCTTATGCAAAGTCTGAAAAGAGTCATGCATCGATAGACCGAGCAAAGAGTCAATTTGTCCTCATACCTATTTTGAACACGAAAATTTTATGCAGTGCATTTGACATATCACAATTGATACCACTTAGCATACAGCGGCTTTTATGGTCAGTTAGTGTCATTTCCATCCAGCTTCAGCGTATAAAGCTGCACAACCCAACCAGTCCGTGACGTGTCCCTACCTCTCCTGTACATTACAGGTGTTGGCACTCAAAAGACACATTCAGTCCACATTAATGGACATGTAAAACTACCCGAATAAAGAAAGTTCCAAGTGTTCGGTGACAGGGACACTAGCTGACCCTTCTGGATAGGACTGACCATTGAAGCGTTTTGAAAAGGACAAGAAACGGTGAGGTTCAGTTGGTTAGTGGAGGAGAGGTGTGTTGCAAAACATCATCACAAGTATACGGTACTACATGTACATGGAACGTGCATTCATTCAGAGAATTTTGTGAAAAGGAACAGGGCGATTGATTCAGAAAATGTTGATTATAAAACTACTCGGACTACATCAAGAAACAATTTGACTCCATCATCGTTCATGAGGAAACAGTAGACGATCCCGAGATATAAGTGTAATTGTATCGTCCACCGCCGAATCCCTTAGTTGAGTTAAATTTGATACGCCTTGGTGAACATCAGAAGGATCAGTTGATACAAGCTGCACATTGCACAAGTCTAGTCTTGGTGCAGCACAGGTACTCAAGTATGAGTTGTTACTTCGCATTGGAGGTTCTTCTCCTCCTCAGCATATTCACTTCGTCGTCTTCTGCTGTTGGTGATTGTATTGTGGACAACATTAAAGTGCAGGATAACTTCGATCTGGAGAGGGTGAGTAACAATTCTTTATAGAAGGAATAGATATATACAAAAAGTTCAATACAATTCATTAGCTGAATTTGTACACGGTATTTTGTCATTACAACTATGCATGATATATCATACAAAATGTATTAATATAGTATTTACATGCACTAAAATTTGAAAGAGAGCTATTGATAAATCATGATGATTGTCAAATTCATTTTAATGCATTAAGTATTGAACAATCACTATTATGATTTCATTTTCCTACACAATCATAACTTTGTTTTTTTGTGTGTTAAAGTTGGGGTATAATATGTTATAATTTAAAACATAATACCTTAACAAACGTCCTATAAAACCTTCAAATGCATATGTAACAAGATATGATTAAAGCTTACTGACGATGAAAATGTCACAGTTTTCTGGGAAGTGGTACGAGCATAGATGGTATATAACTCAAATGTATGACCCGTCTGAAATCTACCTGGACTACATAGACAACTACGTCATAACCGACACAGGCAACATTACTAACTACAACACCTGGAGGTATGTCGCCAACCTGTTGTAAACTTAAACTTAAACAATTTAATTATGCAAGAATGGTTTCCAGTAATCAAAAGGTACATCATGTATGCCACCCTCTTTAAAGTATGGAAGATTAAATGTGATGATTAGTTATAGAGGTCAAAAGTTTGGACAAAAGTTTGGTCAAAATCAACTACGATGTTCAATAAACCTGTAGATTTTGATAAAGTGATAGTATTAAAATTATGCACATGATATCGGCACATTTCGTTTTGACCTTTTTGGATTACTTTTGAAATTATTTTCACTGCTCCGGATGTATTAATGAAATCACCTGTCTGACAGGTAATAAGAGATTTGAATGTCTGCCAGTCCCCATGAAAAATATAATAATTTTGCACTCCTTCATATTGTACTCTTCACCCAGATACCCTGATACCAAGCAGTGTGATGAGGAACATTCAGTTCTCGTACCAAGCTCAACTCCGGGCAAACTGACCTTGGTATTCCTCTCAGGAAGTATGTTATCATACCAATATTTTGACGAAAGAATAATTCATATAGAACATCAACTTCATGATGTTTAAGCGTGTCTTGTTATTTTCTTAACGCTGTACAAATTCTGCTGTTAAAGTTATGTTTCCATTGACGTGACGTCACACAATTTGTCATACTTGGTAAAATAAGCTATATTATTTTTGTTTGCTGTAACATTGGATCGATAAAGGGCATGTCTATCACATATGTCAATATCTCAATAATCATTAGAAACCATGTGATAGGATTGAAGTAAATCTACTGCAGGGATGATATCCTACTGGGTGGTTGACACTGACTACACACAATACGCTATGGTGTACGGCTGTGCTGACGTCTCCCCGACCACAGGGACCTGTGATGATGTGGCGATCTGGATATGGGGGCGCTCTCAGCAGGTGCCCGCTGTCATAGCGCAGAAGGAACAGGCTTTCTACGAGTCGGTCTGTGTTAATGCCTCAGAAGTCCACACCCCTCAACAAACAGATGGTACATTTATTAGAATTGTTTATGAATAATAAGTGATCATACTTAGCAAACTTAACAATAAGAGGAAATATTGTTTCGAATACGTAAGCCTCATTTAAGCAGTATGTGATGTCAAGGCAAGGCAACTGTCACATTATGAAGAAAAGAGAACGTTTTTGATCACTTAATGTATTTCTTTTCAATATCAAACACTCCTACAATGCTATCTTAAAGTAAGAATGTTTAAGGATGGGTTTGCTATGTCACATATGACATCAGTTAAAGGAAACCTGATAATCTTGAAAAACAATTATTGGTTAATATGACATCATCTAATTAAGTTGTTAAATTCCGACCTGAAGAATAACACCTTCCTCTTCAGAATGTTTTTTTGGCAAGTTTTACAATATGACCTCCGATCAGACCTGCAGGATTGACAGCTTTGAGCTACAGGATATCGACGAGGACAAGGTAGATCCAATACTCTGTAACATTGTCTTTTTGTTTCTGTTTAAGATTTATCCATTGGTTATGGTTCATGGGGAGAATGGTTTATATGAAAACAATATTGTCTGAGATAAAGGAGCGAAGTTATAGAAGCAACGATGATATCCCCTCAAGGAGATTGAGTATTAAATGGAATATTGTGTTCCTTTCACCATGATTATCATGAGAAGTTCGTAGAGCTAGTTCTAATCTGCAGATTGTCAACTCCAAAATTTGGTATGACTTTTTTTCGATTTGGTTGTTAATTTGAAATCTTCAAATCTAAACTATTGGTAGGAAATTTCAAACATTGAAACTAAGTGTAGGAGCCAAGAAATCTAGGACATGGAGTCCAAAATTTTAAATCAAACGAGAAATATATTCTCCAGATTTCTCTATGCTCTAAGTTTTACAAACATTTTGGTAACTTATAAACATATCTTACATTTCCTTTTAGTGTATAACGTAAGTTTTGATACTCAACTGCTATTCTACCAATATTCCATGCTCCCCAGTTCGCGGGTCTGTGGTACGAGATGATGCGGATAAGCCAGGATGAAGTACAAGAATCTGCCGTGCTGCAGGCTTTCATGTACGAGTTCATTAAAGTGGATGATGGCAAGTTTGATATATATCTGAGAGGAAGGTAAGTAAGACCCGTGTTTTGCCATTGTTCAAACTTTAACCATGGTAAGGTTTTATAATCTAAGGGAAAATGAAAATGTAGAAAGATATTATGTTAAAAATAAAGGTTATGTTGTAATCCTATTTCGATTTAAATATCACCGACTAGTTATAAGTTCTAATCCATAAGTAAATACAAACTCAACATGACATAAATCATATATTTTTTATATAATTTAATCTGATATAATTGGTAGTCATAACCTCATCTTAAGAAATACAGATTTGAATACAACATATGTTCAATCATAACTTTATTCACATCAACTACTTTTAAAAAACCATTCGTGTTATATCATGGTAAAAAAATATTCCTTTTTGATTTTTTTTACACATTGACACATTTTACAACTTATGTTTTATTTCATACAAAGAGGAGAGAGATGTATCTACAACAAAAACAAGTTCGAGGCGAGTTCAACACCTAAACGGTACAACTACGAGGGGATGCTTGATGAGTACTGTGAGTGTTTAGATGTATAGTGGATAGTTAACATACATGCTTGGTTACAGTTCAGAAAACACCGTTCTCCTATAGCCCAACATCTCCTTCATTGTATCTGCTCATACAATACCTATCAAAAGGTAGCCCTCTAAAGCAGCGGGTTACTGTTTCAGAATGTGAAGACCGGTTTGTAAGTATATCCGATTGTAAAGACTGGTTTGTAAGTATATCCGATTGTAAATACTGGTTGGTTGTATATTCTTTACTTCAATAAGTCTACTTATCTAAAATTCGATAGAATAACCTCACGATATAATGGTGATAACAGTCCTTCTCTATTATGATACAAATGCAATTTCTACTAAATTTCTGTGGCAGCGAATAGAGTGTTTTTTGCTTCTGAAATATATACAAAGATCAAATGATACCAAACTAAATCTGAAACGTTCAGGATGAGTGTTTGTTGCATTGATGCACAGAAGGAAATACTTAATCAAGTTTGACTCTGTCCTATGTCGCTTTTAACGATTTCCAGATAAATGTTTTAAACAATTTTTAATACGATATTGCTGGATAGATTTTGAAACTATAAGATAAACATTCACATTAACTAATGCACTCAGAAGTAAGGGTACATTGTCAACACCACTTGAAGAGAAAGAGAACAATTACACTTCATTCCATGTATCAACACATAGTGGGTGGATTGATTTATATTTTCATGGCTCTTTTTCGATTCGAGAAAAATAATAAATAATCAAAAGACATAATTGCAAAGTCAAGAATTTCCAAGACGTGAAATGGTTTATTCGAAATGTTTCAGCATTTAAGACTTCCTCGTGGATAGTGGAGACTGACTACAACAACTACGCTATCCAGCTCAGCTGCAGGAAGATAGAGGAAGGGGTGTGTACTCGTAATCAGCTGATAGTGTGGAGTAGAGGACGCAGCCTGGCGCCTCAGTACATGCACCGAGTGAACACAGTCATACAGAACCTCTGTCTCAACCCGGCTTCTGGCTTCTCTATCTCACAGGACAACGGTTTGTGGATTCCATATCGTTTTAATGTATTTGCAATTTATGTTTTTTTAGTGACGTCCTACTTTATCAAACAGTAGATTATCAATAGTAAATGCTGTTTGTCAAATGACCCTTTTCATAATCACTGGTGTTTAATGAACAAACTTTTAGACTAAAAACATTTTGGTCGCTGAAGAATATTTTGATCAAAGCTAACGTATCACCATGATATGCAACATGGCTGGGATAATAAAAATCAAATAGTATTGTAATGTAACATGATAACATGTCTGAGAAAATCATTTCAAAACTATGTAAATGAACATGCATGCAAATTCTTTGTCCTGTTAGTGTAAAACTATGTCTCTGTTTGCAGTGTGTCCACCACCCTGGAAAGATGCCCTATGTGAAACAAGTAAGTATAAAGTAAAGAAATAAAAGATTAAGGAATGTCTTCCCTGATCATTACCTTCATTACCTGATCATTTTCATTTATCAAACATGCAAACAAAAATATAAATCAAAATATAAAATGAAACTTCATTTTGCCTTTTAATCAAATCTATGTTAATGCTTTATTATACTTAGATCCACAATTTTAAGTTTGTACTGAGTAACCAAGAGCCAAAATAATTGTACATACTCTCTAAACACTGATTCCCATTGAAACAATTCTATAACTTAAATGGACCGGACCTGTTTTACATGATCAATCTGACAAATTTAATCTCTTTATCTAATATTTATTTCCAGATGATGGCGGTTCATTTCTCCCACGGGTTACCACGATGCTTACGCTTGTCTCACTTGTGTGGTTTCTTTATCACTGATATAACAAAATGTATGCTTTAGTTCAAATTATATATTCAAGAGTGCACATATTTCAGAGGCTCAAATCAACATTTAGTCTTTTTTTTATTAATTCAATTAACTCATGTACATCGATTTAAAGTTTTTTCAATTTTGTATAAGAATGTTGTATATTATTTTGAAATAAATATCATCTTACAAAGGACAGTCTTGAATTTTTAGAATTCCTTTAACCACCAGGTTAATTGGTCCAATTTTGATTCCATTTGCTCACTATTTGGAATAATACATAGGTTGATACAACACATGGATTGCTGCAAAACAATATTTGATCTCTTATTCGTTACCATGTCCATATCATTGATGTCTTAACAACTGATAGACAGAGAGAGAGAGAAAGAGAATCACAAATAATACATGTCCATTATGCTCAGGGTGGTAAAAAATGGATGCTAAAAACGGATCCTGGGAGCCGGGTTTTAATGTATCTGAAGGTATTAATACATTATTTTAAAGCTTTATATAAATTGTTTAACAGACATACATATTTATCCGATCTATGGATCCCCCAAAAACAGCAAATTTACAGTTTGGAAGGCAATACTTCAAACTTTTACAAGACATCTGCAGATGGATAAGACCTTGTTAACAAAACATTCCTTTAGATCAAATAAATGATGTTTCTCCAATACCATCGACCTTGAAATAATGGCAAATCTATCATATGCATATTGTACCATCAATGGCAATATACGAGTACTAAATTGTAAGACAAATCGACCAACGATTGGTAGTCATTTGGTCAGAACGTTTTGGGATATATCAAGTGCCATTTTGACTTCTGCATATTACTTTTAACTTGATTTTACTTTATTAACTTATGCTTGGTGTATACACAAAATAAAGTGTCCCTGACCCAGTAAAACTACCCATTGAAAGAAAATATCAGAAATTTAGTCACTGAAAAAGCTTGCTGACCCAAAACGTCAGTATGAAAGATCATCGAAGCAAAACGTAATAAAGGAAAGAAGTCAAGTAAGCTTGTAGCAGGACGGGTTTGTGCACAGGGGAAGGTTTAATCAAACACCAGCGGAGGAGTCGGGCAACATACAGGCTTACACAAAAAGTACATTTAAGATAGTTCTCTTTGATAAAACGTAGATCTCCAATTACATGGTGACACAGACAATATATAAATAGCAAGTTGACTCATGTATCACTAGTGAAAAAACCATAGGAGATCCCGAGACATATGCAAACTGCAAGTACATCCTTACCACCGTACATAGTTGAAACCCTGGGTCAACAAGTGTTAAGGTGCGTCTACACAAGCTGTATATTCTTCAAGTGGTCTCTCTGGACAGCCTTGGTAGTAAAGATGGATTTGTATTTAGTTTTTTCTTATTCTTTTCTTATCCTCATCAATGTGTCGTCTGCTGTTGGTGATTGTATTGTGGACGACATTGCAGTGCAGGAGAACTTCGATCTGGAGAGGGTAAGTTAACGACACCTATACCTGAAGCATTCTTCATAGAAGGCATATATGTAAAGAAATTTTATACAATACAATTCATTAGCTTAGTTTGTACAGGATATTATTGTGTTATCGCAACAATACATCTTATATCATACAGAAAAGGTATTAATGTATTATTTACATACAATAAAATTTGAAAGAGAGTTCTCGATAAATCATGAGGATAGCCAGAACCACAACGACCTTGAACCATAGAAAACATACCAATGCATATTAATTTTAATGCATCAAGTGATGAACAATCACTATTATGATTTCATTTTCCTACACAATCATATCTTTGTTTTTTTTTGTTAAGGTTTTGGTATAATATGTTATAATTTTAAAACATAATACCTTAACAAATGGCAAAAGAAAAACAAAACCACCGCGACCTATAATACCTTAAAGGGGCAGTAGCACGTTTTTAGGGGGATATAAGGTGATGTCAGTAAAAAGAAAAGTATCGGTTCCAATTGAAAGACAATGTATTTAAAGTAATTGGAGCAGTACTGATTCAAATATATAACGTAAAGTTTAGCCATGCCATTCCTTTTTCTTACACAAAATGAATTAAAGATGTTCACACAAAAATGGCCGCCAATGGATTTTATGTGAATCTTCATACTTTGTCTTCTTGCTGTGGATGATTGGCTTGTGTAATGAGATTTTTGACACTGTCAAAATCATACATTTAGCACTATCATACAATCAGTGAAAAATATAAAATATAAAATTATCAAAAAACGTGCTACTGCCCCTTTAAAATGCATTTGTAATCAGATATGATTAGGAGTGTCGTAAATCTTAAAGCTTTCTGACGATGAAAATGTCACAGTTTTCTGGGAAGTGGTACCAGCATAGATGGTATACTACTCAAAAGTATGACCCGTCTGAAATCTACCTGGACTACATAGACAACTACGTCATAACCGACACCGGCAACATTACTAACTACAAGTCCTGGAGGTATGTCGCCAACCAGTAATCAAAGGGTACATGTCACCCTCTTTAAAGCATGAAGGATTGAATGTGATGATTAGTTAAAGACAATGCTTGTCAAAATCAACAACGATGTTCAATTAACCTGTAGTTATTGATAAAATGATGGGATAAAAATCATGCTCATGATATCTGCAAATTTCTTTTGACCTGTTTGGTCCTTTTTAGATTTCTTTTGAAATTATTTTCACTGCTCCGGATGTATTAATGAAAACACCTGTCTGACAGGTAATACTAGATTTGCAAGTCCCTATGACAAATATGACAAAAATGCACTCCTCATTTATATTCTACTCTTCACCTAGATACCCTGATACCAAGCAGTGTGATGAGAAACATTCAGTTCTCGTACCAAGCGAAACTCCGGGCAAAATGACTTTGGTACACATGTCTGGCAGTATGTTTTCATATCAATATTTTGATGAAAAATTGATTATCTATAATCGTTATATATCATCCAAATGATCCATCATAAGTTCTATTGGAAAATTCACTGCTCACTTGGTTAAAGTTGATATACATAAATATAAACATTACCCATGTCACGAGATGAAATGAACCTGGTATTTGGAAAACTACACCAAGTATTATATGTTTAACATGGTTTTTAATGAAATATGTAATAAAGATGAATTTAAAAATGGAAAGATTCACACAATTGTTTACATAGCTAAAAGTAGTTCCGGCAGCTGACCAGTGACGATATAATATATAGTCACTGGTCACAGGAACAATATTATATATCATCACGGTTGCCTGATAGACGGTTTTATCACTGATAAAAATCACTATTTCGTTGCTGATCACATAATAAACAATATTTTCTAGACATTTGTGGATTGCAAATGCAAGTAGTGATTATGTTAATACCCATGCCATTCTGCGTAAAAAGTTATATTTCTTTTGCCTCGGAAAAGACTGTAACATCACATTTGTCAATATCATTAGAACTCACATGATAGAATTGAAGAAGGATTGAAGTGAATCTACTGCAGGGATGATATCCTACTGGGTGTTTGACACTGACTACACACAATACGCTATGGTGTACGGCTGTGCTGACGTCTCCCCGACCACAGGGACCTGTGATGATGTGGAGATCTGGATATGGGGGCGCTCTCAGCAGGTGCCCGCTGTCATAGCGCAGAAGGAACAGGCTTTCTACGAGTCGGTCTGTGTTAATGCCTCAGAAGTCAACATCCAACAACAAACAGATGGTATATTCATTAAAATTCTTTCTCAACTATTTGTATTGAAAATGAAATGCTGTTTTAAACCTCATTGTAATATGGTGTGGACTGTTTTAGTAATTGGTTAAGATTGCACCCTTTTGTCAGTAATAGCAACACTACCTATATGGTTTGTTATTTTGCTTGCATATCCGTTGTCTGACTTTGTGTCAAGTTCATGGCTTTAAAACAACGACATTACGATAGCTTCCATGTTTTTCTTCAGAATGTGCTCTTGGAAAGGTTTACAAAATGAACCCCAATCAGACCTGCACAATTGACAGCTTCGACGTACAGGATATCGACGAAGACAAGGTAGACCCAATATATGGTTTCCTGTCAATTTTGTTTTTTCATATTTGGTTGGTTGTATTTCATATCTACCTTGTATTCAATAATACACAAACCCTGTCGTTGGCATATGGGAGCACTCATCATTATGTACAGCAGGCCGTATAGATTAAGGCATTGCAAAATTTAAACAATTATGGTTTAAAATGTGGAATGCAACATTTACTAGCAAATCAATTCTTCCACATCATTTATGGTTACATCTAAAACACGGCAACTTCTAATAAAACGCTTACTCTCATCTCAGACATTCATAAAAGATATTAGATCTAAGAATACATGTATATCATTCAATGAAACGATACCATATAAAATGCATGATAGCTTAATCTACGATTGATAGTTACAGCTGAAACACAGTTAATTCGTGTATTCAAGAGCTAACTGAACTAAGTTTTTAATTTCAGAGCTTTATCTGTTAACGCTTTAAAAATACAAGCCTTTCAAAAAACGCTGTTAAAAAATCTCCTTAACTAGACGAGATAGGATAGTAAAAATGGCCCTTTTTCTTGTTTTTAAACAAAAATACAGGCAAAATGCGTGAACAAATTAACTTCTACAAGGGTTATTTATATTGATAACATCTTAGATTTTATACATTTTTAAATTTCATAATTATTTTATTCCAATTCCAAAGATTATGACCAAAAATTACCTCGAAAAAGCTGTTTTTTGACCCCTCGTGTATTTGAACAGTCATACAATTATAAGTATTATACTTTGATGTTTGAAATTGTGAGTACTTCTTCACAACTGATGTGCCTATCACAAGGGCTCGTAGTCGCATTTCATTTACAACAGGATTTTGTTTTGTACTCTTTTGAAAAGCTGGTATCGTTTCTTTTGCCCCTGAGTGTATATCATTCAATGATTCATACTGGTTTATGTGTTTAGTTTAAGATTTGAAACATATGCACAGCACAGTCACTCTCTTTTCTACTTTCAACCTTCTCCGCAGTTCGCGGGTCTGTGGTACGAGATGATGTGGATAACCCAGGAAGAGCTGCCGGAATCTTCCGTGCTGCAGGATTTCATGTACGAGTTCATCAAAGTGGACGACGGCAAGTTTGATATATACCAGAGAGGCAGGTGAGTTAACTAATTTCATAAAATTCAATTTTCAAAAGCAGAGAAAATTACTATTTACAGTGGCATTCAGTTACACGATTGATGGCCAAAAAACGAGTTTTGATCTACCTTGAGGACAGTTCTTATTCAATTGGACAATATTATGCAATAAGTATCATGTTTTACGATTGTTAAACTCGATGCAACGTTTAATTTGATTGACATTAAAGAACCGGATGTTCCATAAACAATGTAAAATCATTCCTTTATATATTTGTTTATGTACTTGAATATATACAGATGGAACAACATTATTACCCATTGTCACAAATATTATTTCTAACTATATTTCACATGTACATCTTATTTTCCAAAACTTATGTTTTATTCCATACAAAGAGGAGAAAAATGCATCTACAACAAAAACAAGTTCGAGGCGACTACGACTCCAAAACAGTACAACTACGAGGGGATGGTTGATGTTTATTGTAAGTCGCAGAGTGAAAGAACAAATTCAAAGTTCACTAACACTGTTGGCGACGTTTGGCAATGGCTATCGATACAACGTTTCAGCTTCTTCAGTGCCTATCACAGCATTTTAATGATGACTGATACGGCGTTTCTGAATTGCCTAATGATGTCACACTCGATGTGATTGGAGATGTTAACATTAATATCCGACAAGGAAACGAATTCTGTTTGCAAATACTACATTTCGTTTTGACTTTATATTATGTTTTATACAGGATTAAGATAGGATCATAATCTTGATCAAAGATGCTATTTCGACAGGTGCTTGAGTCATGAGTGCAGACATATAAATATTATCCGAATGTCGTTTTAAAAAATAGACATCCTAGTTGTACATCTCCTCGATTCTTATTGAAAATCTAAATAAATAAAAGTTTGTCATTTGAATATTGAAGATTGCTTGGAAGAACCTTATAAAAGACGTCCATCTTTCTGTCAAACGTACTCAACGTATTTCAACAAGACACTCAATCATGCATTTCCCCTTTTAAAAGTAGATAGAAATCATCTCCTCCATTTAAGAAGGTGCACATCACGTATGACACCATATCGTCGCACTTACGAATATTCAAATACTTGATGATTTTCACTTATAGAATAGTTAATATCTATTTTGATCCCTGATTTTCAGCTTTCAAACTGCCGGCGTGGATAATAGAAACCGACTACAGCAACTACGCTATCCAGTTCAGCTGCAGGGAGATAAAGGAAGGGGTGTGTACTCGTAATGAGTTGTACGTGCGTAGTAGAGGACGCAGCCTAGCGCCTCAGTACATGCACCGAGTGAACACAGTCATACAGCACCTCTGTCTCAACCCGGCTTCTGGCTTCGTCATCCTTGAGGACAACGGTTTGTGGAATCTTTTTCCTTCCATCATTTGTTTGTCATGTTTTCAGTTACTTCCATCGTGAGTACAAGTGTATTTCGAGGATTTCGCGGTTATTACTGTATACACTTACATCTCCAGTTTAAAGAGGTATCTTGGTGGATTTACGCAAGTCAAACAATTGCGTATTGGTACTACGAGGCAAGCTAGTGATGCATTTTTTGTTTATCATACTCGCCAGACAGGTACCCGAGAACATGGATTCTCTCGTATTGTTTTCCTTCATTCGTAATTATGAAATTACTGCGTGAACTTTGACCTTCGGGTAGTACACAAAACTTTTGTCATAAGTCGTTTTGATGAAACACATTATGGACCGGGTTGATCAAGACTAAAACCGAACAAGAACCGTAAACCTAAAAGACATATCTCATTGAAACTTAGTGTACATTGAAAGCATGTTGAACATTAGTCATGAATTGTTTTGGTTCTATAGAATTTATTGATGTTCATATCAAAATACAGTATCAATACAGTTTACAGACCATTGAAACCATTAAGGAATATGATGAATTCAGTACAACTTTTCTGCTTAGAGTAGATTTTAATTAATGATATTCTCAAGAGAGAAGAACAGTTATTTTATTAGACTTATAATCTTTCCCATTTTTTCTCAGTAAGCAGGGATAAAGTCGACTTTATCTGCTTGTTCATTTAACATTACATAAAGCATTAGTTATGAATAATCGCTCAAGTATATTGTTAGAAAAACTCAGTCTTGATCATGATAGTATGCAGATCAAAAATATGCTGAGTCATGATAATTATTTTGCTGCTTGTGAAGTAATTGTCTATGTTGCAGTGTGCCCACCACCCTGGAAAGACACCTTTTGTGAACCAAGTAAGTGTATAACTTTCTTTTTCCCAATCACAAGTCACAAATATTATATCTACATACAAAACAATTAAGCATATCAACAGAAGCTGACTACCATTTGTATCTCAGATAATTCTTACGTTTGCGTACGGTTATTACATGTGCAGTGTCAAAAATGTTGGAGATTATGACGAGGGATATTATAAGCTACTTTAGCGCTTTGAAATACTATGATTGTTGAAATTTGATAAACATTGTATTAACCCTGCCGTTTATGTCGGATACGCTCTGTCGAAAAAACTGGCTAACCCGATACTTGACACAAAGTCAGACAGTTCATGGAATTCGATAAAAGCACTTGGGTACAGTGATGATTTTGCTTTCATTTCTCCACAACATTATTGACCTGTTTGATAAACGTTTTCCAACTTATTAAGATGATATTACACATGATGGATAAGTAATAGTTATATGACGAGTGTTGGTTGTCTAGTCCACGACATGGTTGGTTATACGACGAGTCGCGGAGCGGCGAGTCGTATAACCAACCATGTCGTGGACTAGACGACCAATACGAGTCGTATAACTTACTTATACCACGACCAACATACCGACATATATAAACAATACAAATCTTTTAAAATATCATACGTAAATTGTAAAAATGCGTTGAACTATGTTCTCTTTACCAAACAATGTGCCTCACCACCACTTTTAGAAGCTACCAAATATTCTCTAAAATATGCGCTACAGTTACCTGATCCTTCGTGTCTTTAAAAAAACTATCGATTGAGCAGCATCTGAGTTGAAAACTACGGTAACAACAACAGCGCGTGGGTCATGCTTTGCACGTGCACTACATGATGAAAACGACGTGGGCTCTCCGAGAAGGCGACACTGTCACTGTGTACAATGGAAGGTGAGGACGTAGGCAACATTTCTCTACAAACGTGGATGATGCGCCAAAAAGACAGGTGATTACTTTCCTCTCGATGAATTTGACATAAACATTTAGAATATGGAAGTATTTCTACTGAAACTCACATTACATATTTAGTTGTACACGGTTGACCTAAATTCAACTTTTCTGTCTCTTGAACAACAAATCAACGTGGACTGTATTTACATACTTTTAACATTTTCATAATCGCCGCTGCATTAACTTTATTTACTGGCTGTTTATGTAAAGAATGCCCTTAAAGGTGGCATATCAGACCCATTTCAGCATTTGTCTTTTTGTGTTCTTTATCACAGTTTATTGACTAGATCATTAAAATAGTTTTTTGAAGGAACTACAATTAGTATGCAACTTTGTCTCTTAATTGCATATATTTGCGTGTCAGATACAATTGACGAAGGAGGCAGAAAACAAGTTATTAAATGTTTTATTACCTATGAGGAACAGTCTATATTGACAAGTCATAGATTCTTGATATTCAACGAATCCATTAATTTGATGTTCAATTACGTTTGCAAGAAGAAAATTAACATTTTGTTTTAAACCTTATTTTGGCATTCGAATGAACATACGAGATGTTTTGAATGAATTACCATTATAATCACGGGCTATCTGTTTAAGACTACAGTTGTCTAAATGGTTATAAATGTAACTTTAAATGATTCTGGTCTGTCATGCCTTGATAATGAAGTTTCTGTCACTGATCATCATTTAATTGAATTTAGATAATAATTTGCAGTGATACCAGTAAAGATTTAATGATAGCAATTCTACCGAGGGGAGTAAGAATTCTCTTCATCCATCTGCTTATTAACTGACGTATTTCACCCAAAACTTTACCAAAGTTCTTTTCTTGCATTTTTGTCAAATCTGTATCAAAATTTATACCTAAAATCTTAAAAGTATCTGGATACCATCTAATTTTCAGATTAGGTAGATATCGAACTGAACAGTTTTTCTTTGACCCAATCCATACAACTTTACTGGTATCAAAACTCAATTACTTGTTCCTTACTCTTCCAAATCTGCCAGGAAACATTTTGAAGGAACTCAATAAAATGTTATTTAAATTCCTTTGGAGTGGTAAGCCAGACAAGATCTAGAGGTCAATAGCTTGCAAATCCCTTAAGGATGGTGGTCTTGGCATGGTTGATGTTTATGATTTTATTCGAGCCCTCAAGCTGAGGTGGGTCAGGTGTCTGTTTGTTAATGTTGAGAGTTCTCCTAAATGGAAGTCCCTACTGCTCAGTTCTTTTCCGGATTGTGTGAATATTCCCAGTTTTGGTTCTGTCTTTTCCAAACAATGCAGTGATGAGATAAATAATTATTTTTGGAAAGATTGTATGTTGGCACTTAAAACATTTGCTGATATGGTTTCACCAAAGTCCTTTGAAGACTTTATCACTGAGCCAGTGTTTTATAATATTGGTATATCTGTCGCCAACAATCCTGTTTTTATATCATCATGGTTTGAGAGGGGTATAAGCAGAATATCAGACTTCATGAATGCTGATGGGAGCTATTTGTCGCCATCAGAGTTTGAAGAAAGGTTCGATCTGAAAGTTAATTTCATTACATATTACGGCATTGTAAGTGCCATAAAGAGTTTCTTTAAGAAACTTTCTATTGAAAAACCTGTTTCGTATAAACTTCTTGATGATAATCCAATTGTCAGAAGTATTCTTTCAGTCAAAAAGGGAGCAAAATTTTACTATAATATACTATCCAATTCAAAAGAGATCTTAAAGTCGAAAATAAATTGGGAGAACCTATTTTCAATTACATTCAATTGGGATGATATATTCACAAAAGCAGTAAAAACAACACCTGACACCAAACTAAGGTGGTTCCAGTTTAGAATACTTCATCGTTTGTTACCAACCAATTCCTATTTGGTCAAGATAAAGATGGCATCTAGTGACAAATGCTCATTTTGTGGTGACAGTGTAGAAACTCTTGTACATTTGTTCTTGGAATGTAGTATTGTTCAAGCATTTTGGAAATCACTTACAGAAGTATTGCTTGAAAAATGTTCTCATGTTTGTAACCTGGCTTTTACATCAGAGCTTGTTATCTTTGGATGTAAAGAAAGTTTTATCTCTGAGGTCTTTGATCTCATTTTATTACTGGCTAAATTCCATATTTATAAATGTAAACTTAATGCTTCCACTCCAAATATGAAATATTTTAAAAGCAAATAGATTGAGAGATACAATATTGAAAAGACAAGATATTTTTGTAAAAGCCAAAACATTAAATTCTATCAAAAATGGATGATGTATCATGGTCTTGTAGACCAGTAACAATTTGTAGTTTATCCTTTATCTGTTGAATATCCTTCCTACAGCTTATTTGTATATGCTATTATTATTAATGAGTTTAATTATGAAGCATCTCAGTATGCTTTTGTCATTTGTCCATCCTTTCTGTGCATAAGGTGTGAAAGTGTGAGTGAGTGAACTGTCCTTGTCTTGTGTAGAAAAACAAAAAAAAACTCAGAAATGTCTTCATTTTCAATAGTAAATGGGTTCATGCTACCCTGGGCATGTTCTCCTTTTTGTAACAGGCACTTCTGAAATAAAAATTTAATTAAAAAAAAAAAAAAAAATAATAATTTGCAGTGATTATTGTGATCTCGATTATTGAAAAATCTCTAAAAAAAATCCAAATTAAGAATTTCCTAAATATAATGTTTATTGATACGGTAACGGGATTAGATTTGTTTTTGTCCAACTATTTGTTTTAGTTATAGTTAATGATTAAAATATTGCATATAAGTCATGAAAAGGATGACGGAAATTACAAAATCGTACAATGAAGAAAATGGTCAGTTGATTATCTATTTAGGCTTTGAAAATATTCTCTATTCTCTACATGATTCAGTTTAACATTACAATCTTAACCCTTTGCAGGCCTTTTATGGATCGACAAACAAGACGCCTGTCCAGGAGAAAAGAAAATTTCCCTAAAACGGAAAATATTCAAATTAGCGAATCGTTTGTCTGAAGAGATGAGAGACGTGTTGGTCTCAACTCTCCGCCAAAACGAAGAAATGGTCAGCAGTATTTCTCGGGTCAAAACGACGTCCTCCGACTGTAACAACTACATCAGACGATGACAAGGCTTCCGACAGAACCTTACAATTAACAAAGTACCAAAAATGTAAAAAAACCTTAATAAAAGTTGTTCCATCGTTGTTTGTCATTATTTGAAATTGTTACATAGATCGTGATCCATTCTGTCATGAGAAGGGTTAAACGAAAGTAGTACCGGCTGATTCTTTGGTGTAGTATAACTAACATTTTGGTTAGTTATACCACGGGTCCAAACAATAGAGTCCAAACAATAGAGTCGTGGTATAAGACACAATGCATAACTTGAAAGCGACATTTGAGTCCATATTTCGAAATTATATAATTGAGTTGTTTATTGTCCGATGTGATGATTGTTTCCTGTACGTACACTGGTTCATTTGAATCAAACATAGTATAAGCTTTAAAGATCTAAGATGTATGGACTACTATAGTTTGGTGATTTTGGACTCGCATTTCTACCTGATCAAGCTGATAATTCAATCTGTTGATCTCTATAGTTGCAGGTGATGGCAGTTCGGATCCTCCACGTGTCTCTACAGTTTGGACTGTTGTATCTCTGGTGTTGTGTCTTCTGTATAAGTGATGAAATCTTTAGTCGACGAAAAATACATTATACGAGTCTAATTCAATATTCAAGATTGCAAGTATTTTGTTCATATCACAGGTTCATCCAATCTTCCATTGTATATTCTTATTTAGCTGTTTGTACATCAGTTTAAAGTTAAAGATTTCAACTGTTTATGGACATAGTATGTATATATATATAGAATATATATATATGAAAATTTAAAATGAACCTTGACATCTGGGTTTGATAACACGAATTTATATGTGTAGAGTTTGCATTGCAAGCCAATTTGTATGTGTAAAGAGGGTATGTAACTACACAATTGTTAGTTGATTGAGGAAAGAAGAAAGATCGCAGCCAAAAAAATTGGGAATTTGGTATTGTCCAAGTAATTGAATCCGAGTATTATTTTTGTATAGAGTGTTTCTTTGATGATAATCTTCGTCGGAGCCTGTTCCCACTACACTTCTTACACTACTGTTAGTAACTTTCTGCAGTTGATGTCATCGCGAAATAACAAAATTATAAACAATCTGGCTCAATATGTATTTCTAGCATTTAAGAAACGATCAAGTTTCCTATCATAAAACTAGCAATCTATATCATGTTATTTCGCTTCAATTACATCTATTTGCAATATTATTATTTAATGCATGTACATGTAGAATGGGTCGGTGGCCTCTTACGGAAATAGGCACAGTTTCAACGACAATGTACCCAATTGTCATTATCAACAGACTCGCTGTGTCTTCAAAATGAGTGCAGTTTCTAAAGTTGTGTGTTATACTTTTAGACAAATGCATCAATCTTTCGGGAGTGTAGTGACCAAACCATGATTGAACCGTCAATGTGTATCTTATCTACTATTTTACTCTTTTTAGGATATATTATCTACTATCTTTACTGTAATGCTAAGGAATATATGGATGACAACTTATTTGTTCATTGTATGCGACGTTTCTCTGTTTGAGAACGACACAAGAATCTGTGTCGAAACGTCGCATACAATGAACAAAGAAGTTGTCATCCATATATTCCTCAGCATTATTGTCATTCCAACTTCTAAAATGCCTCTCAAAGATGTTATCTTTACTGTATTTTGGATATGATTGAAAATATGCTTTATTTCATATGCTCCATTGAGCTTGTGATATATCTACTTATTATGCATGTTTGACCAGTCACTCACTAACTCATGTCCCTTCTCTGAATCCGATACTCGGCTCAGCTAATACTGCAACAGTTGTTAGGTCTGGTAAATCGGACACAATTTCCTAACATAAAAGGTTTAAGGTTGTCATGTAAGTAGTGCACAGTCACCAATTTTATTACAATACATAATGGACTTTCTAAATAAATTATGTTTTTTAGTATTTGTATTGTTTGTTATCATTGTTGGTATGACAACCGATGGCAAATAGCTTCATTAAAATGAAGGTGACTTCGGGGACAAAGTAGAGTCATCCTTGGTATTTTTCCAGAAGTTTTGATTGTTTGTGAGAGTTCTAGAAAATGAAAATCAAATTATATCTGAGCCCCTGAATGGTGAAAGGCAGTTTTATACATTGGAGAATCTTCAAGTTTCAACACCCCTACCAAGAGGAGTTTTGGTAAATTACAAATACTTTTGATATACATATACATGAAATGTACAAACATTGTTATGAATGCACTTCATACATTCATATACAACTTGTTAAGTATATATTTGAAAACAAAATAAAAGAAAGACACAAAATTTCTAGGAATATTGAAAACACTGGTTTGCTGAAGTTACAATAAAATTATGATACAAATATGAAAAGAAAATCCTAATATTTTGGTAGGTGTAGACTCATTCTCTGCATATTGAAATGGATATTTTACAATATTTACTGATCATATCCATTAATTGTGCATGAGATACAATTAATAATAATAATAATAACTAGGACTGCCGCGGCAGTACTTAGGTCTTCAAGACTACCTGTTTGACCTTCGCACACTGTTTGACCTTCACATGACGTTTTGTCTAAGAGGTAAACAGTAACTAATACCGCATCAAAATGACCACATTTCACTTGATATTCAATGTTAAAGCCTTTACCAAAAATTCTTAATGGCTGCAAACATGAATCATCTAAGATTATACAGTCTTGTTGCTGCCTGATGATACATAAAACATTTCCTAGTGTTTTCTTGCCAATGAACTACAATTTTTCAATCATTCTGATATCAGAATCATTCAAAACGAAAGTAAGATTGACCACATTTAAGTGCTCCAAATTCAATGTTAATGTTTAATCTAATTTTAATGAGATTTATCAAAGATTATATGTTCTTTTGGCTTTCATATGAAATATAGAACATGTATTTATCATGTTTCGTTGGTTAACAAGGATTTTTCAAACATACCCACCAAAACACCCGTTTTGAAAAATGCAAACTTTGACCCTTCCTCTTGACCGGAAATGACTGTTCGCGAGCGATTTTATTCTTTTATCTGAAAGACCTTGCTAATGTCTAAGTCTCATGCAAAAATCATTAAGTTCTATGGTCTGGTTTTTTAGTTATCTGCCTTTGAAGTTGGCGATTTTCAGATTTTGGTCAACTTTGAAAGGTCACAGCACAAAAAGTATTGTAGTTAAGAACTTTAAAAGAAAAGATTTTAAACTACCATCCTTCAGCTACATTCAGCATCAATTTCAGCTCTTTAGTGCAAGTATCTTCAGAGGAGAAGATTGTCAAAGGCGGGTGGGGTCGAAAATCGTCAAAAATGCACTAAAAGCAAGATGGCGGTCAAACCACGTGACCTACGAATTCGTCCTGATTTCCTTTTTTTCATTATTTTTCATTGCGCTTCTTTTAAAAAAAACCTTCAAGTCTCTAAGTGCATTTAAAAAAAAAAATCAATGTTAAATTTTCAATTTTGGATTCGAACTGGACCTTTAATGTACGAGTCGATTTTGCCCAAAAGCTTAGCACGTCGATTCCAGGGTAAGGGCTATCAGCTGAGCAAGTTTCATTGAATTTGGAGCAGCCGTTTGAGCTGTAGCTCGTTCACAAAAAAAGTACAAATAATAATAAAAAAGAACTTGAAGAAATCGGATAAAAACAATAGGTCTTCCAGACTTTGTCTTGAAGACCTAATAATGAATATTTGTATAGCGCTATATCCATTCACAAGGTGCATGCTCAAAGCGCATAGTATATGAAAATGAAAGGTAATGATTGATGTCATAAGAATGAATTTGAAAGTATGAGAAAGAGCATGAATGATAAAATATGAATATTTGCAGCATATAAAGTCAGTTGTTAAATTCTGCAGGGAAATATTGTGAAATAATGTCTATGAATAACAGTTTGAAAATAGGTAAGTTTTCAGTTTCGTTTTAAAAACAGTCAATGTTGAAGACATCTTGATGGCGTGAGGAAGTTGGTTCCAAAGTCGAGGAGCAGCATTACTAAAGGATTTCTGTCCAAAACTGGTATTGTTATATTTTGGTACTTTGAGAAGATTCAGATTCTGAGATCGGAGTCTTGGCATGCATAATCTCAATATCCATTGTAAGATTTAAAGGTTTACCACCCTGCACTTTATCATAATAATAATGTTCTTGGACACACACGCTGATCGGTAACGTTTTGGCGTGTTGACATGTAGGTGACGACATGGGTTGGTTTAATACCATGTGTGTAGTATGCTCATCAAATATATGCATGAAACTCGTGTCATTTTTTGTGACGTTGAAGCATACGTACGATGTATAATTAGTGCGTGTTAGTTAAGAACATCTTTATGAATGTATGTCGTGCACGCATGTTGTTCATATGTAGAAATCTGTGCGTGCTTCATTTCATGTATACCATTCATTGTTTCTATGTAGGGAGATCGTGACCTTTACAAGGGATCGTAGGGATTATATCAGCATTTCAATTACAACATTTTAAATTCATATTGACATTTCTAATTTTAAGTGTTTATATATATTTACAGATAAGTCATTGGTCCTCGATGTATACTTTATTTTTAATTTCAACTGAAGTGCTATGCATTTATCTACCAATTACAACAAAATATACACTTATCAATTCAATCCGTTGTGTGTTTAGTTAATGTGGAAAATAAAGAAAAACGTTTCAACGCATATCACACTATTGTGTCATTTGAACCCGAAACGTATATAGATAATTTCACAAATTGACATGCACGAGTTGTCTCCCTTGACTCTATGATCGCACAACAACAGGCCCAACGAACTCCGTCCAGCCGATCTCCTGCCCCTCCTGATAGCGCTTTTTTGTGAGTTTTTGTCTGGTTGATTGTCATGGCATCAACAATTCTTTTTTCTAATAAACGTTGCCAATATATTAAAAATTACATGTAACTATGCATATAATAACAGATTAAACAATGTAACAACGAAGCTATATATTTGTGTTAGTATAAATAGTTAGCGATATGTAACAATAATTATTAGGAAGTAAACGATAATTGATGTTTCAACCAAGTATTGTTTATTGAATTGGAAAGGAAATTGTGGAGTCAAACGAAAGACAAAATAACATAATTTCCTATATTAAGGTAGGAAATGTCTGTAAAGAAGAATTTTTATAGTTATAAACCGAAAGCGAAAGTGACTTCAGGTAGAAACAGGAAATGAACAGAAGGTGAATTAACACCTTGGTTTGATTCTGACTTCTTACTTGACCTGCTACGCTTAGATGAGATTTCATCACTGAATAATTTCAATCATCGGCTCTATAATCAACGCGAATTTTATATGTGAACTCATGCATATAGTGTAAACAATGTATATCCATTTCGGCATCAGATGCATATCTTTGAAAGAGAAATTTTACACATGATTGTCTTTTTGTTTTGTGTGACATATAACATGCCTTTCAAAAAACGTCATTTTAAAATATTTTAAAACAAGGAAATAGGATAGTGAAAATGGCCCTTTTTACTTGTTTGTTTACCATTTACCGTTTACCAGTGCGTGAACAAATTATATATATAAAAGCTTCCAATCAAGATTATTAATATTCATAACATCTTATATCAGAATACTTATATGTTTCATATCTTTTCATTCCAATTCAAAAGATTATGTTCCAAACTTCACCCTCAAAAAGGCTGTTTTATGGCCCCTTGTGTATTTGAAAGGTCATACAAAAAAAGATCCTACCCTTCTCTGATGTTTAAAATTATGAGAAAGTTTCACAACTTATTTGTCTACCACAGGGATTCGTAGTGATATTTCATTTATGACCATTCTCGATACTCCAGAGTTTACGTTCCGATAATATCTCCACTAACCTCTGGAACCAATGTGGACTCAATGCGATTCATAAATTACCTCCCCTTAGTGGCATATCGTCCAATGAGGTATCTACGCTGCTTCCAGCAGAGTGCCAATCGCATGGCTTCTTTCATGACACACCCCCGCTTCGTCGATAAACAGAAATGACATCCGAAGAGATATAGATTTCAAGACTGTATTTTTGTGTTTTTGTCTATCAAAGCGAGTGGGGTATATCGATTGTTACCAAGCATTCCCAATTCTCGTCAAGAGAATACCCCAGGACTGTAAATTTTAAACGCATGGCCTTTGATTTTATTAGCTCATCTGGCCCGTAAGGCCCGATTGGCTTATGGCATGGCTTGGTGTCCGGCGTCCGTCCGTCCGTCCGTCCGGAAACTTTGTGGAATTTCGACTTCTTCTCCAGAACCATAAGGCCTAGAAAGCTGAAACTTTGTGTACAGACTCCTTGGCTAGTAAGGATTATAAATTGTGGCTTTGGTGGCCCTGTGACCACTAATAAGGGCCACACCCTAAAACATATTTTCATCTTCTTCTCCAGAAACATAAGGCCCAGACAGCTGAAACTTTGTGTACAGACTCCTTGGCTAGTGAGGATTATAAATTGTAGCTTTGGTGGCCCTGTGACCCCTAATAAGGTTTACAGGGGCCACACCCTAAAACCTATTTTCATCTTCTTCTCCAGAAGCATAAGGCCTAGAAAGCTGAAACTTTGTGTGCAGACTCCTTGACTAGTGAGGATTATAAATTGTAGCTTTGGGTCAACCAAGCTTTAATGGTCAATTGGAAGAAACCAGACCAAATTTGTGTTTTTCTAAAACCTGCTTTCTATCCCTCTTTTCGTCTGTTCTCTTATCCTGTCGACTTTCTTTCTCTCCGATCTTCTCTTTTTTTAAATAGCAACATGTTTAATAGCTGAAAAAAATGCTGATTGTATGTTAAACCCCAACTCACTCACCCACCGTTTACCTGCCTATCTATTTCTGACTCTGACTAAAGCTGCTAGAAACCTGCACAACAACTTGGCAGCTTACTTCTTAAACGTCATGAGTATTTTCTGTGAGGAGAACTGATGTTCATTTTGAGAATAAATTTCGAAATGAAAACAATCGCTGGTATATTTTGATTATGTTTTAATCAAAATAATTTTGAAAGTGAACAGTAAAACCTTTCTCCAAGAACAGATCACTTGCAACTTTGTATTAATTGTAGTTGTTAAAGTGAAATAAAACCCCTACTTACACATAAATAATATAATAACATACTCTAAACAACTTAAAATTACTGAAGTGAATCAAGGTAAAGGTTAAGATGAGTTCTCTCAAATGAAGACAAACATTTATAACACAATCTTTTTAACTTGAGAAAGTTTGTAAATACAAATCTAAAGACAAATGAAAATGAATTGGAAATGTCGAATGACCAATTATAAGGTTCCATGAAGGATCTGCCTCCATCAAATGATGTAGACTGGCCATGGTTAGAGCGTGTCGGTGTGTGGTAACTTGTCGAGGGCTTGTACATATTGACTTGAGGTTGTGCTGTGGGCAGCTGTGGTTGACTCATCCTGCCGAGTATCATCTTGTATTGCTGTTGTCGCTCCTCCTGCTTCTCTGCACGTCTCTGGCGCTCTTCACACACGAGTTGTAGTTTCTCAAGTTATAGTTTCTTCATTTATTATCTGCTTTTTTCGTCTTAAGAGCAATATGCGTAGTTTCTAGCTTGTTGTTGCTCTGCAAAGCCCGACATAAAGCGCTTTCGAGAAGTTCATAAATATATATCCCTCTGACAGCTGATTATGCATGGTCAATGACAAGTCATTGCGTAACGAGTCCGAATCACTCACCTCAATGGGACCTTCATCCCTGCACTGCGGCTAAAGCTGGAGGCGAGCCATTCATTGGCTGGTTGTATATATTGATACAAGGTATTTGCCTTGGCTCGCATCGAACACTGTTGGGCACAAAAAAAACCGACCAGGCATAAATAACGGACCATATACGACAATGAATGTCCTTACAAAAAGGCTTTCACATCATTAAAATAATAAATAGGAATACAGTTTTTCAACCAACACTGGAATTTTGGCTGAAATTTTGAAAATGTTCAGTTCTTGTTATTAAAAGTAGGGGGCGGGATAGCGCAGTGGTTAGCGCTTTCGGCTTCGGATCAAGAGGTCCGTGGTTCGAGTCCCGCAAGGGGCTCGGCAACTTTGTCTGCAGTAGAGAACTGTTCATCACGCAGTCTTGTCTGAATTTCAGCGTAGTACAACCCATGGTTTGCCAGTTCCAACCGATGCTCGCAGGTTTCACCACAATAGTGTTGCGGGCTTTCTCCCTGAAATAATGCTAGCAGCCGTGATATAAGTGAAATACTCTTGAAAGCGATACTTTGCTATATAAACAAGTGTTCTTATAAACTCAGATTCTAACTGGTTTTCCGTGTATCACGACCCTGCGGTAAGATGTCGAAAATGTTTAATGTTTGATTCAATGAGTTATTGTTAAGTCACAATAATTTGTATGAACATTTCAAATTTTAACTTCTTTGAGTGGAATTTTATTCTTTGAATTATAACTTCTTATTCTGAGAGTGCGAGGTTTTGTTACAGATTCTGGTTTCTTTGTCAAGCATGGATATGTGACATTTCTTCAATTCTTCATTTGCAAACATAAAAATTTCAAGGTAAGTGCAGCTTAAAAAATCAGTTGTTAAGAACTTTGAAATAATATTGATGGTATCCCCGAATCTGAAATCATGTTTTGAGTGATTGAGTTATTGTTTTACGTCGCTTGGATAATATTTCAGTCATTAGCGGTTTCATGTTTTCAGTTCCTTCCCTTTACACAGATGGAGAAGCAATTCAACTTGCTGTGTGAGGAGATGATACGGGAATGGCTCCCCGAGAGAAAGCACATGGTGAAGCTATATGATAGCTCAAAGATAACAACTCAGACTCAGTCTGAGTCTGAGTCTGAGTCTGAGTCTGAGATAACAACTCCCATCACTTCCTTCCATGACACCTGTGACGCCCTTGGAACAAGTCTCTCTGTCTTCTTCACCGATGATGGGACCGTGTTTGGTACGTACAGTTTACAATGAGTCGTTTAAGTATCTTGGTCTATAGTGAAATTTTTAAGAGCAAATAAGAGTGCATGGTAAAGTTATGAAGTAAAATATGATGCCCCCCTTCCCTGCCCTACAACAAACAAAGATAAACAGCGTGAAATTGGGACTTTCAATGGATGTTTGAAAACTATTTTGTGTACATTAACACATGGTTTGGCGAGTGTGAATGAAGCGTTGCAACGGTTTTTAGCTCATCTGGCCTGTAAGGCCCGATTGGCTTATGGCATGCCGTCCATCTGTAAATTTTGTGGAATTTCGACTTCTTCTCCAGAACCATAAGGCCTAGAAAGCTGAAACTTTGTGTACTGACTCCTTGGCTAGTGAGGAATATAAATTGTAGCTGTGGTGGCCCTATAAAGGGCCAGAGGACCACGCCCTTAAACCCTATTTTCATTTCCTTCTCCAGAAGCAAAAGGCCCAGACAGCTGAAACCTTGTGAATATACTTTTTGACTAGTGAGGATTATGATTTATAGCTTTTGTGGCCCTTTTGCCCTTACTAAGGGGGAAACCACATTGGCCACACCCTAAAGCAAAATCAAATGTAAAGCCTGATGAGCTACAGAGCCAATGGCTCTACTTTTTATCTTTGCAGGTGGATACACAAAACAGGACTGGAAACCACGTCCTTCCAGTGGATACAAACGAGACACAAAATCATTCATATTCAAATTATATGACAAGGGCACCTTTAAACCTAAGAGATATGATATCAATAACTCAATGAATGCTATTTTCTGTCATGAAAATTACGGCCCTTGTTTTGGCGCTGAACAGGACGTTGATGGCATTGAACTCGAGAGAGACATCGAAACCAAATATTCTTTATCGGGTTTTACAGTAACCTCAGAAATCGGTTCTACATACGGCGCTGCTGAAAAGTCCAATAAACGTTTTTTGCAGATAGGACAGAAAGTGACGAGATTTGAAGTGTACCAATTGCTAGGTAAGTAGATGTTTGATGGGAATTTATAAGGTTATAGATCATACAATTATTCATTTATGTTTTATTATTTGTTATTTGGATGTTCGTGTCATGATAGCATCCTGATCAAACCTTTGCTATCATAAGAGTAGTGCTGGACCTGATGGTACAACCGGATAAATACACCACCTTAAACCATCTGAGAAACTGAGCGATCTTGTGTGGAACTTTGGTAGTTTTCGCCGAGACTGTTGTTATGATTCATGCGCCCAATAAGGCGACCGTGTTCTGTCCAACTCTCACAAAGGGCCAATTCCAAAAAGTCTATTTTTACTAAAGTACACATGGATGACTCAATCTTTCAAACTGATTACTTTTGAGTGGCCTCGCTGTGCGGACTGTTATCTCTGACTTGATAACTTGTATGTTGAGGCTATCTAAATATCTCATTATATTATCAAACAGATGACGCAGAATTCATCGAGAAACCCTGGCGAAATACCCAGATCATTTCTGTTCAGGTATCATTTTCTGTTTTCCATTGACATCTTTTTTTGTGTAAATTTGTTGTCTATGTCTCCTTTGTGTGGTTTTATTTTGTATGTATATAACTTTTATTAGTGAAATTGACACACTGTGACTTACGGATCTGTTTATAGGAATATCTATAACTCAATAAAGTATGTCTGTGCCACAGAAAATTTATGCTTTCGTTGGTAAAAGGTAAATCTACCATTATTATCCCCCGCAACGAACTGGAATATAGTGGGGGATATAGTTTTGAGCTCCATCCGTGCGTCCGTCCGTCCGTCCGTCCGTGCGACCGAGTTAAAGGGGACAACCTTTCTCAGAAACTTATTTAATATAAATTTAGGTTTACAAAACTTTCTGTGTGTCTTCATTGCATCAATGTCTTGATGGAGATCGAAAATCAGAACCGCAAAATTATGTTTTAAGGAGTTATTGTCATTTTTCCGTGTTTTTGGACTCGAGGGTGTTGTCAAAGGGGACAACTTCTCTCAGAAACTATTTAAGATAGGTTAACCAAACATGCCGTGTGCCTCAAGGGCATCACAACCTTGATAGATATAAAAAATGAAGAAAATGCAATTACTTATTACAGAGTAACGGCCCATGTAGGAAAATATTGGGAGCTTTAATGGAAACCTTATTGGCGGGGGATGTTGATGACCATGTCTTCTTGTTCAAATTACCATAAATATGATAAGTGTTTGTTTCCTTGGGTTTGTTTAACACATCTTCATCAATTAATTGCAGACTCTTAAGAGTAAACTTGAAGTGTTTAAACCCCCGGAAGGATATAACCACGTCAACATTCTATTGGTTGGTGCTGTAGGGGCGGGCAAGTCAAGTTACCTCAACAGCCTCATTTCTACTTTCAAAGGTCACGTGACCAGCACAGTCAGTCGGGGCAGCTCAAAATCGAGCCTTACGCTTAAGGTAGTCGAGATGACATTAAAACGGTCCTTAAATGTTAAATTTGGTTCAAAATATTCTACTTTGACGATTTAAAGTATCTTTGGTGTATTTAATGTCATGGACGTATGAAGACAGTCCATTATGTATTGTGAGCAAGAACAATGCTTTAACATAACGATAATTCATCAGCGTTTGAGTTTGATATAGAAAATAAAATGCAATTGTTTTGAAAAGTGAGTTCAAATCCGTTATCCCATTTGCTTACTTCCTCCATCAAGTACAGCTCTAGTATTTTTTATATGTTTTCACGCTGAGTGCCTCCATACATGTATTGGTCCAAAATTGTTTCATTGTAGAATCGGGAATACAAGATACTCTCTCATCCTGATAAAATCCCTCTCAACTTCCGGTTTTGGGATACCAAAGGACTCGAGGCTCCGTACATTTTAAAAGACACTGATCATATCATAAAAGGAAGTCCAGGCATAAAGGTATATGATAAGAAAATCTTAACTTCTTCATCTTTTGTTAGAATTTCTTCCAAATTAGCAATGTGCTGTTATATCCAATTTTAAAAGTTTCCATATGTCTTAAAACCAGTTATCGTTGCACAGTTATGTTAACATGTCAATATTGTAGGATTATAAGTAATGTTTTGTTTCTTGTTTCATATATAGAGGAAATTAAACGACCTTCCATTTATTACTTTTTTTATTAAACGAGTAAATGATTTTGTATAAAACGAGCGAAAGCGAGTTTGATACCAAATCATTCACGAGTTTAATAAAAAATAGTATTAAATGGAAGGAAGTTTAGTATTCTGTTTATTACTTGCCCTAAACATCACGCAAACTTGCCGAAAATGTGCTGAAACTGACAGTTCCGCGACTCGGCACCCATTGTGACGAAGCGCTTACATTTTGACGTCACAACAGCTCACTTCTGTGACGTCATACTTGCATTGTGATATTACACTAGTTTAATATTGCCGTATAAATATTACATTGCGGTATATATATCTTACACGGGCGTGTTATAATCTTTTATCATATACTTGCTTATAAATACAGAGATTTTGAATGCACGATACACCCTTCGTCAAGCACCCTGTATCAGCCCGCAGGGCAGATAACCTGTATCAGCCCGTCGTCAAGGGCAAAAACCTGTATCAGCCCGTCGTCAAGGGACTTGAACGTGAAACCCTAAGCAACGAGCGCACAAAAAAGGATCGAAGTCGCGAGGAATTTAGAGTTCTCTCCCTTTGTACAGCTGACGTTAAAACGTGTCCGACATCGCAAAAACGCTGCAGTTACTTACGGATAGGATTTGTCAGTTTGATTATTGACACAACCTTTCTTTCTAGTTTGGTATTCAACCAGAGATTAAATGAACTCAAAAGCCGCAAGAGAGGAAGGCTCGGGGGCTGAATGTTTATTGGTATTGAGTTAGTTATCCAAACGGATAAAATCAGCCACATGTTAATGTTAGGAATTAAAGTTTAAAAATGTTACAATTATTTTTACAGTTTGTTTGGTAAGTATATATGATAAAAATAGTATGATATGGGTATTTTCATATCACATTCGGTATCAGCCCTCGACCAATATCAGCCCTCGAGCTAAAGCTCTCGGGCTGATATTGGGGTCTCGTGCTGATACCGAATGTGATATGAAAATACCCATATAATACTATCTATATAACTCATATTTTAATGTGTCCTTTATCAACTTCATAATGTGTTGAGCAGCGACTGATGTAAACCATATTCCCTTCTTCATAATGTGTTGAGCAGCGACTGATGTAAACCATATTCCCTTTCCTTTCGGGTTAAAAAAGCATTATTATTATTATTATTATTATTATTATTCTCTTTAAACGTTGTTCTCACATTTCGTCGGGAATATAACATTATGTGATTATATGAAGATTGATCAACGCGGTTTATTTCTATTACCTGCTTTTTAACAGCATTTATAACAATTTTGATATTCATAAGTACCACATTTATGTAAGTTTTGCATTATGATTATAATTTGTCAATAACCTGTGTTTTATGGGTCAAATGGCCTTATACTACATAAGATAAGAAACCAAAAAAACATGAACATTGATCTCGCATTTTTAAATATAAGATTTTTTTCAGTTTCAATTGTCCACTGTATGCATGAAGTTTAACTGTCAGGGATGTTACCAACGTTACGTCATTTTTATATAAATCATGCAAGAATAACAAATGCGTAGAAGTTGTCTCTATGGTAGATAATATTGTTATATTGCTCATTCGGGACTTCATGTGAAAAAAATCCTGTAGTCCTGATTATATTTGATGAATGATGAAAAGGACAAACTGGTGATGAAAGTGATTGGCGTTGAGGGTGATCCGGAATTCCTACAGAACAGGGTACACTGCATTGCCTTCGTCATGGACGGCACTGTTGTTAACGTCATTCCTGGAGAGCTTATGGAGGCTATTGACAAGATAAAGACAATGGGAAACACATACGGTAGGTCGTAATTGTATGTTACTGTTATGCAACAGGCTTTAGTTCATATTTACACATTAAAATGCGAAAAAATCAACTTACTCGCATTCATATACAAATGATGGATTTCTTGTATTTTTAACAGATGAAGACTCGTCTAAAGATGTTAAGCGAATATATTGGTAATATTAAAATTAAACTGATTTGCAGATTAGAAACAAAGCGTTCAAAGGGTTTGAAAGAAATCTATATTTATGCAGATTTCACAGTGTATAGCGTCATATATAAATATATATATAATGAATAATAAATATTAATGATCTAGTAATATAAAATTGTCTCACATTTAGAGGTATATTGTGAACGCCTGAGTAACGAGGAAAGATATTTGAATATAAATGATACATTGCATAGATATTAATTTAAGAAAAACAACAAAACTGTTTTGTTCTTTAGCCCTATGTATACATATGGAAAAGGTTAAGCACCCCCACGATTTTTCGGCTGCAAAAGTTGCCTGATATTATTGTGATTGGTGACAAAACTGCCTTGCTTTTCCGTCTTGAAGAAATTGTTCCTCAAAATGTTTATTATCATTAATACACTTATTGTTAGCCATCTTGCCATTTTATACCTCAGCTTCTGAGTGTCATTCGTTTTACAAAATCTGTAGACTGTAATTGTATTGTCAGGAGTCTATACATCGGAACGCTACATAACTGACCTTAGACGTGAATTATAAATTAGCTGTTTTAGTTCATTCTATGGACATTGCACTAACTATCAATATGCAAGTATGAAACGAAAATGTGATGTGTATAAAATTCTAACAAAACGTTTGTTTGTACAACACTCATTGACTCATAATCAAATCTTAAACTTTTATGATAGTGTGCCTGTAGCAATGCCGTATCTTCTGATATACCAGTTGTTCTTACAGTCCTCATAAATCGATTTCATATTGTTATTGAAGGTCAACAAGCAATGATCACTTATCATTGGGATAGCAATTTTGTAATGATTGAAAGTCAATAGTTTAAGTACATTATCGCGATATCATGCTTAAATCGTAACATTGTGTACTTTTTCGTTGATTATATATACATAATAAGAGTCTCTTAGGAGTAAAACGTTTCGTAAGATAACGTAACGTTTCGTGTTTACAAGGATATTTAGTGACCTTGACCTTTGACCTTGAATGGCACCATATCGAATCTTCATGTGTTCTGAAATGCTCAAAAGAATAAGTTAGAGCAAAACATTGTGCATGGTTTATAACTCATATCTTGTGACCCTGACCTTTGACATCCAAGGGCATACAATCAATGAACACGTTTTATTGAGTATAACAATCATCACATTATATCAAAATGTGGGTGAAAATTGCTAAAATTGCAAATCAATTTCCAGTAAGGCTTTTAACAACATATTTGTGATTAAGCTATTTAATGACCGAATATATTCAGTGTATTTTGATAACCATAAACTCTTTAGGAAAAAAAGTTATCACAAATTGAAGAAAGTGACGAGCAGGTGAATCTAATATTCCAATCACCAATACACTACACTGACTTCCAAAAGAAACTTTGCACCATTTTGTAATGATTCTGATTGAAGAATGAAAAACGATAGAAATTTAAAACAAAGTACCTCTTATTAATCACTCATTTGTTTAAACGACCAGCGAATCCAAATTAAAGGTGGGAAACCAAGTTTTGCACTTATTAGATCTGAAGTGGGCAGGGGTCAAAATTTTGGTTGTTCAGACGTTCGTTGAAATGATGTTTTCGCACTAATTTCGTTCAAGTACTAAAATGTTATACTTTAGTACCAGGTTTGAGCAGCCCGAGTGTTATAACTTCCAAATCTGTCATGAGTAACAAAAAAGGTCAAACGTTAAATTACGTCTTCTGTCAGCAGATTCAACTTCACATTTCGTCTGCATCGAAGCTTGTCCATTAATGGGAATGTGTGGACACAAGTCTTACTTGTCATATTGACACATCTGTGAGTCGTACAAATGGTAAACAGCCTTAAGATCACAAAAATCGCAATTAAATCTTGTTATTGCATGCCAATTCTGACGTTATAACCTCGAATGAAATTGCCATGTGTCGATGTTTAGTAACCAATAGCTATCAACTTAGCAGTCGATGAGCTCTGATTAGATCTGTCCAAGTTCATAAAGTGCACGAGAACCGACCTTTGATGTTTGCTATCTCTGACGTCACTGAGACAACGTTGGCGGTGGTCTAACTTCACAGATATCGACTCTCATGCAGTGAAAAAAACAACTGTGTTTTGCGTTTCAGGGTTGTCAGCAATCCTCACAACCTCTCTGTATAGCCGGATCAAGTTAGCATTATAAATGAAGGAACACTACCGATTCTTGTAAAAAGTGTTGTTTTTGATCAATTTTGTCAATTTTCAGAGGGGATTCGCGATATTTTTGCTATACCGTTTACTGGTTTTAAGATGTTTTTTTCACTATTGCAGTGACAAACATTCATTATGGACAGTTATTAAACTTGTTTGTCACGTGACTGAGTTCCAGCGGAAACGTCACGTGATTATAACATTTTTGCCATTTCTGCAAAAATGCATGAATATTGCTTAATTAAACATTTTAAACTTGAAAGTGTGGGTTTCAACTATTGGCAACTTAAATGAAAATGTAAATATGAGATCGTTTTCGAAAGTTCAGTTTTAAAATTGCAAAGTTTCTTTTGGTATTCAGTGTAGACTTCTCAGACTCATTTAAATACCTTTTACGCTCTAAACTGAAATCATTTAAAAACATATTACACAAGACCCCAAATGCCCAAAACGAGAGTATTCAAATAAATGAATAAAGGTAAAAAAATTAATCCACTTTCAGGAGTCCCCCAGGTACTGTTGCTGACGAAGATAGACAAAGTTTGTCCAATGGTGGACAAAAATCTGGCCTTGACCTTCCACAGTCAACCAATCAAAGACCTTGTAGATACGGCAGCGGAGACGATTGGTCTACCACGAACCCATATATGTCCAGTGAAGAGCTATGAGGCGGAGACAGATTTGGATGATGAAGTTGACAAATTGATTCTTGCAAGTGTCCGACAGATGCTTCGCTTTGCCACAGACAGTCTTGAATCTTTAACTGAAAATTTTTGACATATTCTGGGAACAACTTGTTTAACTGACGGCGCCTTATTAAGGGATTTGTATTGCTTCGAACAATACATCCGAGGTCAAACATTTCATCAATGACAACAATCTACACTATAAATGTATAAACGGATGTTACAGACTCTTTCATCCAATCTATAGATAAAAACATGTATAAATATTAAATTTACAATTTTGATATAGTCATATTTCTTGTTGAATGCAAATTAAATATTTCGTCTTATGTTTCATTAGTATCATATACAAATTGCATATGAGCTGATTTATAGTTTATACATCTTTGTAAGTGCCTTTTTATACTACTTCCTTTAAAGGGGCTGGAGCACGTTTTTTTATAATTTTATATTCCAAGTTTTTCACTGATTATTGTAAGTTAATGTTAAATGTATTATTCTGGCAGTGTCAAAAATCTCATTTCACAAGTCAATCATCCATAGTCAGAGGACAAAGAATGAAGATTCACATAAAATCCATTGGCGGCCATTTTTATTTGAACACCTTTAATTCATTTTGTGTAAGAAAAAGGAATCGCATGGCTAAAGTTTACGTTATATATTTGAATTACTACTGTTCCTTTTAGTTTAAATACATTGTCATTCAATTGGAACCATTAATTTCTATTTTCCTGACATCACCTTATATTCCCCCTAAAAACGTGCTACTGCCCCTTTAACTGTTTTATTAATCACCTTTATAGATATAGGTCGATTTATAAGAGGTAAAGATTATGATCTGGTAGAAACAACACAACGGTATTTTGCCAAATGCATTCAGGGATTTACTAAACGGGTTTCATCTGCATCTGTGCCTGGTGATCTGAGTTTATGGAGTATGGATGGCTCTATCAACAAATGTACACTTCTATTTTTTGGGAAACTATGCAACAGTAACTGTAATGCCTCTTTTAAGGATTTATTCTCTGTACAAGTAGCAACATTGCGAACGAGATCAACAACGCAACATAGTACATGCGACACAGTATTAGGAACTGTACTTAAATACAACATGTTTGGATATGTTACTGACTAGCTTCAGACTGGAACATTTCCATGTAAATAGATGTGGCGTCAAATAGAACACACTGTAACGATTATGACTGCAATTTTAGTTTACACTGTGAACATTTTGTGTACAAAAGAAATCAGTTCTTCTCCAAATTTCTAGATCTTTTTGATGTTGATGTGTATTTACGAATTGATAACTAACAGCAGATGACATGCTGTCTCATTTTTCTGGAGAAGAATACCGATAAATTAGCAAATGGATCAAATGTTATGTAGATATATGTTAATCCTTTATAGCAAATACCTGTATTCCTTGCTCTCCTCGCTCAAGTGTATATATTTTATATTGTCTTGACTTTGTTTGTACATAGGCTTTCCAGTGAATATACTAGAATTATGTGATGTAAATTTATATATATCCACAGTGATCTTCGGACTGATATCTGATGGAAATAAGGAAAATCATTCATTCATTTATCATTTGCTGATTTATAGTTTCTAGACTACATCTTTTCAAGAGCCTTTATACTATTTCCTTTTTAGATTTTTATCAATAATCTTCATCGGTCGAATAGTCATTTTTGTTAACGTGTATGATTTGTTTGTACATTGAAATAATTTTGAGTGTGAGTGTCAGTCCCACTGTGTCTTGAATTCAAATATTGGCCATTTTGTGAATCTTATGGTATATTGCCTTCTACTATACCTGCCTTTTTTGTGGGTTTGATCAGTCAGTGATACATGTCCCGTGGTTGTTAAACAACAGTGTTTGTCTCAGGTCATTTATGTGATACTTTTGCCCTCGACATCGCAATTCGCAAGATCCACTAAAGCGGTAAAGAGTATTTTTTGCATGTAGTTTTTTGATGGCCTCATTTATCTGATGATTGATGACTTTTACGGTTTTGTACATTTGAACAGATGCACTACAGCAATACATTCTGTGCTTTTCCAAGGACGAAATGTGAGGGGAGCGCCCATTACGTTAAGGTTTAATCTCTTAATCCATGCTGGAGAAAGATTGACTAACACTATCATGGAAATATGCTATAAATAAAAGAGCTATGGAAGGTAAGCGAGCTTTGAATGGTATACTAAGGACGTTAAATATGAACTGTTTTATAAATAGCCAGATGTTCTTAAAAATATTTGATAGCAAAATAGTACCAATCTTAACATATGGCTGTGAACTTTGGAGATATAAAACTTATGATGAACTTGAAAAAATCCAAAGAATAGCATGTAAAGGTATCTTAAATTAGCTATTAAAACACCTAATAATGCTGTCCTCGGTGAATGTGGTCGTTTTCCATTATTTGTCAATACCACTGTAAGAGTTGTCAAATACTGGCTCAAGATAATCAGAATGCCTGACCATAGATACGTCAAGAAATCATACAAAATGTCACTTCTCTATGATACAAATGGTAAAGTAAACTGGGTAACTAAAGTAGGAAACATTTTATGTTCTAATGGGTTTATGTACGTCTGGACAAATCAGGGAGTACACAACACTAATCTATTCTTAGGAGAATTCAAACAAAGAATTAAAGATGTGTTAATATCAGATTGGTTTAGTTCGATAGATCGAATATCTAAACTTCAAAATTATAAAACCTTTAAACTCAGATTTGAAACTGATCATGAAGAGTATATAAATTCACTTCAAATAGATAAAGTTAGAAGCACTTTGGCAAATGTCCGTTGTGGAACACTCCCATTAGAAATAGAAACTGGTAGGAAAAATGGTAAAGAACGCAAAGATTGAACCTGTAGGCTATGTAAATCAGGAGAAATAGAGGACGAATATCATTTTCTACTTCATTGTAAGCAACTTTTGGATAGAAAACTATACCTCAATGTTGTCACAGCGTCAAAATACCATTTTGTTAAATTAATGTCTGATAACAATAAAGAGTGTTTAAAGAATGTTGCCATGTATATATACCATGCTATGGAACTACAAAGCACACTTATTACATACGCATATTTCAAAACTATGTTTCTTTTACAATGTAAACGCATGTGTATTTTGATTGTCAATTTTATATGTATTCTATGTTGTCATAGGGCGTTGGCCTAAATATCAACCGTAAAAAAAGAATTGAATGGACTAACACTAAAATGTCAAACACAGCATTCACTGAATGCGTCATCATTTGATATGCAAAAGTGTAATTATTGATTCAACATCTTTTTTGTTAGATACTTTTAATGTAGGACAATATTAAAAATTGGTTTCACCTTTAAAAGAGTCAGTTATTTATAAACTGGGACATTATGACGGCTCAAAACAAATTAGCTGGTGAATCTGAGACAAGAAAGGATGTACAGAAACTACAGTGTATCTTCAGCTACCACAGTCTAAGTAAACCTAGCCTCAATAACATTAGCTATACTCCCATATTGAGTCTAGCTAGGTATAGTAATGCCTCGCCTCAGTCAACTTATCGAAATGACCAATCAGGGCTCAGCTTACCATGCCGCAATGGTCTGCTTTCGCACATATATAGCGTTGGAAGGTCACAGGTTGCTGAAAGGTCGGTTGACATGATCTCTTGCTTTATTACACGCCCGTGTAAGATACCGCAGTGTAATATTTATACGGCAATATCAAACTAGTGTAATATCACAATGCTAGTATGACGTCACAGAAAGGGAACTGTTGTGACGTCACAATGTAAGCGCTTCTTCACAATGGGTGCCGGTTGGTGCCAAGTCGCGGAACTGTTAGTTTCAGCACATTTTCGGCAAGTTTGCGTGATTTTTAGGGCAAGTAATAAACAGAATACTAAACTTCCTTCCATTAAATACTATTTTTATTAAACTCGTGAATGATTTGGTATCAAACTCGCTTTCGCTCGTTTCATACAAAATCATTAACTCGTTTCATAAAAATAGTATTAAATGGAAGGTCGTTTAGTATCCTCTATGTATCTCGCTAGACTCAGTATGGGAGTATAGTGAGTATTATTGAGGCTAGGTTTACTTAGACTGTAGCAACGAAGATGTCTTCGACATAGCTGATGACACAGCAGTAATATCAGCCGTTAGTTGCAATTGGTATTAGGCCAGAAATACACTTGCGAGTGTTGCCCTTGCTTTATCTGGGAAGAGCACTTACAGAAGTTGTGGTATGGCTGGCTAAAAGATAAAACTACATAGAATATCAAAAAGTGAAGATATTACCATTGCTGTGTGCCCTCATTGTAATAATAGCAAGAAAATTTATAGCATGTATTATTGGAATGTCTATTTTATTATGGTTTTCGATTTAAATACTAACCATGCTATTATTACAGCAACCCAAAATGAAAACAAATTTATAAGCCTATTGAACACAAACTCTATTGATATATATAGCGGTTAGCTGTGTTTTGCACAAAAGTATTGCTTGTACGTGAGCACAAAGTGTGGACAATGTAAAGGCTCTCCAGAATAATTGTATATATGAAACCAAATTGTCATTGTACTGTTGGACTCTTGGACATCCATACAAACTAAATCTGTCCGCATGTCTGTCTGTTAGTTGTTTGATCCTTAGATGGTTTAAAACATTTTCGTTGATTCTTTAACGAATCATATGCATAAATATAGTAGGAATATTGTGCTTAGGTGCCTCCCTAAAGATTCCTTGTTATGTTGAATGCCTTGAATACAGTTGTCAAACGGAAAGGGGTTGTGCAGTAGTACTGTAGTACTGACGAATAAAAAACGAAAATCCCCAACAGAAAATTATCACAGCTGTGATTGCACAACTCAGTAACAGCACCGCAACAGGAATGTAGTAAATGATGAGAGTCGAATTTCCGGAATATCATCATTCATGTTTCCTGGTTTGAGTTATGGTAATAAACATTTTAACATTACAACAATGATAAAATAGTGTTTCTTTTTCTAAGAAAAAATAGCAGTTAATTCTTAAATATTCTCACACTCGCAAATGTCCAAGTATTTGCACAACTGAAGAAGTCTGTATGTTATGAATTCTCTCATGGGTTATCACGCAATTGTAGAGATAAATACAGTAGTAAATACTCCTATAAGCATTATTTAACGTTTGTTTATCAACCTTCTCTTTCTCATTCTCTCCGCACCGAGGCAGATCAAGTCAAGAAATGTTGTTCCAGCCTGATGATGGCAAAAGCATTTTGAAATGAATCACCCTTTGTCATTGGCTAAAGAAATTTAAATGGATTGTGGTGTAAATTTTATCCGTTAGGGGAAACTGCCGGAACCCACGGATTTCGGCGTAATATAGCAGAGGCTGAGTCAAAATTTCATGACTTGATCTACCTCTGTGGGGAGAGAATGTCTCTTTCTGAGAATCAAAGAATCACAGTCTAGGCAGATTGAATTGCCAAAAGCAAAATGTGTCTAATTGAGGTATATTGACATTTATATACACGACTGATGAACACATTATGAAAACAGTTGTTGTTTCCACCTTTTTACAAAATGTATTTAAGACCTTTGCCCATTTACAGTATTCTGTCTTGTGTCTGTTGCTGACAAAGTACTCATCTCAAGATATACAGATGTGAATTGTTCCTTCGCAGAGAGAACGTTCCAATGATTCTCTACTTGTTATTTAAGTGACGTATAAATTGAAGCATTTTTGGGAAAAGGTAAGAATACAATAAAATGTAAAAAGGAAAAAGACTCCGACAGAATAGTGAAAACAGGGATTCGCCACTTTCATATATTGCTAGACTAAATGCCATCATATTACAGAGTTTAAAATGTTATACAATTGTCTGATTGGAATTATTTAAATTTATTTCAATATTTTCCTTATACAACCTAGTCTTTATGAAAGTATCAAAACAACAAGGTACAATGTTATGTATGAAGAATGATATACGATATACGAGAATTGATCAAAAAAGGTGTTTTGTCTAAAACTCTCTTAATATAATTCTTCATACATTTGCACCTTGTTGTTTTGATACTGAGAAATAGCCTGAATTCTCAAATTTGCACTTACGCTACATTCATCTGGTTTAATTTTCATTCATATTCGACTTGTTTGTGGTAAATTGCTTGTGAGTCAATTTGAACATCGAAGGAGTGTTTTAGACAACAGTTGTTATGAAATTGTGCAATCAATCTAAATAGATTGTTGTGCAATTAAGATAACAGTATGATATTGTTTATGGTATTGATCAAATCACCATGGAGAATGAGCTAATGATGTTTGAACACCTTTTGCCATAGTTACGTTTTGATATTTCATTGTCCTCTGTTCGTTTTATATCAATTAAGCGTTTCTGTTCAATCATCTATTTCATCTCTGTTTGGGACGAGCTGTCCCTGCCTAGCCATATTGATTTATTTAGGAAACAAATATTGAATTACCAAACATAATGTAACTAATTGGCGATAATGATATAAATTTTCGTACTTGCTGAACAATAAAGCAAACAATTCATTATTGGTACCACATGCAGTTACAGCAGATGATTTAGTCGACCTAAAGAATGTCTAGTATATTAATGTAAAATGACGTTTTCAAGAAGTACCCATGTAGCTTTGTGTCTGTTGGTGGTGCTTACAACTGGACAAGCATCCAATTTCAAGATATGCAAAGGTGAGCTCATTTATCAAGTTTAGAGTAAACGAGGTCGTTATCTATTTTAGCATTTCTCTGTTACTTTAGATATTTTGTAAAAACTGGTTATTCTAATTCACCTATTACTACAATGTTTAATATATTTTGCATACAACAAATGATAATTACACCAAAATTATCAGTTAATTCTATTGACGAATTCACTGCCAAGTGAAAGTTAGGAGGCATCATTAAGGTGATTTCTTTATTTCGAGAATGTTTTATTCGTATTTGAACTTGAAGAAATCGGTTCCTTGTCGGCCTTTTTTTACTTTTGAATTTTGCTCTCTTGACATTTGATGCATTTGATTACCCTTTTGTCTTTCGACCCTTTTGACTATTATTTACAACGCATTCAGCACATTTAAAAACATGGAAAGCACGGTCAGTGCACTTCAATCAATGTTATGTCTGCGTATAATATCAGGTTTTGCTGCAAATTTATTGAAGATATAGTTTTCATGATGTTTGAAGCTTGATGTTAAATATCCCATGAGTGACTACCAAAGTTTGTACGAAAAATTTGAAATCCATACATAATAATTATTGATAGTTTTCAATCCCTTTCAAGGTTTTTACACTTTCCCACATGAACACTTGTTCTCAAGACATTCTCAAGGTGAACATGGTTTGCCTTATTACAAATATTTACACCAAGAACCAGGGTTATGTATGGATGGAAGGAAGTTATACTTCGAATCCATCGTGTCACCTGCCCGTCTTCAGATTACCTATTTTGCGTTGATTACTACAGGTGAAAACAGCAGTAACCTAATGACAGGTCCCGATATCCAGGTGCAAAATGAGATGATATCAACAATTGTCCATCTGATCCAAACGCTAGAGTGGAAACACATTATACTTCTCTACCACCAACAATCATGTAAGTTTCTTACTACCCTTTTGTGCCGTTTCCTAGACATCGCAACTCAAAACGTTGTGTCCGTACCAGAACCCCAAATGATAGGGCCTAGCTCTTTTAAAGTTGGTATTATGGAACAATCATCATGTGTTGTGGTGTTTTCCGTTCGTTTCTATGGAAACACATATGAGAAATATATTTCCAAACAAACAACCAAATCTCAGTTCGAGAAATCAGTGCATAAACACTGTTTACGAAATGGCCACATGAGACTGTGTAAATGATCTTTCAGTCAGCAAAGATTGCCTTTGAAAAGAATATTAAACGTACTTTTTGTTACCATGCTTCTTACCTAGTCTTCAGTGCTAGATAAGATACATTATTTCGTTATTTTACATTTCATCCATCGATCTGTGAATCCATCTCATACCCCAGACAGCATTGTGCAAGAGCTTCTCCTGCAGCAAGACTATGAAGTCCAGCCAGCATCCTTCATCCTACAGGAACTGGACCAGGAATTGATGTCAGGATCTGCATTCAGGGCTTTCCTTCAGTCCGTACATCAGAAATTATTTCCTGAACTGAAATTCATCTTGCTGACTGATTACTTGAGAGGAAATCAGTTACTGAAAATTGTGAGTGTAGTTATGTCAAATACTCATAAATAACATACAATGTATTTTATCATTTTGTCAATATGAAAAACATTATGTGATGGATAAGACATGATCCACGGGCATTATTTAAAATAAAGGATAAGTATAAACCTATCTCAACATTTCTCTATTCATGTTCAGGTTACTGCATTTCCTGTAATAACCTCTCAGCAGGTTTTACCACGATTCATGAGGTTTTACCACGACTATAGGTTTTACCAAAGGTTGAAAACTAACCTCTCACAAGGTTAGATTTCAACCTTTAGTAAAACCTCACGAATATTGGTAAAACCTCACGAGTCGTGGTGAAACCTCACAGCTTTAAACTTGTTGACTTAAAAGTGGCAAAGAAATAATAACAAGGACAATGCAGTTTATTCAATTACAATGGAAACAAACGACCGAGATGACACGTACTGTCATATATACCCAGTACGGGAGCATGTTGCACGTGCAACTTGCATTGTGAGAACTGTGACGTCGGTCGCAGGCTGTTCTATCAATCGCGTGCTGTTCCAACAACATACCTTTGCTCATAACATGTACTAAAAATGCTAGATTCATACCCTTTATATATGACGGTATATACGTCAAAGAAAACACTCGGGCCGGGTTTTGGTAGACATTTCAAACACCCTCGGGTGGCGAAATGAAAAGTAAAACCTCGCAAGCTCGGTTGTACTTTTCATTTCTAGCCACCCTCAGGTGTTTGAAATGTCTACCAAAACCCGACCCTCGTGCTTTCTCCCTGACGTAAAACATTCTGCCCTCGTAGGTAATAATTAGAAATACTCCTCTTAGGTTGATGTTGCTGACGCGGAGTTGAACAGAACGACAGATTTCCGTCACTATTCCTTCTGGATCCAAGCTTGTACCTCTGTATGTCAGCCTCCCTCTGGACCTCACCCAGGGATCCACCATCTGGAGAATGTCATCCTTCTCTCACCTTCACAGGTATTTGCCGTACATAAAAAGAAATTATTTTTATGCATTTGTGCTTGCTTATAGAACGCTATGTCTTTTAAATATCTATTATGTACTGAATTGACAATGTGATGTATCTTGTATTGTATGGAGTTTCAAAAAAAAAAACGAAATTTTTTTCAAGTTTATTTTCAAAGTCTTATCAAGTCGAAAACATATATAATACAAGTCTACCATGGATTACAAAGTTGGAACATATTATAATCGGGTTACCATTTGTTTCAGGCACATGGTAAAAGCATCTGGAGTTTACATGTCGGGCACCAGGGGAGATATTTCTCGCATTTACGAATGCCAATAACAGCAGATGATACGAGAAACATCTTCGTAAACACGATATTCGGTTTAAACTATAGGACCCTGGTCGTTGCCTCACTGAGTAACAAAGTGAGTGATTGTAAACAGCACCCCTCACAAATGATTTAGCTACATCAAAGAATTTGGCTAATAATGAAATGATATAACATTGTTACATTTTTAAAGTGACTCCTAATGTCTAAAAACTAAATTTATCCGAAGTAACGCACTGTTCTTGTTTTGCAGGGAACTAATTTATTCTTTACAAAAACTAAGGAAGGATATGGAGGCTACTGTTTTGAAATCATTCAATATCTTGCATCTGCACTGAATTTCAGGTAATCCGAATAAGTACGTGTTATAACTTCTCACCAGGCTAAGTCATCAGGTTTTAACGTCAGGGGATCTGAATGACGTTTTACACAACAATTGAGATATTATTTCAATGTCATTTCACTGTATATATAGCTACAATCAAATCGTCACCAGGAATTGATAATAATAAAGACGTTAAGCAGTTAAATGCTTGACATACCTTAATTTCCTAAAGTGGATATCGTCAGACGGCTGATACGATAAACATAATTACTCATTTAACATTTTGTTTCAATTCAGGTAGTTGATATTTAGGAAATCCGAAAACAGATGTGATTGACAGTGAATGAATCCCACGAAATGTTAATATGAGAACTTTAAAAGTTTTAAACCCGGAAATTGGGCAACTCTTTAATGTTTTCAGTTATGAAATTCTTGAACCAGCTGACAGAGAATGGGGAAGTCTGATAAATGGAACATGGAATGGACTCGTTGGACAATTAGAACGCAGGGTCAGCCATTTAGTATTGCCAATTGAAATTTAATATAACTGATAGGAATAGAAATTGTAAATTTAATATAATTCAAATCAAGAATTTAAAGCATTAAAAAAAATATAAAGAACGTTTGAAAATTGCTGATGAGAAAATGTATCAAAATTATTCTAAGAATACCAAAAATATGAAATAAATGAAAAAATGCAGAAGTTATATATTTGATGAAGATAGAATATCATAAATATTAGATTTGTTATTTAAATCATTGTAAGAACAACAAATTTGAAAAATGCCAATTCTATTTTCAGGAGATTGATATGGTTGTCGCTCCCCTAACCATACACGAGGATAGAGAGAGGGTGATGGATTTCCTTTATCCACCATTCAAAACATCAGTTGATGGTTTTGCATACATGGTACCTCCTGAAGATACTGTCAGGTGGAAGATCTATTTACGCACCTTCAGACCCGAGGTCTTGTATGTGGTCTTGGCAACTTTAACAGTGTTCACTTTCCTCGCCTACCTAATGATGAAGTTCAGGGAAAATGAAATGTCAACCTATACAAGAGGCAACCCTCGTCAAAGTTACAAAGTCAGCAAGTTGTTCCTGTATGTCACCGGGTTGATTATAAAACAAGGTAACCAGAATAGTTAGATGTTAACCACAACATTAGTATGACTATGATTAGTATTACTCCAACTCTAATTAACTAACCATTGAAATACGTAGTAAATAATGACCCGGTACCGAGGGGTTTTGGAAAATAACCTCGCGAGGGCGTAGCCCGAGCAGAGGTTATTTCCATAACCCGAGGCAAACGGGTCATTATTTGACTTACACTCCCGCGGAAGACTCATGCAATAGTTTCAACTTAATTTGTTTATAAACAATTAATTTAATAACGTTTTACTGATATCATTCGCGGGTTTATCATTTCTTGATAAGAAAAAAATACTTTAATTACCCCCATATAAGGGTTTTAGAAATAAACGCTTGATTTCTTACAATAAAAACTATTTTATTACGGTGTTTCAACTAAATTGGTTTACATACAAATAATTGAAAAACGTTTTACTGATCCATTTTGCGGGTTTGATATGTCTTGATAAGAATACTGTTTTAGATTACTTACATTACCCCCTGCTAAGGGTTTTAGAACTAAAAACTTGATTCCTTACATTAAAAACTATATTATTGCAATATTAATATATATTTATAGGGGAAAATAAAAAAAAAACATGACACACACAAATTTACATCAACTGGCATGGATCCACGGTAGCTCAACGGGTACGAGCGCTGCTTGACAACATAGAGGTCCCCGGTTCGAATCCCACTTTCATTGTTCATAAATTCTTAACTTTCTTGTTTGATTAAAAATCCAAATTTTACAATTGCAATTGTTTACAATCGTATAACCGACCAAGGTGGTTATGAGATAACCAACCTACGCGGATGGAGCTCACGGCATATAACATTCAACTAAAATAAAGGCAATAACCTCCCAAGGGGTGTAAGCGGTAAACACAGAAAGTAGTTACGAGTTAAAACCAATTGAAAAAAGAAGGGATATAACCGCCCAAGGGGTGTAAAGGTAACTAACCTAACTTACTTCAAGTTATGGTTTGTGTCTGTTTTACGTTCTAGTTGATCAGTTTAATGGCTCTAGGAGAACAAAGACCTTGAAATTGACTAAAATATGAAGGAACATCCCTATTTACTTTCCACTGCAATACTTCTTTTAGGGTAGACTACATGTGCATAATTATGAAAAAAAAATTGACAAAAGGTTTTCTCCAATTGCATGGGGAAGTCTGAATATAACTGAAGTTAGATTTAATAATAAAATGATAAAATTGATTAACTTCTCTACCTCACCTAATAATAAGAAGACGTGCACATTGTAAAAAGAATGGAATGACTATTTTGCAAATCGTGGGAAAAAGGTCTGGTCTGAAAAATAACCAAGGGCAAAGAGATATTCGTAAATGATATTTCCAAAAATCATGAAATCGCTTGACATTTGGTATATGCCATTTAAGATTATCACTAGAACAAAATTCTTAGTAATACGCAAAATTCATCAAAGACCTTGGAACCCGATATCTGCAACTTTATAGTGTAAATTATATAAATGCAAACAAAGAGTAAGTTTAATAGTCTGTTATATCTTTGGATGGACGGATAAACAGATGGAATAATCGATGTACATGTTACTATATACCATAGGTAAAATGTAATGAATGTTGATTTTACAATGTATGCAGGTTCAACTATGGAAGTCTGGTTTTTATCAACAAGAATTCTATTTTGCACCTGGGGTATTTTCGGAGTGGTTCTTGCAGGGGCCTACAGCTCTAACCTTGTCGCTGGCTTTGCCGTTCATGAACAGCCACTTCCTTTCAAGAGCCTAGCTGAACTTGTAAGACAAAAAGAATACAAATGGGGTACAATCGGTGGAAGTATTCGAGAACATATACTTAGGGTGAGTCTACATTATATTTGAACAACGTTTGATTAGAATATAAACTATGATCAACGGAAACTCATTATGTTATAATTGAGTGAATTGGATAGATTATTGACATCGTCATACAATGGATAGTGTTCTCGGCATAATAAAGCCAACGGATATGCTCGGTATCCGTTGGGCGTGGCTTAGGGTCATCTACGGATACCGATGTAAATTTCAAAGGTCAAGGTCGGAACTTCTTTCGAAAATTCCGATGACGTCACAAGCGTTAACACTTTGAATGCCTTTAGTAACGGAGGGAGACATTACAATATGTATGATATATTGCATAGGCATTGATATTAAAGAAATAACAACAACAATGCATGGATATTTAGCCATTTGCATGACTTAGTAGTGCCAATACACTGTCATCACGGGTTGAATGAAACCAACCGAACAATTTTACTCACAGGTACCAAAGGCAGTTCAAATCTCATGTTAAAACACTTCATTTACCCATCTTCGGTGTTCTTTACTTTAATATTGTTTAGTTTGGAATGGGAAATCCACAGACTATCATCTAGTTTAGCTCTCCGGGCACCAATGTTCGTTCAATCGCTGTTTCAACGCAAGCTGCCGCTGTCACGTAGGCGAAGGGAAGCAACTCTTGCCCCTTGGTGAGATTGACTCGTCCTCTCGATGACGTCGGATTAAAGAATGTCAGTTCGATCCCGCCAAAGACCATTTAAAATGTGTCTAATTTTTAAATACATCGAATTTTATAGATTTTTTTAAATTTCAAAACTTTGTAGTCGTGACAAAATAACTCAAACGGCAATAAAAGGCATATATAAGGAGGAGTTATATTTTGTCAATTCACCGTCAGAGTCATTGCTCTATTCATTTGCATATATCAATGCGCGAATCTTAAAACATCGTCAACTATTAAAATAGTATTATCAGGCATTTTTTCGAAATAAATTTTAAAATGACATTGTATGATAAAGAAGTTATCATGCTCGTGTGTTTTGAGATCGTAAATATCCTGCATTAGGAATAAACACTATGTATTTAGCTCGCCAAGGCTCGCAAAATACAATGTTTATTCCTAATGCAGGATATTTACGATCCCAAAACACACTCGCATGATAACCTCTATATGTATCTCTTTCAGATGTCAAAAGATCGTGATATGCAACTAGCCTGGGAGGGCATGCTAGAATTCAATAAGACTGACCCTGAGGTATTAAGCAAGAGTGTACTGATACACACTGAGAAATTGATACGGGAAAAATATGTCTTTTTCGCTTATAAACATTATCTGGATACAATCAAAGAATACGACTGCAGACTAAAAGTTATCGGAGAAGGCCTTCCATGGCACCAGTTGGGTGTCGGGGTCCCAACAGGTTATCCGCTTGGTAAAGACATAGAGAGAGTGTAAGTCTATTAAAGTTATTAATCTTTTAAATAAATGAAATAAAAAAACGACTTTAAATCCCTGTTATCGACACTGCGTTAAAAAGAAGTACTCACAGTTTTGTACATCTCCACATGATACATTTATTTTAATGTCCCTTGCAATGTATTAAATAAGTTAAGGGGATTCTAAATGACAATTCTGAAAACACATGGGTGTATAGTTTATTATGCATGACCACGGTTTTATCCAGAATAGATTTTCACGTCAAAATTCATTTGATAAACCCGTTTTTCGTAACTTTAGATTGATTCAAATTCATTTACAAGGATTTTTTCAAATGTCTTTTGTGAAGCACTAGGTTCAGTGTATCTGGATTGTAAAAAAGGGCAATATTTACATTAAATAACAATTTTGTTATGTTGATAATTGACTCACAGGGCTTATACAAGCTTAAGCAATATATATATATATATCTTTTTGTTTCTCATTTGGCATTATGACATTATTTCATATCGTTCAGGTTGTCATCGATGGCAGACAGTGGTTTACTTAAGTTTTGGTGGACGAAATGGTTGAAACGAAGTCAAGAGAACTGCGTTAAAGACAACAGAGTTTCCCCAATACGTATCCAGGATGTCTTGTCAGCTTTCTACATCTTATGCGTTGGATTTGGATTGGCTGTACTTGTTCTTCTTACCGAGAAAATCAGGAAAAGATGTTGAACGTTTCGATTATTAAAGGAAGGTTGACGGATCTTCCTGGACAGTATCTTGAACTCTGATTTAGCCTGTTAAAACCTCTTGAATTATTCACCGATCCGACACATATATAGATAGACATAATCAGTGGAAATGCCTGAACTTAAATTGTTTGCATTATTGGTATATAGACCTACCGTCTTCTAAATCAACAATATGGAAAAATAACCTGGTATATAAATATCCAATGATCATTTTCGCTGTTAACTTCGGAATGCCTTGTGACACAAAACCAACGAGAGGCTGCAAAAGATGCACACCCCTTTGTCTTTATTTGTGTCAGTTAAGACCAGTGTATCCCCCGAAATGGTTCTATCATTCAATCTGCTTGTTACAAAAAGCTCGTTGAATTAAAAGCTAAGACAAAAACGATGGATTGATATCATGCTTTGTTTTTGTTATGGAAACAATATTTAAGATGTTTAGAACATTGGATATATCTCGTCGCACGTACCATGACACATCTGGTCAAGTAGGAAAGAAAAACAAAGAAAGACTAAATTTACAAAATATTAAACGTTTTATCTCTGTAACATAACAGTGAGAACGCAAACGTTCAATGTTTTCTTCTCAGCATTATGTACTTAGGGAGAAAGTAACAACATGGTGATAGCCAATTGTCAAGCCTTCAATAAACGATATCTGCTTGAAAATATTTGCAAAACCTTTAAGGGTTTGTAATTCTGAGTGATAAAAAGTTTGTATATAACAGGTTCTGGTTGTATTACTCCGTTAGCAATTGTAATAAAAAAAATTACACCTGATGATTCCAATCATATATAATCATATAGTAAATCAAGTAAAACAATTCTGATGGATCGACTGGTTTTCGGTTTTCTATAAGAATAAAGATTTTGACAAAACGTCAAATATGTGCAGGACAAACAATCCTATGTTAAAATACCTTAAAGGAATTCAGTAAGCTCGATAGTAACACGTTTTCAAAACTTTTAAGATTTAATAATAAACAAACACAGATAGGGAAAAGATCAAACATGCATTTAATTAACAAAGAGACAAAGATAAATAATGGAATATTTCGAAATTCGAAAGGAACAGATTGTGCGATTTCAAAAGACATCGTTGTAATCAAATGCACACTAAAACAGGTTAGAGATAATGATATAAACGTTTCATAAGTGTTTGATTGTGGATCAACACATATCGACACATTGGTTTTGTTTAACAAAACATGTACATGTTGTAAATGTTTGATTGAAATCGACAAACCATCTGAAGCAATACAGTTTCAAGATATTGACGCTACTGCGATATGAACTCTTTGCGTCATGGGGATTCCTCTGACAACAACTGATGAAATGCAACTACGATATTCCTTAGTTCCTTCTTTCCTTAATCTTGTAATGATTCAACACAGCAACACCTTTTCAGAAAAATGTCGTTAAAAATTGTCAGAATGGTTTAACATTAAGAGATAATATATGTTTTTACAAAATAATATTTCATATCATAATAAATAAATTGGGTTTGTAATTTGTACCCAAGAGTAGATCAGAGACACTCACCACACAGCAACTGAAGGCATCACGAGCAGTACAAGATAGTTAGGGCTTTTAGTGTTCAATATATCAACAACATAGCATTGTGATGATGTGATTCTGTTATTTTTTATGTTTAGTTGTTACTAGTAAACGTTCAAAAGAATTTATTCATTACACACTTTAAATACTCTTTGAAAATATCATTAGTGGTTTATTGGACATTCGAGTTCTATTTTTCTGTAAATACATTGTTTCTTGTAATATAAAGAAATGGTCTTAGTTAGTTCATTGAGAGTTATTGGATATTCAATGTATGTGTTTTATATCGTAACGCTGTGCCATCTAAGTTATGGCTAATATGTTCCGTACATGGCCTATATACTACGAACTCGGTGGTGAAATGGAGAAATATTCTATTCTTAATGACATATTCATATTGTCACAGCTGTTATGATAGATATCCGCTACTCGATACAACGATTATAACAATGTTAAATTCATAACAGTTCATAACTTCATCAAATGGTACTAGACGGCACACAGCATTTGCGCAGATGTACAATTCATTAGCGTTTATCATCACGCAAACCGGGCCGGATGAGTAGCTCTACAAAATGCATGATTTGTACCTTAATATAGGTAGGCGGTTGAGTCAGCATGACCTACAAGATTTCAAACTAGTGAGTTATCTCCCTTTAATCGATAACCACACTGCAACAGTTAGCACCTGCAGAGCGTCCTTGTCTCAAAGTGGTGAGATTTTCTTGTTTATTGTCATGTGTTGTACATTTCTACTCTAGTATAATCAAGATGATTAAATGAATAATTATGTGACAATGAAAATGAAATGTTCAACACACAGAATCAATATTTACCCTTTGTCTTTTGTTGAGAGAAAGAAAAAGATGTTGATAGTTTTATTGTTTATCGTTGTCATATAATATGGGAAATGTTGTTTGTTACTTGCCTACGTCCACGTTTTGGTTATCTTTGGTGTTTGTGTCATAAAAGTACACGTCACCATTTGTTACGTCGATTTCAAGGAATGAAAGCGAAAATAGAAATAGGAAATGTATCGAACTATATATATAAAACTAACTTCCTGGAAACCTACACTTGATATGTAATGCCTTCTGCACCTGTACACTGGAAGCTTGTCTTGTATGACTTAACGTTCCTTTTAAAAGCAGCATGGCTGTTGTGTTGCTTTGGAAATATTTATATAATTAAGAAGTTGCCTGTTTCATATGAACTTTAAAGAGCCACCCATGGACATCATTTTTGGCTTGATACATTAAAACAATGTATGTATCTATTAATTGAAAACATATCAATTATACATCCGCATATGACACATATAATCACGATAACCATCATTTTACATGGAAATCCCAAATCCCAAAATGAATATCAAGAGAACATTAAAAACAGTCGTATAACCAACCTCTTGCTCAACCTCAAGCTCTTCAACTTTATTTTAGAGTTTCAGTTTTGGTTTATAAACATTTTCTTGCAACCCTAAGATATTTTTTCTTTTTCTTAAGATTACTCGTAATACATGCTACTGCCCCTAATGATAAGTCATGAAAATGAGGTCAGTTAGGAATCATTATGTAATCAATCCTTTACATAATTACACACAACAAGTAATTTCTAGTTACAACAATTACCATTTTCTTAACCTTTTAAAATAACATGACATTTATTTGGAGATTTAAAACACCTCAGCGTGTCAATGACAGGTTTGAAAAATCAATTACCAAAGAACATTGACAAAATTAATCCAGCTACCCTCTTATTTTTATATTGTGAAACCTGAATAATGCTTTTCTCTATAGATGGAGCGGCCATTCAACTTGCTATGTAGGGAGATGATACAGGAATGGCTTCCTGAGAGAAGACACATGGTGAAGCTATATGATAGCTCGAAGAGTTCAACTCCTATCACTTCCTTCCATGACACCTGTGACGCCCTCGGACCAAGTCTCTCTGTCTTCTTCACCGATGATGGGACCGTGTTTGGTAACTTTGGTTTGTTTGAAGGGATGCGCTGATGACTATTGAATGTATTCCTTTAGATCAAAGAATAAGTTTGTAAATCTTTGATAAATGGAAGTTTCATTACCTACATTTGTTGTATACCTTTATCATAGAACCTTTATCGGGAATATGACTCTCAATATCTGCTACAGTTGGAACTTAGAAGTCGCTTGGCAGAGTGTGGACCACGAACTCCCCTTCAGGAATATTCAGTGTCAGGCATTCGTGAAGTCAAATGATAACTTGTGAAGCGATAACAAAGAACCTGAGATTCTGAAGTTGTGTTTAAAGTACATTCAAATAGATAATAAGTCTTGAAATTCACATTATCAAATTGACTTTTATATCACAATATTTCTTTTTTTTTAAATGCAACTTTTCTCTTATTTGTCATTCGCAACATATGTGATGTTGTCAAAGGTGTCTTCCTTTCTTGTGTACCTTGCGATTCGTCCATTAGATTGATTCTTGAACATGAATTATTTCATTGTCTCTTTTGAAAAGGACTTTTCGACACTATAAATTTCCTGTAGATGGTTTTGATAATAACTGAGTCTTGGTACGAAGTTTTAAAAACTACAAAGACATTTCTGGTAGAGACAATAATGTGATTCAATAAAACATTGTTATATTATGTAACAAACTAAATTAAGTTTTTCGAAATTTTCATTTTTGATAAGAATAGTTATAGAATCAAATTTGAACTTCATTCATTTACACTACCTTCCCAATGTATATCTCATTTAAATTGCCTATAATTTAAGAAACAGTCATTGTGAATTAAGATTATATTTATTATTTAAAAATATAATGATATCTTAGGATTAATTTTCCATTGCAGGTGGATATACAACGAATGATTGGAAACCGAGCCCTTCCAGTGGATACAAACGAGATACAAAAGCATTCATTTTCAACTTATATGATAGAGGAACCTTCCATCAAAAGAGATATGAAATAGACAACTCCAGGTATGCTATTTACTGTCACCCTCAGTACGGCCCTTGTTTTGGCGCTCAACAGGACATTGATGGCATTGAACTCGAGAGAGACATCGAAACCAAATCTTCTTCATCGGGCTTTACGGTTACATCACACATCGGTTCTACATACGGCGGTGCTAAACTCTCAAATGAACAGTTCTTACAGATAGGACAGAAAGTGACGAGATTTGAAGTGTACCAATTGGTTGGTAAGTTTACAATTTCATTAAAACGATATCATAACTTCTTCACTATGTTACGCAGATTATAGCTAAGCGTAGTGTAGCAAATAGCTCATATTTTATCAAGATTTGGTAAGTTTAATGTTTATATTTTTGACAAGTACTGCAAATGATATATTATTGATCATATGTTGATAGGAGTTTCGCAATAGCAGTATTCACGAACACCTATACAATTTCAGCGTCTATGTGTGGCAATTTGCCACGAAGAGAAAGAGGGTATAGGTTAAGGTGCTGCTCGTGCGTCCGTCCGTCAGTCCGATAGCTTTTCTGTGTGTGTCTACAGGGTATCAATACTTTGAAGGAGTTCGAAAATCCGTAGTTTCAATTATTTTTTACGGCGGTATTGCCCATCCGCCATTTTGGACTCCGTTCGAGGATACAAAAGACAACTCTTTTTCTTTCAAAACGGACAACAAATTTGCTGTGTGTGTAAAGGGTAAATATACATTTATGAAACAGAAGCATTCAATTATTTTAAATTAATTCAAATATTATACAGAGTTATGGTCCTGGTTCTGTGTAGTTTGATTCTGGAGCTAAAATCAAAACAAGTATGGCGGGGATGTTGATGACTTGTGTCTGCTTGTTCTAATTAAGTGAATTTTAAATAGATTATTGAGAAGACGTGACAAAAATATGTTAGACTTAGATAAACTTGTTTTCTGTAAATACATTATAGATCTATCAGATGACATCATTCGTTCATATGACTTTTATCGCTTCTTCGAAGTTGAAGGCGAATCACGGTGTACTACCATAACGTTCCTCTTGCACTGAAAATCTTCTGACTTTATTAAAACAACTTCAAATAAATAATTAGACAATATAATCCTGAATTTTGCATGACACTTTATCGTAACTGAATTGATAAAGTCCTGATCCAGCCTGGGCTGTGATAAAAATTTGAGGGCTAGAAAAGGAGAAGTCTGATCGTTGTTAGTAACAGCTTTGACGAACAATCCTAGTCAGTCGTGCAATCACAAGGATTTAGCCTCTGTCATTTCTGTTGCCTCGGACAAATTTGAATTTATCGGAATATAAGTTTTTTGATTTGCTGAAATATTTCAATTAGTTGGTGGTGCAAGTTTGAGCAGCCTAGGACACCTACCAGAAACCTAAGATTAGTCTTATTAACAATTTCTGTGGGGAGTGAATGCGGTTTGAAGTTTTGTACCTCTATAGGGAGGAAATAACACCAGTAATTATTTTTCTCTTTTATTTGTTATCTCTAATAGATCACCATGAATTTATTGACAAACCCTGGCGAGATATCACAACAGAATCTATTCAGGTATGTATCGTAAGGAGGGTTTGGGTAAGTGTTGTGAGTTTCCCCGTCTCTTTGTCGGTTATCATAAACAGATTTTTGTGAAGAAGTTAAAAATGAAAATATTTCATTACTGTATACAATACAATGACATATGCAAATATTTGAAGATTACGAGCAATCGTCTTATACTGGTCTTATACTAGTCCTGATGATATAACGATTATATACTTGTTTGGCCTTCTTTGCTTCGTGTAATGATTATATAACAATCCTTTTTCAACTTTTAAATAAATTATTCATTCTTTCAGTCTCTAAGGAGTGACGTGGAAGCCTTTCAGCCCCCGGCAGGATATGACCACGTCAACATTCTACTGGTTGGATCTGTCGGGGCGGGCAAGTCCAGTTACCTCAACAGCCTCATTTCCACTTTCAAAGGTCACGTGACCAGCACAATAAACCGAGGCAGCTCCAAGACGAGTCTCACATTGAAGGTAGTATGACTTTGGGTACGACTTTACAATATGTACGCCACTAAATAAGAAATTTTGGGATTTAACCCTTGGATTCGTGAAAGACCTTCTTAGCCCTTGGATATTTGTTGACTATTTTTGTTCAAACTTTGGATCCGTATCGACAAAGTTTTAAGGTTAGTTTGTCTAGTGTTAGGGTTGAAACCGAAGTGTAGAAAAATTGGCGAACATAGTGTAAAGGTGCTCCTAACTTTGAAGCACAGTAATGTGAAACTAGAGCAACATTCAAAATATATTCACCATATAAATATTCGATAGTTTCTCCATAGTACAGGAATTTTATGACATGTATAAATAATTGCTAACTGATTTCAAGGAATGACTGCATTGGAACACACACACGTCATAGTCGGTACCTCATTTGTCCCGTTCGAGCATATAGATCATGACAAATTTAAATATCATCCCATAGACTTTCGAAATTCTTATTTTGTAGAATGATCATTTGTCCACTTCCACTGCTTGGTAAAAGTCTTTTTTAAATCTTTTATTTAAGATTGTGTTTTTAATGTTACAGGTCGTTCTAGCTTGCTTTAACGCATTTATTTAGGGTGATCTAGAGTCATTGAAACATTAATCCCTAAAGACCAGATCCAACTTCATTGTATTATTGTCTATGGTCCAAGTTCTGTTATGCACCGCCAATATGACTATAGATTTCTCAGTACCATGCATTCTCTCCCCACAGAGGCAGATCAAGTCATGTTGATTAAGCCTCTGTTCTATTACGCCGAAATCCGTGGGTTCCGGCAGTTTTCCCTGGCGGAAAAAAACTTCCTCACAATCCATTTGAATTTCTTTAGCAAATGACAACGCTTCACGCATTGAAAGGGTGGTTCATATCACAATGTTTTTGCCTTGATTCATTAGACAAAACGGTGATTTAAAAACAGCGTCGTTGATTGCACAACTAATTTTGGTTGCCTCCAATCAGGCATCTCCCATTCTATCCCACAAACTCGGCGTAATATAACAGAGGCTAAATCAACATGACTTGATCTGCCTCTGTGGGGGAGAATGCGTACCATGTGAGGAAGGACATTGTTCTACAGATTGTATCTTCTCAACGTATTGTAAATAAAGTTGTGCTTTTAACATCTTTTAAAGACGTCTCAGAAACGTATCTATGATTCATAACAGCGTTGAAATAAACGTGACCTTTTTACTTTTGCGTTTCAAGTTTTGTAGTGTAGAACATAACTTGTCTTTCTTTCCCTAAGCGCTAATCTTGCTCTATATCAATCACTTGACAGTGACCTTTTTTAAATTTCAGGTTTATAGGTTTATACGTTTATACGTTGTACGTTTGCCACCCATCAGATACATTTGAGCCAAAGGTTTCCTCCATACATTTGTAATATAACGCGAATTTGTCACTTACAGAATCAAGAATATAAGATACGCTCTTATCCTGAAAGAAAGCTGCTCAACTTCCTGTTCTGGGACACAAAAGGCATTGAACCTCCGTATTATTTTAGGGACACAACTGAGATCATCAGGGGACGGCCAAGCTTCTTGGTAAATATGTCTGTTTCAAACAATTATATTGTCAGGTGATCATTCTTACACGTGAGGTGTCTACGGTTAGTTTTCTTTATGTCAAAGGATGTAATGGAATGACATAAACATGTTTCACTGTCAAGCTGCCAAGCAAAAGAAATTACACACTTCAGTTGAACTCATCATGTGTAAGATATCAAATATAACTATTTCGAGTTTTAAATGTATTCTCTAACTGAAACGAACAAGAGTTCAATCCTCGTTCAAAGAACACTTTTTATTTTTATTTTTTATTTTTTTCAAAAATGCAATTCTAAATTCATGATTCTTTCATAAACTAATTTTGATATAACAAAATGCCTATTTTTTAACATATTGACAACATTATTAACATGGGAGGGGTCATGCTAGTGTAAATACTATTTTTAATCCATGCCTACATTAAACACAGATATTTCACCAAAACATTAATAGGGCACTATTTCTTTTTTTTTCTTCTTTTTTTTATTGGTTCCCAAGGGTTACAAAGTCTGTGTACAATGGGTGGGGGTAAATTCCGTACATTGGACATTTGACATGGTAGAGTATAAAATAAATCAACTTATTAACTAATTCTTGAAAATTGGGATAAGTGATTTCCACTTTTTATTAAATTTGCTAATTTCATTGTTTCTTTGAAATATAAATTTTTCCACCGAGAAAATATCTGACAGAACTTTTTTATAATTATTGAAGTTTGGAATTGATTTTTTTATATTACATAAATTAATGAATTTCTTTGCAGAGACAATGATTTGGTTTATCAAACCATTGTTATTAGATGTAACAAACCAAATAATAAATTTTGAAATTGTTATTTTTTGTTGTTGATAGTTGTTATTCACTATTTCTTATTCAAACCAGCGCAAATATGTGTTATTAAAAGTAAACGTGTCAAAACTTAATAATCTCGTGTCTCTTAGATATTCAGTAAGAACCGTGGTGTGTACTTATTTTGCCTGGCCTGTATGGTAGGATGAGATGGTGATGCTGATGAAGGATGTGGAGGGTGATCCCACATACGTACAGAACAGGGTACACTGCGTCGCCTTCGTCATGGACGGAACTGTTGTGAGCGTCATTCCTCCCGGGCTCACAATGGCTTTTGACAAGATTAAGACACTCGCAAATTCATTTCGTAAGCAAAACAATACTGAATCATTTTATGCTCAGTTTAAGTAAACCTAGGCTCAATATTATCCGTTTCACTCCTAAACTGAGCCTAGAAAGGTCTAATAGAGGGTCGCGTCAGACCGCGTATCGAATTGACCAATCAGAACTCAGCTTACCAAGCCACAATAGTCTGCCTTCGCCCGTATAACCGTTGGAGGGTCATAGGTCGCAGAAAGGTTGGCTGTCGCGACCCTCTATTGGACCTTTCTAGACTCAGTATAGAAGTGAAACGGATAATATTGAGGCTAGGTTTAATTAGACTGTTTTATGCTCTATAGCTAAGATTTGAAGCTGTGTAAAACGCCCAAGTCTTAACCCCCGTGCTCACTAAGAGCTAACTTAACTGTACCACGACAAATAACTAGAATAGATGTGTACATTGGAATAAAATCGAAAATTAACAAAAGCAATGCGTACGGCACAATAAATAGGAAAACATTCTACATTAAGCGCGCCTTTAATAACACAGAAATGATAAGAAGTATATATTGATCAATGTTTAACATCAAGATAATATTCTCTGAATGATATTTGATTCAACTTCAGGTATTCCCCAGGTTTTGATCCTGACGAAGATAGACAAAGTTTGTCCAATGGTGGACACAAATTTGGCCTTGACCTTCCACAGTCAACGAATAAGAGACCTTGTAGATCAGGCAGCGGAGACGGTTGGTCTACCTCGAGCACATGTGTGTCCAGTGAAGAACTATGAGGCGGAGACAGAGTTGGATGATAAAGTTGACAAACTGATTCTGGCCAGTGTCCGACAGATGCTTCGCTTCACCTCTGACCACCTGGAAACATTCACGGACAACTTGTAGGATGATGCTAGCAAACCATGTCTCCAAATCAACACTCGGAATCTAACAGTTAATTTGCACATTGTTCATCTCTAGTGCAAACTCACCCTGAAATTTACCTAACTACACATTTAAATAAAGGATAACTTGAAAACTCACACATTCAAATTATGTACTTAAAATAAATTTAAATAAGTGATACCTCATTCATGTCTTTAAACATTTAATATCTGTACTTACTATAACATATGCATAATTCTTCAGTATTTTAGGCAAACATTTCAAAATTCAACTTATAAACATTTCAAATAACTGATCAGCGATTGAGACAATCATTCAAAGTCTGCTATAACTAGATATTTGAAATACTAATCTTTAATTCAGGCAAACGTTCAAACATTCAATAGTTATACTTTCTGGGTATTGAATAACTGTTCAGTGATTCAGGCAAACTTTCGAACATTCAACTTCTACATTGACAAGTTATTTGAATAACAAAAAATCAGATAAAAATAATAAATAATTCTTCCGTCTTTCTTCCACACATTCAAATACTTACCTTCTGCATATACTGGATATTCGAACAACCGAAAAAGTTAATCAACTATCTGTTATTATAGTAAGTATAAATTTTGAATTAAAATATCTAGCAAGATTCTAGATTTCAAGCAATGATTATTTGAACCACCATAACTTTGCTTCATCATCTAAACCTGCGTTTCAACGTTGTAGAAGATCAGACGTTTTAACAGTACATATTTAACGTTGCTCTACAATGACATCATCAAGCTCACATCACAATCATATGATGTCACAACCATCATGATGTCAACATGCTATGACATCATCACTATGTGATTCTAAGGGCACTCTAGTGTTAAGATTATGTACAGGTCCAATGAAACGTAATGAAAAATGTTTTTGATTGATGAAAACAAAGCTCACCCTAGTCATTGTGACATCAAATGTATAAACACTCGTTGATTAAAAGTTAAAATACCATCGCTAAGTCGCAGATATTTTAAACTTTTATTGAATTGTGTTGATAGATTTCATGTCAGAAGATACTTGGGTGATATTCTCTATATCATTGAACTCAAGCATGGTAATGAGTACGAATATCTTTCTTCCGTGATGTATTTATAGGTAAGACATATAATGAATGAATGATCTTTATTTCCTCCATGGATGTGAAGAGTACAAGACATATCAATTAATTAAAATGAAGATAATTATTTACATGCAGCAACACAAATGCAATATGGGATGAAATCATGATATATGGACCTACAGTCAGTCTCACGCCAGTTACACAGTTGCCATAGTCGGTGTGGCAAGAGTTTCTCATGGATTGAGCGGAATCTCATCAGATCTGGTCTCGTTGTTAGAGTCTCAAGCCATCTCATATTCTCAATATTACAAACAGTTTTTTTCACAATTCTATTCCACTACTACTTTTCGGGAAAGTGTCCATTTTCAAGGTAATTTAACAAGAATGCATAAAGATCATATTTGATCACAGTTTGGATCAGGTCATGTATAACTGATTCAGGAGAAACCTCATTACACATATATTGTCCAATTCTGAAATAAAACAATCGTTTAAGAAACTGGGATGGGCTTGTTCTACATAATCTCCCAAAGTATAGAAGCTTAGATTTGTCAATAACAGCTTCAATATTCCACAGTCCAAGCGTTTGGGTAGTCACAGCAACAGGTGATCGAACATGAAAGTTTTGGATGCTTCTTGCATAGAATCGCTGCAGTTTTTCAAGTGCTATAATTTCATTAGGGTGTAAGACTGACCAGAGCTCGCAGCCATACAGAACACTAGGCAGGATTACATTTTGCCATACTTTTGTACAGCAAATTGGGTCGAGTACTCCAGGTTTGAGTCCTATGTCACGGAGTGACCCAATGGTTTTCCTCCCCTTCAAACAAGCTCGCTGCGAACGTTCAGAGACCTTTTTGGTAGTGACCAAGGTCCCGGCATAAATGTTGCTTTCGTGGATAGAAATGACATAACTGTCCAGTGTAAAGCGACATTGACTCGTACGTTTGTATATGTCGTTAAACACGAGTACACAGCTCTTTTTGCACAACATTAAGGCCTGCCTGTAGACATACTGGGGTACAACATGTAATAGTATCATCAGCTAACAAGACACCTGTAACATGTTCTTTACCTACGATCAATCCACATTTCAAGTCATCAAGCTGCTCAAACAGATTATTTATGTACACTAGGAACATCCAAGCCGAAAGGACACGACCCTGTCCTACACCTTGCTGCACTGGGAAGATGTCACATCCGTTGATTTTGACACATGCTGTGGCACAGTGATAAGAATGTTTTATCAACTTCCATGCCCGCCCCTGCACTCCAAGATTATGTATTTTTATATACCATCGGTAAGTCGCAGATATTTTAAACTTTATTAAATTGTGTTGATAGATTTGATGTCAGAAGATACTTGGGTGATATTCTCTATATCATTGAACTCAAGCACGGTAATGAGTACGAATATCTTTCTTCCATGATGTATTTATAGGTTATAAATGACGTGTTCTGCGGCTTTCATTGGATTTATACTGTAGTACAAAACCTTCATCAGTCTTATCCCTTTGGGAAACCGGAAAATCGTCAGCTGTTCTCACATTTATTCTCATGTTAAAACTGTGCAAATGATAGTTATGTCAAAAACTGTATGTCGAATATCTTTTCCCAACGAAAATGTGTTTCCACTTTCTGACCTTCAACATGATAGAGAACAAACGTTGTGCAATGTTAACCTTTGTTATACCATTCCATTGATAAGTCTTAAAGTTGACATAATAATAATGCCATATATCTCTTGACTGAGGCCTGAGGATTACCTCTTTGTTAGTTTAATTATTTTTACTCCGTGTCTTTAATCTTGGTAAGTGAAACATTATTCAACCATGACCATCACCTTTTATATACACTTCCGAAAACATTAATGAAATTACTGATATGTCATGAAATTTTGAAATAAACTGTTAAATATTTAAGGATTCAGCCATATTGGCGTGTTTCTTTTTTTTAATTTTTTTTTTATTATTATTCCACGATTTTTGTGAACAGGATTCAGACCAAACGGCTGATGCTATCGAAGCCAAATTTCACAGGCTGGTAGACCTTGTTGAGGAATGGCGACAATAAGCTTTTGGGCCAATTCGGCCCATACATTAAAGGTCCAGTTCGATTCCAAAATCGAAAATTTAACATTGAGAGACCTAATGCTGCAAAAAACGAAATCATAGAAAATTCGTAGGTCACGTGGTTTGGCCGCCATCTTGGATTTAGTGCATTTTTGATCATTGCCGACCCCACCCACCTTTGAAAATCTTCTTCTCTGAAGATACTTGCACTAGAGTTCTGAAATTTATACTCAATGTAGCTGAAGCATTGTAGACCTAAATTTGACTTCTACAAAGTCCTAACGTTAATACTTTTCTTGCTGTGATTTTTCAAAGTTGACCAAAATCTAAAAATTGCAAACTTCAAGGGCAGATAACTCAAAACCCAGACCATAGAATTTTATGATTTTTGCATGAGAGTTAGACATTGGCAAGCCCTTTAATATAAAAGAATAAAATCGCTCGCGAACAGTCATTTCCGGTCAGGGTCAGAGGTCAAACGTTGCATTTTGGAAAGGTGGTGTTTTGGTGGGTATGTTTGAAATATCGTAGCGAATCAACGGCATACGATAACGCTTTGTTCTATACATCCTATGAAAGCCAAAAGTCTATAAAAAAAATTTAAATTTGACAGTAAATTTCTTTATTTGTTTTACATTGAGTTACGGCCCTTTGAATATTGTCAATTCTGCTTTCGTTTTGAATGCATAGGATACAGGTTTGTTAAAAAAGTTGTTAGTCATCAGTGATAGACGACAAATCATTGTTCCATATATCATTAGAAAGCCAAAAGAATACAAAATCTTTTAAAAATTAACAATAAATTCAGTTACTACATTTACATTGAGTTACGGACCTTTGAATATTGTCAACCCTGCACGCGTTTTAAATGCATTTGATAAAAGTTTGTTTGCAAATTGCGTTAATCTTCAACAAAAGATTATAACCCATAAGCTTTTGACTGAAATCATTACCTTTGTGCATTACATTTAACACCATACAGCGCTGAATCCGTTTGTCGTCGCTTGCGACTATATTTTAAATTGCCTTTGTTAATTTTTGTCAGATCGGAATCCACCTGGAAAGTTCAGCAGGTACTCCTTACCTTGAATGCACAACACAACTGTTAATTATAGGATATCTGCTTCATTGTCTATTGAACATCCTATGCCCAATTCTTTTTATGCCCCCGAATGTTAGTCTGTTTGTCACCAAAAACTTAAACCGTGCTCATAATTTTTGATTGCTAGGGGGTTGATCTTTGATATTACACATGTGCATCTATCATGATAAGACCTTCCAGACGAGGTCATAATTAACCTGGGCCATAATTTGTGATTGAATAGAGATAGACATTTGATATTTCACATGTGAATCTATCATGATAAGACATTTCAGTTTAGATCATAATGGTTTCCCTCGTGACCTTGACCTTGGCGCAGCAAGCATTTTTGATCGTAAACCATGTTCATAACTAGTGATTGGATAGATAACTTTTTATGAACCATGTGTCTGTTCCCCTTAAAAACTTTAAGATGTGGTTATAATGTGTACATACATATTGACACAACAAATATGAATAACAATTCACTAACACATCTTGTTTATTCAAACAGATAGTATTAGAAGTCCCTAAGTTTTGAAATTATGTAAGTCACGCTGAACGATAAGCCAGCAAGCCCATTTGAACTTTAAACAAACCAATGCTCATGTTTGCAATTTTAAATCAACCATTCAGGGTGATGCCTCACAACTCAGAAAGTGAGAAAAGCAGAAGCTAAAGCTCATTAAAATTCTAAAAAGAATTCAAAGTATGATAATATTATGAATAATAGTTCCTGTCCCTAACATAATTTGAGCCACGCTGAACAATGAGCCAACAGGCCAATTGATTATGGTTTTAGAATGTTTTAGAATTTTTCAGTAATGACAACTGGAAAGAAAGATTATTGATCCGATTTATTCAAGAGAACACATTGCAATAACAGTCATACGTTTATTGATATCAGCTCATTTCTTTTAATAATATACGTTGGCAATATTGCACATATACAAATGTAGCCATAATTTGCATTTTAAGAGAAATTGATGATAGATATTAATGCAATTTTACACGAAAATTTTACCACTGATCACTGAAATAATCCCATGAAAATCCGATGTTTTGTGTGATACAACGGAAATGCGCGTTTCATCTGTTCATTCTATAGGTGGCAGTTAATCGTTTGATAATGGTGGTAATATACGTCATGATCACGTCCATTCAATGAGCGTTCATGTGAATCGTTGACACAGTAACGCGTTTTTCTCAATCAATAGAACAAATATGGACAACCCCAGTCCTCCGCAAAGGAGAAAGAAAGCCGAGGCGACATCAAGAAGGGACAGAGCTGATATCGTATTCTTCTGTACACATTTTTCAGGATCTGTGACGCCCCATCGCTTCCACCAGACGTCCAGTAGACCGCTGTCTGCTATCATGGACAACCTGGCAACAACAGTATCAGTGAATGCTTTAAAATGTCAAAATATCATTGTTTGAGCTAAACTGAAACCTAACGCTACGACACCTTTATTTTTTCTTTGAAACTGATTTCAATCCAACATAGAGATCATAGGTATGAATTTATAAAAGAGTAATTACGGAGGATATGTAGTTGACTGATATATTAAATATATATATATCTTTATATTTATGGACATTTGCATCAAAACTTTCAGTAGATATATAACAAAATAAGAAATCCAGTCATCAATATAATGTGTCTAGAGTGACACACGTTGAATATATATATCAAAGTGAGGATAAATGTCACCGGATCTGTTAAGTCACTTAAAATCGGTCTTTGTAATCGCATCATATAAAGTATTATTTCTAGAAAAGGGAAATGAAGATGCGATACTGATTTCGCAATTGTCCTGTGGTAATTGTCATGTTGCCAATTCTCCATGACATTGATTAAAGATATGAATCCATTAAATGTCCATTGCATATCGTACATGATTGATACGTACTTCTCCTCCAAAGCTCTACTAAGCGGGTGTCCTGTGGGTACTCCGACTCCATAGTATTGTAAGATGAGATCCTCCCCCATTATCCTGATGTTGCAATCCTCTTCCTTTAGAGCGTACAGTAAATATCGACTGGCGAAATAGCCATACTTTTCCCTTTTGACCTTTGCAAAATGTACGGATCTATCTCTGCTCAGGACCTCTGGGTCTGTCTTACTGAACTCCAACATTCCTTCCCATGCTAGTTTCAAATTGCCTGCCTTGGATGACTGAAACATGATTTCCAATTTGATATGAAACTTGAACATAATCAACAAGGATTATGTAAGGAAAAGTCTTGAATCCCATGTCAACATGATGTTTGCTTTTACAGAAAGAAAATCGTTGATGTATTATATAAATACCTCTAATGTAGTGAATTGAAAATAAAAAGGGTGATTTTACCTTCATGACAAGGATTTATAGATTCAGACAATGATATTCATCCTTATGGGGTGCTAAACGGGACTTTAATCGCTATTTAGTAAGCTTACTAAATCGAATTAGTAAGCTTACTAATTTGGGCAGATATTTAGTAAGCTTACTAATTCGATTTAGTAAGCTTACTAATTCAAATCGATTTAATAAGCTTACTAATTCGAATTAGCTTACTAAATGAATTAGTAAGCTTACTAATTCAAAACGATTTAGTAAGCTTACTAATTCGGTCCATTTAGTAAGCTTACTAATTATTTTAATAAGCTTACTAAATCGGTCGAATTAGTAATCTTTCTAAATGCTTTTGAAAATATGTTTCCAAGTTAGAAATAATGATTTCTCCCCACCACGTGGTAAAATGGCGGGAATATTTTGACAAAAACAAACGGCACGTACAGTAGCTTTTGACAAATTTAGATTAAAATATTTTGTGCGTATATGGTTCTTAAATCTATTTTTATATATATTTTATCGTGGATCGCCTCTCTCATCATAGAGCATAGATCAGTAACACATTACATTTGCCGGCGCCCTTGTCACTAGGTTTAGTTCGAGTTATCTCCCTTTGCAAAAGATAGCAATATTGTCTATCGGTGTTTGTCAATGGTTTCGCAAAGGGATTTGATTTCAAAGTTAATTTGTATGATTTTTTTGTTCAAAGATGACATATGAATATCGTGAAGATATGATATTTCATCAAAACAGTTGTTTGAGTGTCTGAACGAAAATATGACAACTATCCTGTTCCTACTCCTCAGGCGGTTCATGCTCGCAATTTCGAGAGTTCGCTCGTATCACATTTAAAAAAAAGTAAAATCCTTCCTTATTCAAAAATACTATCAAAAATGGTAAATTAAATTTCTTCTTCACGGTTTTAATATCCAAAATATACAATACTTTCTTTTGTTATAGGGAGCAGTCATTGATCTACATTTCAACAACCCGGATGTGATTTAGTAAGCTTGCTAAATCATCAAATAAGAAGTGAATTAGTAAGCTTACTAAATGAATTAGTAAGCTTACTAATTCATTTAGTAAGCTTACAAAATCGTTTACATTTAGTAAGCTAAATAGCATGTTAATTGTTAACTGTTAATGTCATTGTCTGGTTTTAGATCACGATCTAGCTATTGTATATTCAATTATTCATATTGTCACTGTACAAGAAAATGTGCTTCAAAATGATTCTTCTCAACCATCAAATGCTTTACTGTTCAGGTGTGTCACTTGTAACTTCAACATTTCACGGAGGGGTGTCTCTTAACGAACACGAAAGAGTTGGTACGTATAGCTAGTACGACATGAACGTAAGCAGTTGACATGACATGTCTATTACAGAGAAACCTAATAATGCTCACACTAAAAATGCGTTCTCGTATAGTTCCAGACAGCAGACCCCACTTGTATTCCCTTTGTTTGACAAGTTCGGCCAGATTTGTGAATGGTGCTGGTTGTTTATTGACAGCAAAGGTCGCCACAAGATTCGCACTATAGGCTGCAGCAAAGACGATGCTAAAGAAGCCCCAAGTAGCCACCAGAACAGCTGTAGACGCCCGCCTCACCTGGAGGGATACACCTGGAAGCCAAGAGCGTTCATTATTGAAAGGTATCTCTCACTGCACATATACATGTCATTTTCATGTTCATGGTTAAAAGACATCATAATGCATAGCCATCATCGTAGCTTTATATATATATATGTGTTGTAGTGTTGATGTTATAAATCTAAATAGCTTACTCACAAAAATGCCTAAGACCAAACGGTAGTTTTGCTTACACATATACTCTTACCTTTTCTTACAACAAAGTAAAAATGATTTTGGATGATAAATAAAAGGAACTGGCTTTGATTTTCAACAAAAAGTGTTAGTTTGATTGTTTGAGTGATTGCCAGATATTAGGTTATTATGAATTCTTTCTGATCAATTTTGTTTCAAGATAAAATAAATAGCATAAATCATACAACAAAACATGTTATAACGATTCATATATATGTCGAAAGAATAATGAATAATATCCATATCCTTAGAAATAATATCATGGTAAAATGTTAACTCATTTGTAGAAAATTCACACATATATACGAATATCTACCTTGATGAATAGTTGATCCAATTGCATAAAGAAACAGGTAGCTAAAACTTTGAATATGATGATACAAGACTCCAGAAACAGATGACGTCTTCTCGATGTTTCCAGAAAGCTTCAATAACAGATATATGAAGACAGTGAGTGCTACAAGTGAAGCCAGGAGCGCAGACAAGACTGCAGGTGAGAAGTTCTCCAGGTAGATGGTCCACCTGACCCCGTCACTAGACGGCATCCTGTAGGCCAGGTCGTCAACCCTCATGAAGAAGGGAGGGTACAGGAAGTCCATCACCTTCTCCCGCTCCTCGTGGATCGTCAGGGTCGATATCGCAAAATCTGCCTCCTGTGAAGATGATTATTACTCTGATATATACTACTTATGAAAATGAAGAGAACCAGTAGCTATAAAGAAGTGGGCCGTTGCACAAAAAGACGTAACACTAAGGTTAACCTAAATGCCATATTTTATCATTGCCTTAATGTTTTGTGCAACGGGACCCAGGAGAGGATGGTTAAATGTGTCCTGAAGTCAACCACAATGAAATTTCACCTTATGCATTTACAGCAAGTGAATTATGTGAACGTATCCTCTACACCCATTTGAGAACTGACGATCACTCAGGCAGTCAAGATGACACGCTTAAATTGCCTCAGAGAAAGAATGTCTATGAACAGATGAATTCGAGAATTGTGAGTTTGGTCGAGGGGGTGAAAACTGTATAGAGTTGACTTGAGTAAATCCAAAAGTTAAATTGCATGGCACAGAGCTTTGAATCGGGAAATCAAAAACAAAACAACATCGTTTACCCTCATAAGACTTTGCAGTGTGATGTGATGTATATAACCAAAATAACATCTTGGAAATCGATGGAATATTACCTAACTTCAAGAGAGTACTGACCCTTCGAGCCAACTGCCCGACAAGTCCGTTCCATGTTCCGTTTATTTCTGCTCCATATTGTCGGTCGGATGGCTCGATGACCACAAAGCTGAAAGACGTTTGTTCATTATGAGCTTTACACAAGACTGGATTATCAAAACGTAAGAGGCAACCTTTTTCTCAATACCACTCAAATAAACATTCCATTGATTGATCAAGGACTGTCAACTGTAGCAGTCTTTAAATCTATAATATTATAAAAAGAATATCTTTTAGGAATATAAATAGAAGATAATATATGAGTGTCCATGACATACTATGTTTACGACACGAGTGGCTAAATATTAGTATTTCCCGAGCGAGAGTGAGGGATATACTGATATTTAGACACGAGTGTCGTAAACATAGTATGTCATGGGCACGAATATAATATTCTGTTTATTACCGTTGTCTCAAAATTAAAGAAAATACTCAAAAACTACCTCCAAGCATAGGCGGACGAGCCGCCGCCGGCCCGTTTAGATTGTGACGTCATAGGTGAACCGTGACGTCAAAGCAATTATTATAACGTGACATCACAATAAAAAAGCTAGGGCAACATATGAAAAATATGAACCTCGGTATGACTGCCCTCGTAGGTAATAAACACTGGATATATTTACTCATCTGAACATCAAAGATTGTGGTATATTATTAACATGATAGTAAAGAATATAACCGATTCAATTCGTTTGTGCAGTGACATAATAAGAGGTCCACAATCAAAAAGAACCATATACATGTATGTGAAAACTCTCATGTGAAAAATCAATGATAAGATAGAAACCAATAAAGGTTTTTACCTGAAGTTTAGGGCATAGGCTAGACTTTTGACAACATCCATGCAGTAACCTTGGTAACCGTTTGAAGTGTTCGCACTGAATATGCTGACTCGCTGCAAAAATAATGATTCACATCAACATCCAGCAATAATTATAACTGACTTGCTCAAAACACAAAATATTATAATTTAAACATTCTTTGTTACAACTTATACTGACAACAAATAATTATTGATATAGAAGAATGCTTTTTCACCAAAAACATATATTATATAAAGTAGTCACCACTTACCGACAATGTTGAAACAGTCAGAACACGATTGTTGAGGCCGTATTTTGTGTTGGGGAAGAGTTCCGCTGGAGTCTGATATTCTACAGGTGATGATGAAGGGGAGTACTCTCGTCCTGATGGTGCTGTGGTGAGGTGCCAGGACAGGAGGCCATAGCTCTGCAATGAGGAAGAAAGAATTTACTTTACAGCAGATATAAGGGAGTATACTCAGTATCTTAAAGATAGATGCATAATGCCTGAAACATCTGAATTGTACTTTGTATCGCCTAAAGGCGTGTACGATGTTACCATGTAGGTCCTATTCAACAATTTATCAATTCTCAAAAAAAAAGAAAAGATTTCCACCTTATATAAAGGCTAGTAGACCTGCATAGTGAAACCATATCATAAATCTAGTATTTGCACTAACGATGTTTATCATTGTAAAACATCCAACAAAATTAATGAATCACTGATAAATTACCAGGTATTGGTAAAACGGTAACATGTATATTACTGGCAGTGTTTGGGCTCTAGATGTGAATCAATGGTTAGTTTACCTGTGAAGGTGAGAGAAGGATAACGTTCTCCAGATGGTGGATCCCTTGATGAGGTCCAGAGGGAGGCTGACATACAGAGGTACAAGCTTGGATCCAGAAGGAATAGTGACGGAAATCTGTCGTTCTGTTCATCTCCTTGTCAGCAACATCAACCTAAGATGGGTAAAGATACCGAATCAATTAGGCGGATCTGAAGGCTTGTGACTATAATCACATTTTATAATGTTAAATTTCAACTTAAAATTGTTCAAAAGTATTCAATTTCTGTTCACAAACGTAATTTTAATATTTTTTATGTATAATTATTCAAATATACAGTGAATTGTTATCGACATTATATCATTGCTCTTCAAAATTATGTTTAACAGTACGTTAAATAATATATACAATTATAAATGATTTACTCTTGTCCAAACCTCAATTGATACCTACCATTTCTAGTAACGTGTTTGACGTCTCATAGTCAGTCAACAAGATAAAGTTCAGTTTAGGAAAGAATCTCTGATGGACGACTTGAAGGAAAGCCCTGAATGCAGATCCTGACATCAACTCCCTGTCAAGGTCCTGCAGGTGGAAGGATGCTGGCTGGACTTCATGGTCCTGCTGCAGAAGAAGCTCTTGCACGATGTTGTCTGGGGTACACGTTAGACATTATATATGATAGAAGAATTGAATTTTGAAAAATTTCTCTCTTTTTGTAACAAAACTGCTTATTCAAATGATCAAAACCTTAACCAAGAGCTCTGCATAATTAACCGTGTATGTAAAGAAAGATCCATTAATTAAGAAAACGATATGAATGTTACTTGTATTCAGTTGCGTATTTTGTAACATTTTTATATAAACAATTATAAATTCATAAACAATTTACTCCAGGTATTCAATACGTTATCCTGGTAAGTACTGCTGTCTCTTATAAGGAGTCTTTATCTAAATACGACGTCCGTATCAAGTAAAAGCATCTGCCAAATTTCACTTGTAGTAAGTGTTCCTGTTTATGTAGGAAAGCTGTGATTATTTTCACCGGAAGGTAAGCGATATGCATGATAGAGTTATGAGTTGGTAAGAGTAAGGCCTTGGTGTTTTACTCACATTCTTTCTTGTCGAAAATGAGGACCACCCTTTTCCATTGAAGCCTCTTCATCATCAGGGTGATCGATAGCACCAAGTCTGCTGACACGTCTTCATCAGAATGTCTAATATGAGACTTTGAGTGCAGATTTCCTGCTACGAGTTTTAAGAAAAGAGAATTTTTTTTATCAAAAATCAAATCAACAGTAATCAAAATCCAATAAAGGTACAAAATAGGACATTTCGAAAAATATTATTTAATAGAAAATATCTGTTCACTATGAAGTGAATTGAATGGAAATTAGTGTACAAAGATAGCAGAATTGAAATATAATTTGCCCTTTTTTTGTCTTGAAATTATTTCTTCAGAATCACTCACCTTTCAGAACTGTTCGAGATCTATTTTGTTCCGTGCCATGAATCAACAACAGGAACATTAAAAGGGTCAACCCAAGAAACATTTTCTGTTGCACGTACGAAGTGACCTGCCGTAAAAATATATAGTAGTGCAGTTCACTTTATTGTGTCTAAAACATAAGTTACTATTTATAAATTCTCAACTTCTGGAAGGCAGCTGTTAGCATAAATCATTAGTGAGCAATTTATTAGATTTCATAGAAGATATTGGCAGGAAAAGGAAATCAGAGTTTTAGGTTATTGATCGTATTTCCTTTGGAACCTGGGTAAAATTTCATTTCTTTAAACAAGAACGATATTGGTTGGTAGAATCAACCGAATCTGTGCAATTAATGATATTCAAAACTCTACAACTACAGGATAACAAATATAGTAAAGCAATATATGAGACACCGCATTTTTATTGTTCTCCTTTGTATGGATATAAATTCGACAAGTAACTGTTTACGTAATGCATTGGTAAATTATTGTTAATTCCTATGCTATTAAAATTAACAGTATATTGATCGTTTTAAAATCAATTATATATAATCTTTTTTTTAGGTTTAACTTGCATAGAAAATTTTTTAGTGCCAGAAAGTGTAAAACTTTAAACATATTTATTTCCTACAGTTTCAGATGACTTTAAATCTTTGTGAAGAAGAAGTTTGAGTCTCCATAAACATATAAAGTTTAAAAAGATAATTCAATTTTGGTAAATGAACTGGGATTTTATGAAAATGCAACTCGGACGATTTACCTTGCATATACAACTTGCTATATTGCAAAAGGCATAAACCAGGTATCCAAAAACGTACATACCTCCTTGCTGAAATTCCTGGATTCCTTGACATCAATCCCTTTTCATAATGAACATCCAACACCTAGGTTTCCTACAGGTAAAAATTGACGAGTCAGTCTCGACAGAGTGTTGATGATTAACGTTTGTGAACAGATCCATGTATCAAATAATTTTTCGTGATAATGATTCGTCGCATACATCACTTTTATGAACCAATTCCTCCGATGATCTGCCGGATGATTGCCATTTTACCTGAAAGCGATTTGTGTATTAGGAGTTGTATTTGATTGACGAGTCGTTCAACAAATATAGCATCATGTCATGTGTGACTTTTGTATAGTGGATTAATCACATATTATGCAAAATAAATGTGTGAACAAGAGAAAAATCGAATTCGTTATCGTTGCTCCTTCTTGTAATATTCAGACGTAGGTCTTTCCTTCCAGCTTCCACGACCAATTCTCACATTGTTCCAAACAGGCCAATGGAATAATGTGCCTCAGATATAAAAGCAAGTATGACATCATTAAATATTTGGGAGTTATATAATATACTGATACTGTTCGTTCTTGTTTTATAAATCGTTTTAATTCTCCTTGCAATAAGTTTAACACAGCATGCCCATATGAGTAAACATCAAAGAAAACAAAAACAAACAAAAAGGTACTTTCATATCACTATCACTGATCGGTATCTTAACTGACAGATAACTACACTTATTACATACGTGTTCTGAATATCTTCATTAGATAATTTTGGTTATTTGAAACAAGTGTTGTGTAACCAGTTGAAAGTTATTCAACGAGTGTTGTGTAACCAAAGCAGGTTATTCAACGATAGTGACGTCATAATGCCGTACTACTTTTGCAATCAGCCGATCGGTGGCAACCGAACCCCCCGCCGCTTCAAATGTTTAATTTGTCATATTTTTTTCCATTTTCGTATTTTCCCTCAAAATAAAATTGCATCACATCAAAGATATATGTGCAAAATTATCAAAGCAATACTCGCGTTTCGATCTCGGCTATTTCATCAATAAATGTAAAGAAATGTCTTACCTAAATTTAGTTTGGAAAGAGTTATCTCCCTTTTCTATTCAACGGATGCGTTTTGTCAACACGGAGCTTTGTCGCTTTTGAAAGTTTGAGTGAAATCCGATAGTTTAGAGATGGTTGTGATAAGTTGCAGTTTTATTTTTAATATCAACACCGCTTTACATAATCAAGCAAAAGACTGAATTATCAGTACTCGTCTAGAAACGTTTAGCAAGGACGGTTGAACCGTTCAAAATCAACGTCACTGTCATCAAGCTTGGCGATCTCTCTGCTCGGTACCGACAACAGCGTCGTTTTTTATTGTTAAAGTATTTGCTATTGTCTAAGTTTTCGATAATTCTGTCGATATATTGTACAGAAATTATTGTTTATAATTAGGATTATATTTAAAGGGGAAGATTATGATAACGGAAAACGGGACTATGTTTTTGCTATTACGAACATAGAGGTACCTCACCAGTGTATCATTACGCAATTATGTCGCGCAAGGTTTGATCGTTGTTGCAAAGAAATAGAATTTCCCTTTTGTATGTAATAAATAGATCACAAAACTCGTGAGTGTTGAATATCGAAAATATTTCAACTCAATATTTTCAAAGTTTTGATTTATTCACTCGCTTTCGCTCGTGAATAAATCAAAACATTTGAAAATATCTCGTTGAAATATTTTAGATATTCAACACTAACTCGTTTTGTAATCTCTATATAAAACAAACTACAAAACAAGTTCACTATGATGTTTACAAAATAACATAGTTACATTCTACCTGCAAATGTATCCGACTTGGTTGAATCAAAGATCCAGATCCTCCTTGGCAGTGCGCCATATAAAGTCGACACCTATTTTGAAGTTGACAGTTCTAGTTGAAGAACAAGATGCCACAGACTTGATTTTACAGACATGATAGGCATATGACTTGAGGGTATATCTATAGCACACTAGCCGAAGGCAAAAGATAAACTTAATTGATAACGGGCAAATATCAACAATCTTTGATTGGTTTGGTACAGCTGCTTATCACGACGTTGCTAATTAAGAGACCGGGGTAAATAAAATGCTATTTTCATGAGACGGTATCATCAAACAAACCTTGGGCTGGTAACCCTTTCTCAAATCAAGACTGGTTGAAGAAGTAGCCATCGTCTCCTGGAGAACATTGATCAAAAGCTACTGGCTAGAAGATATCGGCATAGTTCTCAGATACTGATTGGAAGTCATGGGAAGTAGTGCATCACTCGGAATGCATTATTCATTGTAGTAGACTTACATCAGATAACATTATTCATTGTAGTCGACCAACACCAGATTGCATTATTCATTGTAGTCGACTTACACCAGATTGCATTATTCATTGTAGTCGACTTACACCAGATTGCATTATTCATTGTAGCCGATCGCGACTAACACCAGGTTGCATTATTCATTGTAGCCGACTTACACCAGATTGCGTTATTCATTGTAGTCGACTTACACTAGAATGTATTATTCATTATAGTCGATTTACACCAGATTGCATTATTCATTGGAGTCGACTTACACAAGATTACATTATTCATTGTAGTCGACTTACACCAGATTACATTATTCATTGTAGTCGACTTACACCAGATTGCATTATTCATTGTAGCCGATCGCGACTTACACCAGGTTGCATTATTCATTGTAGCCGACTTACACTAGATTGCGTTATTCATTGTAGTCGACTTACACTAGAATGTATTACTCATTGTAGTCGACTTACACCAGATTGCATTATTCATTGGAGTCGACTTACACCAGATTACATTATTCATTGTAGTCGACTTAGACCAGATTACATTATTCATTGTAGTCGACTTACACCAAATTGCATTATTCATTGTAGCAGAGTTACACCAGATTGCATTATTCATTGTAGTCTACTTACAATAGATTGCATAATTCATTGTAGTCGACTTACATCAGTTTGCGTTTTTCACTGTAGTCGAATTACACCAGGTTGAATTATTCATTGTAGCAGAGTTACACCAGATTGCATTATTCATTGTAGTCTACTTACAATAGATTGCATTATGCATTGTAGTCGACTTACATCAGATTGCGTCTTTCATTGTAGTCGAATTACACCAGATTGCATTATTCATTGGAGTCGACTTACACCAGATTACATTATTCATTGTAGTCGACTTAGACCAGATTACATTATTCATTGTAGTCGACTTACACCAAATTGCATTATTCATTGTAGCAGAGTTACACCAGATTGCATTATGCATTGTAGTCGACTTACACCAGATTGCATCATTCATTGTAGCCGACTTACACTAGATTGCATTATTCATTGTAGTCGACTTACATCAGAATGTATTATTCATTGTAATCGACTTACATCGAATGCAATTATAAATTTGCCAATTGAAACCAAGGCTTCGTGCAGACAAACATTGACGTCAAATTTAATATTTCGAGGCACAGTTCATGAAATCTCTGACCTAAATAATTAAAGGGTTGACAGTTCGAATCCGGTTCACACGCTATGAAACAAATTGTCGTTTTTTACTTATTTAAAAAAATCGTACCTTTATATTAAATTGTCGCTCTTTAAGTCTTTTGGAATCCAAAACTGTGTACAAAGAATTGACTCGTCATTCGTAAAATATGTACTCAGCCTTGGATTACCTTGATATAAGTGATAGAAATTAAGGGTTAAATGTTTAAAAGTAAATTGTTTCTCAAAACTTTATTAAATCTTAAATGTTTATCTTATAAGGAATGGCCCAATTTCATAATTGTTTTCTTTACTTATCAATCTTTTAGTGTTCTTATTTTCTTCATCAAGTGGCGATAAGTAAATATTAACGATTGACGATTTCCGGTCAAGTGGGTCTGTGTATACATGATACACATTTATTCCGTCGTTCAAGGACACGGTGCTGACATGGATTCCTGTGTTATGTAAAGGAATCAATCAAACACATTGAACTGTAACGTTTCCTTACGTAAATGAATGGCAATAACTCTACTTTGATGATAGTGACAGCAGTAACAGCTAATACAGTAATTGGGGAAAATGTGATAAATAAAATTCTTAGTCTTCTGATCAATAAGCAACAAATGATTTAAAGTACTTATCTACTAAGCAGTTGACCCTTCATCATTCTCTCCCCACAGAGGCAGCTTAGTCATATCCGAGTAAGCCTCTGTTCTATAATAATAGCTAATACATGGGATAGAAAGGTAGAAATCTGATTGGAGGCAATAGACGTTAGTTGTGCAATAAACGACGCAGTTTCAAAAAGTGATCATCCGCAAAACCTCGGTCATCTCCGTATGCTTCGGCAAAGCTATCATTGAAATTTAAATGCCTGTTGAGATAACTCTTCCTTTTACAAAACATCGCTTTTTATCTTTTCATTAATTAGTTTTGGTTAAAAAGTAAAATAAAATCCATCATAAAACAAATAATGATTTACACAATTATACAACAGTTTCTATCTCATGAAAAACCCAATCCATATCTATTTTTCTATCTATTATTCAAGTCATTGATAGCCAAAAGGTGTTTTCATTGGCTGAAAATAAGGGAGATATCTTGAATAACAACGTTTTGCCAATCTGCCGAACCCCGCACCAATCCATATCTATTTTTTCAAATATTTCCCCTTCACACTGTTAATGAAAAATAGACATAAAGGCATGATATTTTCAATGTCACTAAACGGACGTTACATATTTCTTCAAGTCATGGAAAGCCAAAAGGTGTTTTCATTGGCTGAAAATAAGGGAGATATCTTGAGTAAGAACGTTTTGCCAATCTGCCGAACCCCGGTATCTAGCCGTAATAGAACAGAGGCTTGCTCGCACCAATCCATATATATTTTTTCAAATATTTGCCCTTCACACTGTTAATGAACAATAGACATAAAGGCATGATATTTTCCATGTCACTAAACGGACGTTACATACTTCTTCAAGTCATGGATAGCCAAAAGGTGTTTTCATTGCCTGGAAATATGGGAGATATCTTGAGTAACAACGTTTTGCCACTAGGGCAATCCGCCGGAACCCCGGTATCTAGCCGTAATAGAACAGAGGCTTGCTCGCACTGAGCTGCCTCTGTGGGAAGATAATGACCCTTCATAAGGTCCATTACCGTCAGACACAACCGCACTTTCCATCGCATCGCATAGCATTGTATAATACGTCAATATCGAAGAAACACCTGGATAAATTTGAAACCGTATGTCGTGAAAATCGTCCACTTTTAATGTATGTAGATTATGTAAGGTTTCATCCTTTAAAATATAATCATTTTCGTTATTCTAAACGTTTTTAAGTAGTTCAACTGTGTAATCTTGTTATCCCGGAAATGAGCATATAATCATGAATTTGCTTAACACCGAGCTCTCTCGATAAACATGTTGTAAATCAATAGAACTCGTATTTTTATTTATTCCCTTTCAGCTTGTGGCCGCACTTCGTTGTGAACTGATACTTATAATTCACTGATTTATTTGTTATTTGATTGCACATGAAGATGGTGAATGAATGAATAGCATTGCATTGAATTGAATTGATAGGCTAGTTACGGTATTGCAATGAAAGAAACACTTTATTCAATGAAACTAATACTAAAATGATATTGTCAAGTTTGATTGTGGGTCATGTATATGGAATGAGGAATGACTAATGAACAGAGGATTAGATAGCAATTGTGATAAGACAAAAACATTCAACAGTCGTCACATAAGATAGGTAACATAAGGTTAGACATTTTCTTGGAGCAGGTGCAAATGACAATAGAGATTTTTTATTTCTGAGCTAATTATGGTGTATTTCAATAGAAAGCGATCAGTGAGAGATAAGGTCCATCCACAGATTTACTCAACCTAGAAGGCATCTTCCTACGCAGAGCCTAAAAGGCCAGTTTCCAAACTGTCATGTTATGCCTTGCTGCAGAGACTCTACGTTTCTGTGCTGCTATAGTGCCCCTACAGACTAGAGAGCAAGCACAGAAAACTCGAGGCTATGCAGCAAGGCATAAAACTGACAGTTTGGAAACTGGCCTTTTAGGCTCTGCGTAGGAAGATGCCTAGAAAGTAATGACATATGTATATCTGTCAATTTGGATAGAGTTTAACTGAAGTTTGGTATCAATTTGATAACCCTTTAACTGTGTCAACAATAACAGCTGTCTTATCAAAGTGATCAATAGCATATATAAATCTTTGTAAATATGTAACACCTTTTTGGTATTAGAAAGCACGATCCAATCAACCACTAAGCAAATTCCATTGTGGGCCCGTTGTAAGAACAGCAGGAGTTTCTTGATGATAATCAAGTTATTAAGCAAATATCTTTTTTTACCTACCTGGTAATATTAATGATAATGAATTTTAATTTTTGACAATATATATATATATATATTATAAAGTGAAGGAGGATGTGAGTTACTTTATTCTGATCAACAGTGTCTACATTTCAACTATTTCAAATAACTCGACATTTAAATTTCTTTAAAAAAGAAAATAAGTTCAAAAGCGAAAATCATTTGAACTCCAAAGCACTGATATTTCAGTGTACTTTGTGTCTTTTGAAATTGATTTCGTAGCTTACCTTGTAAGCTCCTGTGGACGCTGCATTGCAATAAACGCTGGCCTGGGTTCTGTCATTCGGGCAAAATATGCTTTAATAACAAGATATATATTCTAATCATAAAGTTTGACAACAGTTGTCTGGAGACGGGAGGAATAAAACCGACACAATTATATTTACATTATAGGGTCCTTTAACGCAAAATATGAATAAAAAATCGACATAACACAAGTTTTACTTCGATATACAGACCAAAGTTGGACGCATCGTTTATGCTTCTGGGGTCTTGCAGGCCTGATGATGAAAGAAAAACATAACGGGAATGTCATTAATTCCATTCAGTGCGTTCACCTGGTACATATAAAATTCAAATAGGGTAATTTTTTTCTGTAGTCTAGAAGAGTTTTGTATGGATCTTCTGTTTTGTTCAGGGTTGACTTCAAAGTTTGAACCATTCTCTCCCCTTTACAATTCGACTACACCTAAACAAACGTTCAGATATCTAGCAATAAGATTAGAATAGAGATGTGTGCCACTTAGAAGTAATGACTGAATTGAATATGAACACTGTCTGATTACTGGCAGTGGAAATCAAAACGGATGTAAACAGTAATGGAAATTAAAAATACGAATAGGCCTGTACATTTCGCTATGGCTAAAACCACATTTGCGGCAGACTTTCTTTGACTGAAACTTCTAATATCTTTTTTCACTTTCATTTCTTCTACATTTAAATGGTTCACCTGTTCTGGCTGCATTGTTTGCAATTGTTACTGTGCGATTTCATAGGTTTGATCAATTTCATATAACCTCTCTTGTATTAATGTGGACCCTTCTTCTATGCACTTCTCCCCACTTTGACATTTTTTGTGACAAACACTATTCGATCCCTAAACATTTCATCCGGGTTGACGTAGCTCTTTTGAAAGATCTCTGAGATCTTTTACATACTCTTCAAATGACTCTGATTCTGTTTGTATTCTGCCCTGAAACTTTTCTTGAAAATGTCACATAATTTGATTTTGGGGCAACAAACTCTTCAAACTTGTCATAATATGTTTTGAACTTTTTCTTTTCATCTTCAGTAATTGTCTATGTAGAAAACATGTTCCTTCCTTTTGTGACCTACCCATATCATGAGATAACTACATCAAACATGAATTATGCGTGTGTTTTGAAATTTTACCATGCTTTCGGTAAGTCGCCACATATCCAACTCATTCTAGGATGTATGGCACTGTCACCACTATCCATTGCTTCTATTTGTGTGATCTCTCACTACTCGCGAATGTTTAACAGCTTTTAGACTGTTGGTGACTTCTTTTCAGGGTAGATATCATGGCTTCTGACACCATGTCATGTTTACAACCAACTGACAAACAAAGATGGCGATACAGGAAATCTTTAAGGACGCATGCGCTAGGTTACAATTCTGCTACATAGCAAGAAAATCGCTATCTAACATATAAGTTTCTTTGTAATTCGTCATCAAAGCAGTGGAGAGCCTTTTCTATTTTTTTTCTAAAACCCTATATCTTTCTTCAACGGCTTCAGACAAAACCTTTGAGAACCGAAGGGCTTCTGTACGTCTATACAGTGGAGGTTTAAGATATTTTTTAGTTCCTCTGCGAAAGTGGAACAGTGCTCCAATGTCATCGTCTATAAATAATACATGATCATCATTTACAAAACTCTCAGCAAAATGTACGAACATCACGTCCACACTTTTGGGTTTGACTATACTTTTTGGTCCGGCCGATGGACGAGTTATGTACCTCATCATATGCAACAATGGGTCGATGTTGTATTTCTCTGCTATGTCCTTGTTTGGAAAAGAAACATCCGTAATATTGGTATGTGTTGGATAATAAGCCAGGTGAAACCTCAAACTCCCCACCGATTGCCCTGTGGGATCTCCTTCCTTAAACAGGAAGTCGGCCATTTCTACTATATCCTTGTGAACCCTTGGAAATATGATTTCATCAACATCCACAACCACAACATATTTTGAAGTGTGCATTTCCGAGAGGACACAATCCTGAATGGCCACAAGTTGCACCTCAAGTTCCCGATATTTGACTAAGCGTTTTGGTAGATGGAAATCTCTCAACTCCACCCACCCTTCCTTCTCGTATGTTCTCAGCACGTCCAGCACCCTCTCTGTCTGATTGCTCAAGTAAAATATTTGTTTGTTAACACCAAGATTTCGTAAAAACTCAATGTTCCACACTAGTTGTGTCACGTTATCATAATTGTTGTTAAAGTGTCTGATACATCGGGTTAGAGTGTTGTTTTCCTTAGTGGGCGCTTTTATAGTAACATTTGTTGTTTCATTGTTTATTCCCTCTATTGAAAGAAGAACATGTGATGGTGTCTGGCGTTCCCTCGACACAGGACACATGACATAACCCGGTCTCCATCTATAAAGGAATCACATACATCTTATTAGTGGCATGTTATTTGAAAAACGTAATTTTTCATAATATTTGATAACTTTCTAAAATCCTACTCTTATTTTCTTTAATTTATATAATTTTAAACGACTATGACAAAAAACAAAAATATTTACTCACTGACGTGGTGGCTTGTTAGACCTCCACTTGTAGACAAAACGTCTTAGCTTTGCGTCCCCTTTACTCGAACTGTGATCAGGGTAGTGTACAGTGCAGGTGAAGTTGAATACTGGTTTCCTCATATTGAAGAGCGCTGGTATCTTGACAAAAGCTTCTTCTTCCCTGTCGTCGTAATAGCCAACATAGATTGTAGTCGATTTGTCCACTAGAAACTGGAGCTCGCCATAACGAAACATTGGTTCAGGGGACGAGTCTGATAACCTGTATCCATGCTGGAAATTTGGCATCTTTCTCGGCGTCTGGTCTGGTAGCTGAATATATACTTGGTTATCAATAAAGAGAGATCCTACCAAAGAGCCTTCTTATATCAAATATATACATACGAGTTGATTGAAGGAACAGTTGTCCTTTACGTATTCTTGATTATTGATATCGCAAGCATCATTTCATTCATCTTATCAACATAGAATAGTTGCTTCAAGATGGCAGAAATTTGAATTGACTGGGTGAGAAAAGGTAGAGGTACGTAGCTAGATGCCAATGTTTCCAATATTTGGAGACTGATTGGGTAAACAGAGTTGCCGATTGAAAGAGGAATACAGGGGCGAGTGGCTTTATGGTTGGTGGTGAGGGGTTAACGAAAAGTTTCCTTTCCGTTGTTTCTGTTGTGGGCTTGATCTGTGAATAGACACGTCGAGGAGGTTTACTAGGAGGCTGTGTTATGCTTAGCTAACGGATGGCTAAACGTGCTGGAAATTTGGTAATTGGATTAAACGTCAGAGGCAGATGGGGAGCCAAGGAAATGAATATTCTGAGGCTTGGTACATATTGATTCCACGGCGTTAAGAAATAGTTTGTCTTGGGCAAGTTTCTTAACTGCTCCTTGCTTATCAATATCGTCGTGCATGACTGGGCCTCTTTTTTGCCTGTGATAGGGCCACAGGAACCCGATATTGATACCGTTTATTTAGTATAGAGGTAGCCCTATCCACAGGAACCCGATATTGTAAATAAAATGTAGGTAAAACGTGGGTAAGAAAGACCCGTCCCCTCTATAAATAGAGTAAAGGAATAAAGGCATCCATCTTGCCGATCTCGACTCGCTTCCGAGTTAAGTCAAAATTATCGCTTCAAATTGGTGACATCTCATACACATACACAAGAACCTCTCAATTATACTTTTCTCAGCAAAACTTGGCTTATTTCCAACACATGTCACCCTTCAAATAACTTTTATATCTGTTTAAATTCGCAAAACGACCGCAGAAACCTCTGGGGTGAACGTTACTCCGCACCAAATGCCTCTAGGGCGATCTGATTGGTCTTTTAGGCGAATTTATTTTAAGCATCGCTTACAAACAAAACGGCGTGATTTGGATTGTGCAATGTTTCGGGAATGATTCCGCTATCAATTTCTGATCAGAAGAGTGCTTTATCTTTAGCAGAAGTAACACATTCTGTTGTTATAATTGAACAGGCACCTGTAACACTGTCTTGTTTGTTTACGTAAAAATTGAAAGAAAGTGTCAATGGATATGTCAAAACTCTTCTGGCACAGTGATGTACGTTCCACTAAAGTTGAATTGCCAAACTTTCTGTCCAGTGATGAGAAGAAACATAAGAGTGAATTTCCACAGTTATTTATCTAAATATTAATGTCAAATCTCTAATTATTTATTTCTGATGTTTGTGTTTTTCTGTTTTCAGTGTCATGTACAACAACATCTTCAATCATCAAAACCTGTTTTAATACGTTTATCAATAGGCTGTTAATTCTGAAATAATGTTAAATTAACATTAAGCGTCCAAGTGCCACAGTGAAAAAATTTGTATCTCCTAATTAGGGTACCACCTAATTAGGAGATAGCTATCTCCTAATTAGGAGTTAGTATCTACTAAATAGGTGATAACTAAATCCTAATTAGGTGATAACTATCTCCTAATTAGGTGATAACTTTCTCCTAATTAGGTGATATTCATCTCCTAATTAGGAGTTAGTATATCCTAATTAGGAGATAGTTTTACCTAATTAGGTTAAACGATCTCCTAATTAAGTGATAACTATCTCCTAATTAGGTGATAAATACGTGGTAATTAGGTGATAACTATCTCCTAATTAGGAGTTAGTAATTAGGTGATAGTTTCGTCCTAATTAGGCGATGATTAAGTCCTAATTAGGTGATGGTATCTCCTAATTAGGGGATAATTTTTGTTAACTGTGGCACTAGGATGCTTCCGTACATTTACAAAACAAGTCTATCTGAAAAGTATTTATGATTGCCAGCATTTTGTTCATTATGTGAACACGTTAACAAAAATATGCATTTACAGTTTTAGTATAAAAGAGTATTTCTTTGATGCCAAATTGCCATTAATAAAACATATGCTTAAGCTATCTTTTACATAACGTAATTGGTAAGAACAATCAAATCACAATTTTCAGAAAAAATATTAACTTATCATTCCACAGATTGTGTTAATAATGTTGGTACACTTTTGTATTACTCAATTTTTTGGTTGTGTTTTATTCACTGACATATTGATAATAATACATCAATTTAAATTTACTGATATACTCTTCAAAATCAAAAACGCATGAATAATTTTTCTTAGAATATGTTATCATTTAGTTGAGAGCAAACAGATCAAATAATTTCAATGGTAAGAAAGTGAAATTTAACAAGGCTGTAGACAAAGTGTTGGCAAACACGTTGACATCAGTGTTTGGTGTGTTCTTGTGTGTTATTTATCCAAAATTTGGCGCTAAAGTCAGTTTATTGTTTTGTTATAAAATAGAGCAATTCTTGATTGACATATTTCTGGCAATGAATGCAAAAGGTAAAAATGTCTCCTTTACAAAGTTCTGCTTCACCCTTCCCGTATTGTGATTGATCGATGTTGAAGTGTCCAAAACGTACATGTAATATGACGTTGACGTACACGTTTATAAAGTTCATAACATTTATGTTCTAAAGGGGTTTTGATCTTGTGTTTGAGGGAGTAAGTGCAGGATTTTGACCTTGATCTTGACATAGACGTAGACCAAGCGGAGTTCTGTATATTTTTGAACACTCTCATGCTTGAAAACTCCCCCTATCAGTCCAAAAACCTATTGCATTTGACGTTCGTGAATGTTGTTGATGTTAAGACTAGCAGTCAAAATCTCGTAAAAACAACGAATTAAGCCGATCTTGCATGCTTATTATAGAAACATACTTTATAACACCCTCTTTACCAACTCTGTTGAACTTTCAAATAAAAGTATAGGCCAAATTTTAATTTTCAGAAAGTAAACAATACTGAGAAACGCTGTTTTTCATTTCACAGTTTTGATGATAGTGAGGTTGATCACCAAACCAGACTTTACTAAAGATTAAAAAATTAATCCTCCTGGTTTTAAAACACTTTTGACGGCGATTGAACAGAGACATAAGCTATGGGATTTATTCAGAACCAGTGGTCTAAGCACTAAAATGTCAAACTTATTAAATAGCATATACGAAAATGTGAAAGCTTCTGTTAGAAATAATAATGAAATGTCAGAATATTTTGATGTACGAATCGGTGTTAGACAAGGCTGTGTACTTAGTCCTTTTTTGTTTTCTTTCTTTATCAATGAATTAGCAATGCAAATAGAAAACAACTGCACAAATGGTATCCAGCTGCATCCTGATGTGTTACAAATTTTTCTTTTACTGTTTGCAGATGATATTGCTCTTATTTCAAGTACTATTGGCGGTCTTCAGAAGCAAATAACCGAACTAGAAAGTTACTGTGAACGATCGAAACTAAATGTAAATATGAAGAAAACAAAAATAATTACTTTTAAAAAAGGCGGTAAATTGTCCCGACATGAAAAATGGTACTTTAAAGGAAAACTTATAGAATCAACAACCTCATACAAGTACCTAGGTGTTTATTTTACAAACCATCTTTCTTGGTCAACCCATGCAAAATATGCATCTATCCAAGCACGAAAAGTATTTTTAGGTATTTTGAGAAATTTAAGAATACTAGGAGATTTGAACATATCTTCTTATTTTAGAATATTTGATGTAAAAATTAGCCCAATTTTATTATACGGTGCAGAAATTTGGGGATACCAGCATTTTGATCAAATAGAAAGAGTTCATCTATTAGCATGTAAGAAGTTTCTTGGAGTAAAAATAAACACACCAAATACAATGATATATGGGGAATGTGGGAGGTTCCCGCTTGTTATAGATGCACAAGTTAAAATGATAAAATATTGGCTGAGACTTTTATGCATGCCCTCTTACCGTTTACCGAAAAAATGTTATGAAATGATGATCTTATATGACCAAAATGGACAAAAAAACTGGATAACAGATTTAAAGAAGCTATTAGTCACAACTGATTTCAACCACGTATGGCTAGAACAAAATGTTGAGTTTCCAATAAGGTTCTTAAATTCTTTTACGCAAAGACTTAAGGATATCTACCAACAAAAATGGCTTACCAACCTTCATCTATCCACAAAATGTAACTATTATTCAGCTTTTAAACACTACATCTATACTGAGCATTATTTATCATGTGTTACTATACGAAAATTTAGAGTAAGTCTAGCACGCTTCAGATGTTCCTCGCATGATTTATGGATTGAAAAGGGCAGATTTCTTAACATGAAAAGAGAAGTGAGACTATGTAAATCGTGCAATAATAACCTCTTGGAAGATGAGTACCATTTTTTGCTTGTGTGTCTTTTTTATAATGAACTACGTAAAATATACCTTAAAGACTTCTATTATGTCCATCCATCTAAAGATAAATTATCGTACTTATTAAACTGTAAAAAATTGGTAGAAATACAAAATCTTGCAATGTTTTTATACCACGCATTTAAAATCAGGAGACAGTAGAAACACTGAATCACATATAATTATGCTTTTTGTGTAAAACAGATTTATATGATTGTATATTGAACTATGTAATACTATACAATGTACTATAGGTCTGAGGCCTCTGAGTATTAAAATAAAGATTGACAATGAAAAGAGGGGTCATAACCTGTACACAAAAAGCTAATATAGAAAAAACTTTTAAGCTCCTGTGTCATAATACGTTTGAAAAATACTTTAGATTTACCTTATGCCGATGGTCGTTCGAGCGTACTGATATTTCAAAGAGAACAAGATTGAATAGAATCATGAATAAAGAAATCAATTCCTTCGGAAATGTGTTTTTGACTTTTACGAAACATACACATTTGTGTATAGACTTTCCTAATATCTTCTCTAATGTGTCGCTGCAAATGGTGGATGTATTTTGTTATTAACTTTTCGTTTGTACCCACTGTGGTTCTCATCAACAGCTTAATTGAACAAACTAAAAGTCTGTGGATATTTGAAAGTGTGTGGTCTTTTGTAATGGTCCTTGTAACGAAATTTCGGAATTATTTTTAATCTTTTCAAATAAATTTTTTAACATGATAGTATTTTTAGTTGTGTGTTTTCAATGATGTTTAGTTAAGGATTGTTTTACATGTTTTGTGCCTCTATCGATGTATAACAGCAACAAATGGTATAAAATCGCGTAGCGTAGCGATTTTATACAAAATTTGTTGCTGTTATACATCGATAGAGGCACAAAACATGTAAAACAATCCTTATAATTACAAAATCAACATTTTAACAAAGTTTTTATTAATCAGTTTAAAAAAACTGTCATCAAGGTCGTGAAATTGTGGTTGAATCAAAATTGAGAACTCCATAAACTAAAACGGCCGAAGATTTAATTTCGTTTTCGCAACCATTGACACCCATGCAATCACAATTCGTCTTAACCGGAATCCGCATTTTCGGAATAACCCTAATTAGCATATCACACGACGTTCAAAATGTCCGCCGTTTGCGAGACACTCGGAGCGAATAAGCTTGAGGACTCGTAGTTATTAAAAGGCAGCCTTTCCGGTGAATGTATGGATTGTGTTAAGGAGAAGAATGTATTTACTTGTTGCAAACGCAGTTGGGAAGTGATAAGATATGTTATATCTGTCTTTGCAACAGAACGTAACTTGCAACTGTCAGAACCGGACTATTGCGTCAGGTGATTGTGACGTCACAAGGAATGAATGCACATGGTATGGTTGCATTCATCGAGAAATGGCAGCAGGTTTTTGAGCGCTCTCGTCCAATCAGAATCGCGGAAATTAGTTTAACAAAACCATTTTGTAATTATTATATGATGAATTCTGGTTTTCTATACACAATCCTGAAACAGTCTTGATCGACATCAGAAGTCTTGATCACAAGTCCAGTTGAAAATGCAAAAAACATAATAGGCACGCACTAGAAGTGCACTCACATAGTTTTGCTACAGAGCGACCGACTCCGATTAAAAAGTGCCTATTGCAGTAGGGCGTTGACAGTCTCCATGGCCTACCAAAAACCCCGGCATTAGCCCAACAGAGCACATTTGGGACATATTGAACAGGAAGCTGAGAAAGATTGATTCATACCAAGTAAAACTCGATGATTTGGGACAGTGCTTGGTGTGAATATTGAACAATATGACCGTGCAAGAGGTCAACACGTTGAAAGTATACCTAGACGGAGTGTCGTCCTTGTTGACGCAAGAGGGGCTACAACCCGTTCCAAATCTGCATCTGATGATACCAATGCCGTACTACATGTTTCGTGCCAGGTTTACACCTTTGAGTTCGTGATTGTTTCATTAGTTGCTAACATCTGTCACTCTTTGTTTATTGATCAGTGACCAAGTGTTATACCTCGATTTAAAAATAATCTGTGTTTAATAACATTCCTAAATGCCAGTTCATACTATAAAATATTTAAAATCATTAACATGCCGGCACAAACATGTTTGTGTTTGTTTATGTTACTTTGACTATTTTGTCTCATATTTAAAGGAATGACAACCACTAATACCATAAATTTAGATAGATAAATAACCTTCGCTTACCATATATTTTAGGAACATTGACAATATTCAAAATTTTTCCAACAGACAATTCGTTAAATGAGAAACAATGCGGAACAAAGAAGCTGATAAAAACATGGCTAATGGAACATGACCCATTTTTCTGAAAACGTTGTAGATATCAGATGTCTGTATTAAAGATTCATTAAGTATTTTGATACCAAAAGGATTTAATATAATGTTGCGTTTATGATTTCATAATATTTATTTAACATAACGGGTCATTTTAGCTACATGCTTGAAAGGCTTGAAAATAAAAGCACGCTTTGATTTTCGAAATTAAATCTGGATGCTAAAATGCTCTCCACTCGTTCACAATATTAACAAAAATCTAAAGTTGGTAAAACGGATTGTCAGTGAATATCTAACATTCACTCCTTATCTCAGTAATCACGCAGATTACAGACCTCAAAAGACTCGATGACTCAAAACGTATTGTCGTTCCTCTCTATTTAGCCGATATTAGAGTTTCGTTTAGATAAATTATCATAAATAACTGCATGCGGTTTACATATGTCCATTCCATTCGTAACCAATCATATATTCACTTTAAACATGTGAAAGTCTGTCTTGTCTGCATATGAATTTACATATGTCTAGTATGTTATCAACAAGAACATTTTTTGTCAGGTTTATGTTCTTAGTATTCCCATCATGTGAACAAAAATCTGATTGCCATTGTTTCAAGAGTTTCGAGTTGAAACATTAAATCTTTCAATTAAACCTGCGCACTTGGAAGGGTGATATCTTGGTTATAAGAGGGCACATCGCAACGGGTTTTGGTGAATTATATATTTGAAAATATTGCCTGTACAAATTAACCAATTAACATCGAATAAACGATGACGTTTCCCGTTGTTAAAGAAGAAGGTGCTAAAATGACGGAATGCCTGGCAAAAGCATATCCCTTACGGTGTTCGAAATGGTTTCTGAACGATAACAAAAAACAACTCATGCCTCATTTATATTATACAAGCACCAATACCCTTATTTCACAACTGGATTGACTGGAGACACGTCCTTTTTGTAACGGTAACTAAAATATTATTGCTTCGTGATAAATACTTTTATTCTAGCAATATCAAAGAAAACAAACAAATAATTAACGATTTTCGGGAAATGTTGACCACTCGCTTGGATTGGTCATTTGACGACGTAACATTAACATTAACATTAACTTTTGGTAAAATAAATATAACCACATCAATGATAAGTAAGCAAATTTATAAGGCGGTATTTCAGTCGAAACAATGAAGTGTCACTTTGTAGATCTGGTTAACGCGTCCCAGTCGGGTGAATTTTATGGCCCGTTATAACAGCCGTTATATATATATAGAGAGAATTTGTTTATTTATGTCTCATCTCATACAAACAAAATTGGCACATGATAAAATACAATAAAAGATGTATGAGCCGCCAAGGGTTACAAGAGACAAATACAATATAATGACATAAAATGTTGCAAAACAAATATAAATACCCGGTCTTAATCAAAGGTGTTTATCGGACAAATTAACAACAAGCATCCTACTTTTATTTTGTTTAAATATCTTTGAAGGAAAATCGAAAAGTAATAAATAGAGGATATCTGTCTTTTCTTGACTAATACCATGTTTATCTCATCGAGTGAGGTAGAAAATATTTGACTTTTCTACCTCACGAGATGAGATAAACATGGTATTTGTCAAGAATTGAGAGATGTTCTATTTATTATATGATGAAATCCTTCTAATTACGTCAAACAAGGCCACTTTCATGTTGAGCGGCCGCTTGGAAGAGCCCGTTACCGCGGTAACAGTGTGACGTCATATGAGAATTCATGACGTCAGATCATTGTTACATGACGTCAAACTCTTGAACTTGACGTCACTCGAGTGGTGATAAAGTTTATCACCACTCAGTAGAGTGACGATATAGAGGATATCTTTTGTTTTGAGTGTGATATCACTTATCTCTCATCGAGTTACGGGGTAGAGCCAGTATTTTCACGAGGGGCGCAGCCACGAGTGAAAATATAGGCTTTACCCCGTCACGAGATGAGAGATAAGTGATATCACACTCAAAACAAAAGATATTCTGTTTATTATATGCCTCTGTTGTCGAAAATGTGGTAATTTATGTCCAAAAGGCTTTGACTCGAGAGTTTTCTTGCGACGTCATACCATTGTTGATCGTAACTTAGCGACGGCGATGACGTCGCGGTGATTGTAAAAGTGACGTCAAACCATTGTACACATGACGTCATCCCCTCTGTGATATTTTCACTAACTTGAAAAAGTGATATCACACTCAGTTGCGAGAACACTTTTCTAGAACTGAGAAAAATCAGTCTCTCACCGCTTAGCATATAATAAAAAAGGTTATCGCCACTGTAGCCAGATAGAGGGTTTTATTTCACTGAAAGAACAGAGTATCTCACCGACAATCATATAATAAAGTCAAGTTTACCGGTTGTTCAAAAATAGTTTTCCTTTAATTTCATCAAGCAAACTATTATTTCAATCAGGCCTGTATTCGAATTTACAAAATTGTATTCAAGTTATTATGTAAACTTATCAAAGAATTAAAATAGGGAATAAGAATTTAGATATATTTCCATAATAAACATAGATATTAAAACTGTAAGTAGATATAGCGCTGTACTTACTTATTGCCTGAAATGGTGAAGGAGAACTGGAGAGTGTTACGAATCGTTTCATCTAGGACTTACTTAATCATGATTCAGAACGGTAACATGTGTTCCGATCTATATAATATTCTAATGAAAACGCATTTCTAACAACAGTAAGTCCACAGCTACACTAACAAGCTGCTAAAGACCCATATTTATCAAATAAAGACACAAGAAAACTAGCCTCATTAATACTCACTATACTGCCATACTGATATCTAGATAAACTTCAGCCAAATACTGATCAGTTGCCTAAAATTCCAATATTACCTTGCAATCATATCCAAATACAATCCGGACGTTAAGGATTAAAACACTACTACGACATACTACTAAATAACTCTTTCAAAAACATGAAATATAATCAGAAATGAGAAAAAAATCTAAACGAAATTTATTCTGACTCGGAGTGGAAAAGGTTTAATGAAATGCCTTTCTGATGTACTAAATGTACTGAATTGCGATGGTTTCAATATCGACCATGTCGACTTATACATAAAAGTTTACCTGTTAGTTCATATTTCTTCGATCTTAACTATATTGATTTCCCACTATGCTTATTCTGGTTATTCATAAAGGACATAATATTATGCGACATAAGGCATTGATTCTGGGACTGTGAAATGAAATAACTCTCTTTGGAAAGATATCCAACAATGGATCAATATTAACGCCCCTCTAAACATAGAGTTCAAAGAAAGAAAGAAAGAAAAAAAAAAGAAATAATACTTGGATATGTTCCCAAAACCAACGACCCATTAAATGTTATAATGTTGTTTATCAAACAAATCATTCTGAAATGCCATGATAAAGAGTCAAATATGAATATGGGAACCCAGAGGTAGTTATTACATTATCGTGATACATCAAAAGCAGCAACCTACCCTTGTAGGCAGTATTACAAGTTTTTTAAATTTTGGTCACATTGTCACCACTTCTTCACATAGTCAATAATTATCGTTTGCCTTTTGTCCATAAAAAAGACGATGTTTACTACCATAATATATATTTCCTAAACTTTACATGCTAACTTCACCATTCTTCGTACACTTATCAACCATGATCCCTAGATGTGCCTATTGAGGGTTAAATAAAAATATGATTTTTTATCTTTGCGGTTTCCATTAAAACATGAATGAAACAGTGACTCTATGACCAAGCCCTTTATCCGGAGCAAATCTCCCAAACTAGCTTCACCAAACGTCATACACTTATCAACCATGATCCCTACATTTACCTTTGGAGGGTTAGACCAACAAATGATTTTTATTTGTTACGGTTACTAGAGTAAACTTCATACACTTATCAATCATGATCCCTAGATGTGCCTTTTGAGGGTTAGACCAACAAATGATTTTAAATCTGTGCGGTTTCCATGAGAACATAACTAAAAAGTGACTCTATTACAAAATCCTTTGTCCGGAGCATATCTCCTAAACTATACATGGTTGTTTCACCAAACTTCATACACTTGTCAACCATGATCCCTCGATGTGCTTTTTGAGGGTTAGACCAACAAATGATTTTTTTGCGGTTTCCATGGTAACATTTCTAAAACAGTGACTCTATGAGCAAGTCATTTATCCAGAGCATATTTCCTGAATTATACATGCTACCATATACTCTTGCTTTAATTTATTGTATGTGGTATATAACTTACTTTTATTATAACAAAATCCCTTGTCCGGAGAATATCTCCTTAACTATACTTTAAAGCTTCATCAAGTTTTCACACACTGAGGAATTTATCAACAATGATCTTTAGATGTGCATTTTGATGATTAGATCAACAAATAATTTTTTTTTGCGGTTTCAATGGAAACCAAATTTACCAAACAGATGATTCTATGATGATTTTTTTTTGTCGGAACATTTGTACATGTATAGGGAAATATACATCTCATCTTTGAAGGTAAAACCAATATGTGGATTTCTTTTCTGTGGTTTCCGTGGGAAACATGACTTACAAAGTGGCTCAACAAAAATATTTTTGTCCTCAGCAAGCAGGGAAAATATTCACCCAGGTAATAAGTGATCGTCTTCAAAAGTGGTCTGATGAGAATAATATCATATACGAGAACCAGTTTGGTTTCAGAAAAGGCCGTTCAACTGTTGACAGTGATTTTACTTTGTACGGAATGATACATAAATACATGTATTTGTCAAAATCATGGGGTGGAAGATTTCATTGTCTCTTTATTGGCTTTAGTAAGGCGTTCGATTGTGTTGATCACAACTTACTCTGGCATCGACTTATGAAATACGGCATTCACGGAAATTAACTAAGGATTTCGGGAGACATGTATTCAAAACTTAAATCCTGTGTGAGAACGGATTACGGATTAACAGAATAGTTTAACTGCTGTATTTGAACACGACAAGGATGTATGGTAAAGATGTTAACTGAACTTCATCAGTGCAAGAGTTATTATTTCAGTACGGTCTGTTACGACGTAAGATGTAATAAACGCGGTAAGATGTAATAACTGCGGTAAATTGTAATAAAAACGCGGTAAGATGTAATACTGCGGTAAATTGTAATAAAAATGCGGTAAAATGTAATAAACACAGGTGCGGTAAATTGTAATAGGGGGTGCGGTAAAATGTTAGCACTCAGTGTGCGGTAAATTGTAATGTGATGCGCGGTAAATTGTAATAACATTGGTTCATATAAATCATAGAAAATGATTATGAGTATGATTCGCCAAACATGTTAGAATCATAATGCTAAGGTATGTATACAATAATTATGACAATGATAGGCCGCTTATGATGCGCATTTATCATCTGCTTCGCAGTTGCACAAAGCGTTACATATTAATACCCTGACGGTAATTGTACTATGCCGAAGGAGCAAGGAATCAACATACACCCGTTATTTCAGGCTTCACTCAGTGCATTGTGGATAAAGTGCCTTGCCAAGGGACACAAAATAAATAAAAGCACTCTTGTTCGTCATACATGTATGTTTTAGAAATACAAAAAGACACCGATTAGTAAGCAACAAGGATATATTTTAGATCACACAGGACAAAGCGCTCCCCCGGCTTATTTTGCCCCATTGAGGGTAGTATTCGATATGTAAATAATAGGAACTTAAGGCAAATAGTTACGAATTTCTTTAGTCATTGATAACATGATACCAATGTGCATCATAGGTGCATTAGATTCAAACTTCCCTTTTGTGTTTTTTTATGGTATATCTAGTCACATCCATTCCTTATAGCAAAACCATGTTTTTTAGAATAATTGATATCTTACGTCCCCAACCCCCGCAAACGATTCAAGCATGTGTCACAGTGCTTCATGCCGTTTACTTTCATTGGTTGGCCATAACAAATTACGCAATTTGTCGATCATTAAGAAGAAATAATGCTTGGTCATTTTGCCCCTAGGGCGCGCTTTGCCCGGGTCTACCCTATATCAACTGATAAAATCCCACTGGTCACATGTGTATATTCTCAACCTTCTAATGTTCAGCAGCATTTGTTTGCTTCTTGCATGTTCAGCAGCATTTGTTTGCTTCTTGCACACGCATACAAAACTTAAACTTTAAACAGACATCGTGCATGCTTGACATGTCTCTTGGTTGACGTTTGATGCATAATCTAAAAACGAAACTACCAGAGTAGTTTTTTACTAATGAACAATGATGATTTTATATTGCATATCACTGTACGAACGAGCAATGATTATGCGTTTTCATTTTGTTATCGTCATTTCTTTTGTATATATACATGCGCATTATCATAAATATCTTCTAATTCCATATATTTCTCTTACTACTATCTACTTTTGACTGCATATACTCCTCTTGTTTCGCACGAATATGATTTTCTGATCCTGCAACGTATGTACATACTGCCTTGGTTGTGATTCCAGCTTTATTCAAGACCCTTTCTCAATCTCTTCCTTTGGTATGTACCTATTTGAAATATAACGTTTGTATGCAGATTAGTTCGTAAGATATTGCATATATATGTCTGTGGTCACTGCAAATTGGTGTACTCCTTTACGTCTTGTTCATAAAGTACACGACTATTCTCTATCACATAGTAATCCTATTTTCACATATCTTTCATATTTATATGAATGAGTATAACATGACACATAAGGAAACGAGTTCAATAATCCGCTTTATTACCGAATCTATTACATTTTTACAACAACAATTTCTGCTCGACAAAGGTGATTTGTGCATGATGTGTTCATATTGAAAATACGGCACTTCTTATTATTCAATATTAGGATGAACTACGATTGCATTTCATTCAGTTTGATATTTCTCCTGCATACATATTATGAAAGCTCAACATTCTTCACAGCGATAAATGAATACCTATGAGTACCGCTTTGTACGAAAAACGTTGTACTTGTTTGACAAAACAATCAGACCTAACCCTGGCAATAAGCCATGTTAAGCTGGTATAAGGCCGAGGTATTTTAAAAAAAAAGTGACTTTAAGACGAACAAAGACAAAGAAATTGTTTTATGATTTATCTCTGATTTATCTGTGGGTTTACTTCAAGACTACTTATTAAGTTACTCGGACAGTCCAATGGATAGACTTAAACTTCTGATGAAGAGACGAAGTGTGTATTTTCGATATACATTTAAATCTAAAAAATTGACAAACTGTGCAATAGGAATAAAGACGTTTGGTATAAATCTTCTTTTGTTACTTTCGTTTGTGTACACTGCAACTATTTACTCTCTTGAACTGCTAGTCAATTCTTCAAATAATACATTCAAAACTGATATAAACCGCACGCTATAAACTAAGAAGAATTGAATTTTAAAAATACATCACGACGCTTGTCAGGTATGCAGTACGTTTTTAAATTCAATTAATACGACCTTGTGTGTAATATATGTCCTATTAGCCGACAGCCGATGGGCTTATGGCTTGGTTTGGTGTCCGGCGTCTGTCCATCCATCCGTCAGTCAGTCAGTCCATCTGTTAATTGTTGTCCATTTTGGACATATTTTTATTTTAAAAAAGAAGCATTGAAGACTGAAACTTGCTGTACAAACTCCTTGACTAATGAGGATTATTATTTATAGCTTTGGTGACCCTGAGTCCCCTAATAAGGGTCATAGGGACCATGCCATTAAAGGGGCAGTAGCACGTTTTAGGGGGAATATAATATGATGTCAGGAAAATGAAAATTAATGGTTCCAATCGAAAGACAATGTATTAAACTAAATGAATCAGCAATAATTAAAATAGATAACGTAAAGTTTAGCCATGCAATTCCAAATTCTTACAAAAAATGAATTAAAGGTGTTCACATAAAATGGCCGCCAATGGATTTATGTGAATCTTTATGCTTTGTCCTCTGACTATAGATGATTGGCTTGTGTTATGAATGTTTTGACACTGCCAAAATAATACATTTAGCATTAACTTACACTTATCAGTGAAATTTTAAAATATAAAATTATTAAAAAACGTGCTACTGTCCCTTTAAAACCTATTTACGACTTTTACTTAAACAAACATGAGGTCCAGAAAGCTGAAACCTTGTAGACACAATCTTTATGCAATGGGGACTAATGTATCTCTTTTTAATATCCTGTGGCCTGTAATAGGCATCGGTGAACCTTTGGAACTTACGCCTTAAATTATTTTAAAGCATTTTAAGTCCTACTCAATTGAAGGTCACTCCATTTCCTTGAATGTTTGAACAAATCTATTTTTGAATTGATACATACTAAACTTTAGCATTTCTGATCTTGTGGCCCCTACTAAAGCCTTTTTGTCCTCCTCTTATCTAACACCACAAGGTATAGAATGATACAATATTGTCTATAGACTCATAAGATAATTAGAAATTTACGAAATTGCACATTCGGTAACTCTTTGGCCACAACTAATTGGAGAACAACATTTTCCGCACCCTTAAGCAAAGTTAAATGTAAAGCCTGATAAGCTGCAGAGCCATTGGTTCTATTTCAATATTTATTGGCAGTAAAGAGTTAAAGTTAAGGCGTATTTTTTCTAGATATGTTAGTAGGCATGTAACCAACACACATTTTAACCATATTTAGTAGCGTTTTATAAAGATCAAAGGCACTGCTACCATTTATTCCGTTGTAATTTTTGAATGACGTCATAAAGTAATGGTTCATGACGTCAATATAAAACTATACTATGACGTTACTTGAAAGGGTTCTGGTCTCCGATTTCGAGCTTTAACTATTGTAGTGTAGGTAAATAATATAATGCAAAGCTCATGATTGTTTGGGCAACTGTATTTATCAAATAACTCATTGCATGAACGTTATGAAAATGATGATTGTTGTATTTTCATTATTTAACCTTATTGTGAAGAAAACATTGGGTTGGACAACAATAACTAAATCAGAATTAAAAAAAGACTAAAAAGAATTATCAGCAATCTTTGGGGAAATAACCTTTATACTGTATACTGTTTAAAGCAATTAAAAATCAAAACGTCTGTGATTTATAAGTAAACATTGTTCTTGTTTAATGATATCTTCCATTTTATGTTTCAAAACAGTGTATCTTATTTTTTATAAAGAACATGATAAAAAAATGAGGCATAGAGTTGGTTGGGTTTATAGCATAGGTACTAGTAAAAATGATTAACTTGAACAAATTCGTTAGAAGACTCGACCAAAGAACCGATTAGAATCACACAACTATCTTTGGTTGTCACAAGAAGGCGTTCCTGGTAGCAAACACCTTACTACCTTATTGGAACTCGATTTTGTCGAAGTCTCAGTTGATTGATGGATAAAGTTTTTTTTACAGCCAATGGAGTGATATGTTCCTGACTATAAGGCAGTGGGTTATTTTAGAAAAAAAATAAAGAAATTGTACTTTATCCGATAGCGTCACAGTAAGGGTATTTTCCACACCATGTATAACAAAGAACATGCAACTTGCATTAGGACGATTTCATACTTCCTACACACATCTTCATCGACCAACAAACGCATAAATAAACGCATCCTTTTCACTTAAGGGGTAGAAAATATTGACAAGTAACTCAGCATTAGAAGTATATCTTGACACGGGCATAGATCAATTATTACCAGTTATTTTAAATTATCATTTATTAATTATATATTGATTATTATAAGTGTGCATTTTGAAATGTATCACAAACCCTCTTGGTAATCATAATAGATATAACCATTCTTGAAAATTAAAGAATGCTCATTTGTTTTCTCAAAAATTAATGATTACCCCTGATAATTATTCATGAACAAAAAACAAATCTTGATTTTCCAAAATAAAAATAAAACATTTATGAAACTAGAACACCGTTCTTAAGCAAACTAAATAAAACTAAAAGCCATCCAATCTAACATTCATAGATATAAACCATGAAATATAAGTCGTCAAAATCAATTATAAGTTATGCAATTCAGAGGCGGGGTGTTTAGGGAGATATCAACCTCTCACTTTGTGTTATGCGACGAGCCCACATACCCCGCCTTTGAATGGTATAAGGAATTTATCTTACCGAATGTTTAAACATAGCGCATTTAATATGAAGATAAATGAAAACGTTAACTGCGTAAACACTTTGACTTTAGTTTGCTTAAAGTTACATATCGGTTGATCAAAAGAAACTAGCTTGATCATGTGTTCGAGGTAACATACATTGTAAACTTTTTTGTGCCGGGGTATAAATAATTTACTCTCCCGCTCAACAGGGTGATATCAGTATTTAACCAGGGTCACGTGGACCAATCAGAGATGTGATATATCTTTATAACATTACTGATAATAAAATACAATCATTCATGAAAGTGACATAAAATTCAAGTGTTATTCAAATTTAAACATATTTCGTTGTGTCATCATCAATCAAAAAACAATTAAACATATCACATGTACCAGCATAGACCAAAAATGGACAAATATTGTTGAAAAAAAGTTATCAAAGACTGTGGAAAGGTTATTACATTTTACCGCATATTGTATTACAATTTACCGCACCTTTTAGTAACATCTTACCGCACCCCCTTATTACATTTTACCGCACCTATTTTTATTACATTTTACCGCAATTTTGTTACAATTTACCGCAGTATTACATTTTACCGCGTTTTTATTACAATTTACCGCAGTTAGTACATCTTACCGCGTTTATTACATCTTACGTCGTAACACGGTCTATCTTACGCCTGGTTAAATCAGAATGTAGGTAACAAAGAACTGTTTATTAGCATGTTTAAACAAAGATGTAAAGATATTTATTGTCAAGAGTGGTCAGCCTCTGTGAATAGTTCAAAATATTTCAACACATATTCAACATTTAAATTTAGTATTATGCCAGAATATATCTACGAGTGTTGCCCTCGCTTTATCTGCGAAGAGCACTGACAAAATTTCGTTGTGGTATAGCTAGTTACAAGATACAACTATATAGAAGATCAAAAAGTGAAGATACTTCCATTGCTTTGTGCCCTCACTGTAACAACAGCAAGTTGGAAAATGAATACCATGTATTACTGGAATGTCCATTTTATAATGATGTACAAACTAAATATTTACCAAGCTATTATTACATTACCCCAAATCAAGACAAATTTATAAGCCTAATGAATACACATCGGTTAATATTATATTACGCTTAGCTGTGTTTTGTGCTAAAGTATCACCTGTACGTGAGAACAAAGTGTAGACAATGTAAAGGCGCTCCAGAATAATTGTATATGAAAACAAATGTCATTGTACTGTTGGCCTCATGGCCATTTATACAAATAAAATCTGTCTGTCTGTCTGTCTGTCTGTCTGTCAGTATGGTCAACCCCACTCTATTTTGTTATTTCATAAATGAACTCGTCACCGAAATCAATCCAGCAAACTGCCGTGGAATATTTGTTTCGGAGGAAGACGTTTACACATTATGAACATTGAACTTACAGGGGGGGGGAAGATTTAAACAGTTTCATTTTATAATCAAACCCCACTTCCGGTCTCATTGCTATGGTTTCCTTTGTTCAAACTGTAGGTGTATTGATCGATACACCTCTACTTTTCTAATAAACCTATCCGTTATTGTACATCTAAACTAAGTCAGGTGAAGAGATGTTCAACTTTGGCAAATAAACAGACTTATAAAATTCAGAATTATAAACTTTTGAGAATTATAAACAACGATGTCGAACCCGGGATCTTTGTGTTGTGTTATGTATACGTATATGTTGTTATTATTTCCTATTTAAGCCTAATTTAAGTTTAAGTCAGATATACCCACACTTCCGTCGGTGCATCATTCAGTACATATCCAGTTTGAATCATGGTTCCTCGGAGACCCACGATTCAAAAAGGAGGTGTATTGAGCGATACACCTCGGGAAGTGTGGGTACATGTATATCTTCACTCCTAAATTATTATGGACAGAAGCAATTTCAACTTTAGCACACTATAAAGAACATTCTATTTAAATATGGCACTGACTACGCCTGGATAACTCAAGATACTGGAAGCCCTAGCATGTTCATATCTTTATGTAAACAACGAATACTTGACTATGGTCAACAACGCTCTACTCCTACTCCTTTGTCTGACAACTGAGTCGTCTGACTATTGGGGCGTCTGACTTTTGGCGTATCACCGAGAAAACTTATCTCAAAATTCGAAACATAAACCCATTCAAACCTTCAAATCAGCATTAAACATTGATTTTTCTCTCCAACATATTAATAACAAAGACTACAGAGAAACTTTTACAAGATTCCGCTATATTTCCAGAGACTCATCATCGAAACTGGACGCCATATCAAGATAGAAAAGCCAAAAGTTTTTGGCCACAATGCCAATTATTAGGTTATGATTATATTGAAGATGAATTTTACTTAACATGTAACTCTTATCCTGCTTTAAGGCTTAATTTTTTTTATATAGATCCATCATATGAAACATTATAATTCTAATGTCTTCTAACTGTAAGAATGTTTTAAAGCAACTATCTTTATCATACTTTTAAACAACGATAGTCATTAGTTTTATAGGTAATAATCATAATAACAATTCTTGTTTTATAATAATTATGTAATATATGTAAACAGTATATGTTCTATGGACCAGTGCATGGCCTGAAACTTGAAATAAATGAATTATTCTTCTCTCAAGCACAGAAAAAAATTGTTGATTTTGTTTATCAAGTATGTAAACATGAATACCAGCTTGTAAACAGGGTTTCAAATGGATATTCAATGTCTTAAAATTTAAATTTGCGTAATAGATTAATTTTTAATGTCCGCTAAACAGTCACAAACAGTCTTTTTTTTGGAAACCGTGGATATACTGAGATGTTTAATAACTATAAAAACAGTACTGGACTGCATATGGATACAAATTTGTTGGTGTTTGATGTAGCAGATAACACACTGGTAGGTGGCAAATTATATCTTATTGTTTATTGTAACGATCATTGTCTATCGCCAATTCAGAAATATGTTGACATTTTAGTATAATAAAGGCGATTACCTTATTTGTTTGTTATTTAAAGAGATATGAAATTTCTCTTTACTTTAAAAAAAATCCCGAATTAAAAAAATGCTCTTTGATCGTTGCTTTCACATGTTTTGGCATGTCCTTGATATTTTAATCGCTTTATTTATCATGGCCGAGTAAAATCGTTAATAAAATCCTTAACCCTTCGACGAGTGTTCATTGATTTACTGTAACGCTAAAAATAACTTATCTTTGTTGTAATGCATTACGAGTTATAGTCTGCGTAACGTGGAGTAGCATGAACAAGAAAAGCCTTTAAAAAGGCAAGCTTTGGGGCACCCGGTTATGTATCACTATATAGAACCAGGAGATTTAGGTTAGGGAGGACGGGGACGGGGACTTTTACTTGAATAAATTGTTCCAATCGGAGACGCATGTTCTTTGCTCTTTGTTTTGATAGTTATCTGTACACTATGTACATAGTTAAACGACTCGTTCGTTCCGTTTAAATTTCAATTATGATAGATACGTCTCCTATCTCAATTATGATATACATTTTTAAACATTAATACGGTTATTCAAATTTATGTTGCTTTAAAAGATAGCTGACGGTGAGGTTAATACAAGAACCAGTGATTAGCTAGAAGATAAATAGTTGTGCTATTGACTTTCAGGTTAATTACATGTTGCAAGAATAATTTTCCTTAATTGAGTGTTGATCGAATTACAGCCGAAAGTTGCTGAACAATTTAGAAATGATCTCAGCTAAAATTTCATAATTTTCATTATATTATAGGATGACATTTAAGAATATGTTGTCATACTTTAGGCTCTATGTCAATACTTTCTTCGAAAGACACACCTTCAATCGTAAATAAATCATCCATAACGTTTGTTTTGAAACATGAAATTTGAAAATGGCCTGTTCAGTATAATTTTTTCCGTGAAGCGGTGAGATGCATTGAGTGAACGATCAGTCATTGACAAGGCGGGACATTCAGCGCTCGCGTTATAGTAAAAAGAATTGGAGGAACCGAATTCCTAGTTTATAAAAAAATGGAATGTCGTTTCCGAATGTGGAATGCAAAAAATAGCCCGAATAACTACAAAACAGCTCACATGCTTATGCAAAATTGATATTTATTAATGGTGTAAATGCTCATCTATATATTTTGGAAAATTTACGATATATTTTACATCATAGCATTATTATTATAATCAGTTTCCAAATTAAAGCTTGCCAATTATTTCGTACCACCCACATGGTCACGTGGGTATAAATTTGCTACAGCACGGTCCATTGGTCGTTGAAATACCAGGATATGCTTAAAACAAATATCATTGGCTGAAACTTCTCTTTGAAGTTTCCAAGAGTAATATAGAGCGAAACTTCTGCCATTAGTTTTCAATATCAGATGTTACATAACTTTGGGGTCTCTGGACCCCAAAGCAATAAGATCTGTCAGGCCTAGAAAAAAGTAATTTGTTTCTGGTTTCCACCCGCGTTAGTTTCAAACCCCCGCATCAACCCTTTTTTTCAAGATGTTGACAAGAGAAAAATGAAAATTTAGTCCGATGGCCTAGAACAAACATTGAAACGCAGTGACAAGTTTCTGTCGTGAGTCCCTTCAAAGACGCAGTGAAAAAGTTATTCCTGAAAGGGTTATATTTAATTGTGGTTTTTTTCATGTTCAATAATTAAAAAATTGGAAATAAAAAAATACGAGCCATCGCATCATTTGGCCTGAATATAAAGACCAGAAACATTTTTTTTTTTGGCCTCATGAGATTGCATAACGTCTAACATATTTGGCGGTTGTCAGTCAGCGCCTAGGCAACTGAATTACCTCCCTTGTATTGATTAGCGAATGCTTCCACATACAACGTTGGTTGTGTTTCAAGTCTAAGTTCGTCAACGAAAGTTTTGATATGGTCGTGTTGGTTCAGGTCCTTTATTGGTAAGTAAAATATATTTGTGTGATATTATAAATCACGAGATGATGAATGTTTACGGTCACTCAGTCATGTATCAGCAAGTAGGTTGAGTAACCACCGACATTCATGCATCGTTCTCGATATCATGTCAAAGGCCTATCCATTCAACATTTCCTAACATTCTGCCTGTAAGGAAAGCTTTGTTCGAGTTCTTAATCTATCAATAATTAGATATTACAGAAATTCAACTTCGCCATTCAGAAAAGTTATTGTGCAGTTGCAATACCGTTCAGTTATGTAATCGATGATTAGGCATTTTGTAGGACATAACAATGACTTAGCAGTTTTCAAATACACCCGCTTATATTCAAGCAGCAGCCATATTCGATGAGACCGAGGCTTGAAACGCAATGGGTTAATAATTGCATTTATCTTCAACAATTCAATAGACTCTTTTTAAAAATAAAGACCTATATGACAATGTGTGACGAAACAGATTTTCACGACAATACGTATCACAATATTTCATTAGCGATACGATTCTATATGATACACATCATGGTACGCTATTTCAAGGTTTTTGACAAAATAAGACATTATTTTTTCATAACTCTTGTTGACAAAATAAGCCATGTATAAGTCAAAGATACAGAGAATGTTTACGTTCTGTGTATTGTCTAATTAAGTGTCACTATTTGCAAGTACAGTACGTAGCACAGATATAACGAACTCAAAGGGACCAAAGAATTTAGTTCGCTATATCCTGTGTTCGCTTTTCACGTTTGCCCGTTATGCATAGGGCTTTTGACGGGACTTAAAAAAATGTTCACTCATACATTATTATATTCGATTGTTCGCTATATCCGTGTTCTGAGTGTACAACAATATAATTATTTTGTAAGCGTAATTTTCCAGCAATCCGATTGATCGAGAACCGGTCACTTGACAGTCGACAGAAAGTGATAATGATGTGACCCCGAGTCCGTATATAATAGTGATATTGACTTGAGTTACGAAAAAATTAGTAAAAATAGAGGTGATGACGTCAAACCGTTGTTTCATGACATCATGCTATTGTCATCATGACATCATTGACCCGTCTCATACTTGTTACTAAGTTTTCTATTTTGTTTTTAACTTAGACATCATAAAATAAATATGGACTGGTGAATTATGTCAATACCTGTTTTTATAGACCCTAGAAAAACAATATCAACCTCGGACTTTGTCCTCTGTCAATATTGTTTTCCTCGGGTCTATAAAAACAGGTATTGACCTCGTCACCAGTCTATAAAATTGTTTATTATGTGACGTAATTTTCCGGCAATCCGATTGGTCGAGGACTGGTCACGTGACAGTCGACAGAAAGTGATATTGACTTGACCCCCGTGACCCCGAGTCCGACCAAAAGTGATATTGACTTGAGTTACTAAAAATAGAGCCGATGACGTCAAACCGTTGTTTCATGACGTCATGCTATTGTTTTAATGACATCACTGACCCGTCCTTGCCAACAATCGAGCCGAAATGCCGCCCAAACTTGTAGTTTTCTATTTCCTTTTCGTTTTTTAACCGAGACATAATAAAACAATTATTACAATATTGTTTTCCTCGGGTCTATAAAAACAGGTATTGACCTCATCACCAGTCTATAATTATTGTATAATAGTGTCACCTCTACTTCTGATATTCTGACACAATATTGACTTGGCATGCAGTATTCAAATTAAGAAAATAAATGTGCAGGATATTAGGTATTTCCTAAAGTATTTTGCATTTATGATTCAACAGTACAATACCTGATTTTTTATTGCAATGCTCTATTTTCAAAATTTAAGAATATAAGACTTATGAATGATATTCTTATCAGAGTTTTTGTAATTTATAAATTATTAAATGTTTTTCTCTCTGTTTTAGTGGTGGATGAGGTTACCGCCCGAAGGTCTGTTCCTTAATACACAATCTAAATAGACTTAACAGTTTTTTATTACGTCCTACTGTTGATCTGAGATTGCCCTATAAGGTGGACCATCTCTTATAAGATCTTATATATTGCAGCAAAGTTCAAAACCTCAAATATGTTGAGTTTGTAATTTATAGCCGTTTTTTTGGGCAGCTTAGATTGATCAGGCTACAAACCAGAGAATGACACGCCCCGTTTGTGTTGTCATAAACCAGGGGTCGAAATTAGTCTTTTTGAAGTAGTAGCCATTCAGTTTCTGTGAGTTCTTGCCGAAGCACATTCCAACAAGCCAAATACATCTAAATAATAATATCTTCTTAAAACTTCAACTAGTCATTCAAGTAGCCCAGCATCATCTTCACTAGCCATGGGCTACCGGGCTAATGCTTATTTCTAACCCTGCCTAACAGAATCGTTGCCACATGATTAACACTTAGTAACAATATCACAGAAAATAATAAATAAATAACGATTTTCAGAACAATAAATCATTTGATGTGACGATGTATAAATTATTCAGCATTTGGTGCAATAAAGATTAACACATCCAGGGATAAATTTACCTGCGAGTCCTGCTTCAAATACTCATAAAAATTTAGAAAGGACTCATAGAAATTTAAGCTGTGAGTCCTGGGATGCATAGTTTTTTGTGTGATACTATGTGCTTACTTATTAAAGGACTCATTTAAATCAGCTTGGACTCACAAAACTTTTTGGTAGTGAGTCCCTTGACTCATAGGGTCATATCTGTAGATTGATCACTGCACATCAATGGTAATTACACAAGTTTATAAGGCGGTATTTCAGTTGAAACAATGAAGTGCCACTTAAAGTATGGTTAACACATTGCAAGTTTTATGGCCACTAGCCCAGGTCTTTTTTTCACAACCGTTAATTACGCAGTCTAAGTATAATGCTTATTGGACAAATTAACAGAAAGCAACCCCAAGTCTTATTTTGTTGAAATATCTTTGAAGGAAAATTAAAAGTGATAAAAGTCAAGTTTAGCAGTTGTTTAAGAATGCATCAATCGACACACTGTCATCAAGAACAAACAATAAGATATCAAACATTTTATCTGTTCACACGATGGATGCACAATTTTGAAGTGCTTGTGACGCCTAATTTGATGGATAGGTAGGTTTACAGGATCCTTAGTTGCAAACAAAAGGCTTAAAAGGTCATCTGGATGACCTCTCATACTGGTAGATCAACAGTAGGACGTAAAAAACGGTTTAGCTCAATTCATTAAGATTGCCTAAAAGACTTTTATGACATTTTATTTACTTGGATATTTTATCAATACTATATAAGTAAATCAGAAAAGTGAAATGTGTGCAAAACTCCTATTCATTATGTGACTCATGACCTTTCAACCTATGTGAATGTGAACAGATTCGTTAACCATTTGTGTTTAAAATTAGGGATATTGGTTACCGTAATTTCTTTATTAATTCGACATCTCCAATAATTCGACCATATACTATTATTCTGATGTCACAAATTCAAATCACATCTAAAAATTCAACCAACTGCCAAAAGTTTATGTTCCTGTGATTCAACCGCTGCTGAAAATAATGGTTTAATTTGCAAAAATAAAATTAATAATTGCAATGTGTAATTTTCTCTGCTGCAGTAATCAATTAATAGTATATTCATTATGATAACTATGGCATTTTCATGTGGTCATCAATGGAAACTATGTAAGTATTATGTATGATATAACTTCCTGGTATCTATCTAATATTTCAACCATAGTACCAAATGAGTCACCAAAAGTGAAATTAGTTCAACCATAGACATTTTCTGAAAATCTTTGAAACTTTTAGGGTCGAATTAATAGAGAAATTACAGTACTCTACAGGCAGCCCTTTATTTGGGCCACTTGGCTTTGGCCATCATGCTTTCTCATGTTCTCAAAGCCTTTGTGAGCTGAAATATTGAAACCTATTTATTTTTTCATCAAAAGCAAAAGTCTAAGGAATCTGAAATCCTGTTGTCGAACTGCTTTGCTATTGCCAATAATTTGGATTATACAAGATTATAGATAAATAGTAGATATATATATATATACTTTCTGTGACCCAGTGTCCCCTACAAAGTGTCACAGAGACAAATCTCTCAAAACCTGTTTGCACATTTTATTTCCAGAATAAAAAGACTTAGATCCCTACATGTTATGTTCAGACTCAATTGTTCTATTCTTTTAATGACGACTTCCATATCAATATTTTAGTTCGTCCGGCTAGCTGCTGATTTAGAGGATGACTTCGGGGGTGACATCAAAATGGTGAGCAACATTCATATACCAGTTAAAGAAAGATCAAGACATGCTTTTTAGAATCAACTCAAAACTATTGTTAACTATTGTCGGTCCTGTCAAAGCTCTCATAACTTAAAAATGGTCTTTCACCATGCCTCCAGAAAGTTGCTAGTTAGACAAACTAATTATCTTTACAAGCAAACTCTAAGACATTAATGGAATATATAGATTTAAAAACAAGTTCAGAATTTGTTCATGCTTTTTCAGTTAATATGTATCAAGCTTTTTCTCGTTGCACGTATAAAAATCATTTCCTTTAGAAATTTGGCGAGAGTATACAAAATTTCTAATATTCATCTTATGTGTCATTCCAACAGCAAGGTACGCCATCTCAAGGTATAACAGGAGAGTTTGAGGTGACAGTTGGAGGGAAACTCATCCATTCCAAGAAGGTGAGCTCAGTTAGATAAATGTGTGACCAATCTCATTGATAACAGAGAGAACTTATCTCTCGTATCTCACTCAATCTTAATAAATTTAGATCAACAGGTTTTATATTTGGTCATACATGTTGATCTAAGATTGGCCCGTAAGGCGGGTCATCCCGCTGACCTCTGAAATCAGCCGCTCGGCCAATCAGAAAAGTTGCCCTAGCTCGCTGGAAGTTTAAAAAACTCAGCAGCACATCTTTTGAAATGGATGATGTTCGGAGCTCTGTCATTCGTAGCGGAGCACAGCGACCATTTCGATGAACAATCCGATTGCTTGGATGTATTAATAGATTATATTTTTTCATTTTAAAATGATTAGCGTATTTGCTAGTTGTCAATGACAAATGATGATTGCACATCGCACAGATACTAACGTGGCGAATAATAATAATAAAGTTAGAGCATGATAAATGTCAATATTTACGAAAATCCTCATGCAAGGGGAGGTAACTCCTTTTTTATCAAACTCGTTTGTACTAATTTTTTTCGTTTCCATCCAAATAATTTAAAAAATAGTGATTTTTTGTCAATCATTAATCTAAAATTTTTTCATACAACCAAAATAAAGCCAACCTACTGATATTTTTATTATCAGTATCAAAAACAAGATCTATTTTTCACAATGCACACTGTTATTGAGAACAGACCATAAGCTATCATATGTTCTTCCTTTCACACTTTGAATGAGTGACTATGAACTGTTTGTGACGTCGAATTTGATTGATCAAATCGCGAATTCGTTATTTGCATACGAAAGGTCACCGGGACGACCTCTCACACTGGTCAATCTTAGATCAACAGTATGACCAAATATTAAACCTGTTGATCTAAATTTATTTAGATTGGTATCTCACTCTGTCTCTGATTGACATTCTACAGTTCGGGGTGTGTTGGGTGACCAATACCAGGGTTCGTACAAACTTGGAAAAAGCCTGGATTATCAGCAGTTGGCCTTATGAAGACTAAAAAACCTATCTTAGCCATAAAGAGCCTTGAAAATTACTAAAAAGTCTGGAAAAAGCCTTAGATTCACTAACAACTCTCTAAAAAGATTTCAAAAGTTTAATTGCTTGTTTTTTGTGCAACATTAATTAAGAGTTACTCTTTTTATATCAATACAAACATAAATCTTGTGTGGTTTTACTGTTCATTGTTGTTGACTTAGTCCAGATTTTAGTCCATTGTGCAAGATCTGTTGTTTTTTGTTTTTCCAAGAATTTATATGTGAACTTTTGACCTTAATTATGCCCAGAAAAGCCTTGAAAATGGCCTTAAAAAGCCTTCAATTTGGGTCTTCAAAAATTGTATGATACACAGATGCATCAGTGAATTGTGGTGATACAGTTCATATTATGATACACAATACAGTTAACTATATCGTGATACAAACTTATCGTTCAAGAGTTTTGTTTGATTGAAAAAAAAAGGTTTATATGACTTTTTCATAAGGAAGGAGGCTTGTTTTTGTGTAAAAATGTTGGTTACTCAAACTATTCATTTTAATAATATCAAATTTGTATCTCCCCTCGTAATTATGATGTCCATTGGACCATGATACGTGTCGTAACCTGTCATAAGGTACCTGTTTCGTGACATCTCTAGTGACCTAGTACTTGCTACAATCAGCGACACAGCCAGAAAGCCATCTGCATGATTTGATATTTTAGCAGTTCTCAAATTAACTTTTTGTTGACACTGAAAACACAAGTTGTTTAACAGTGTTTATTTCATTACAAGATATGATATTCTTAGTTTTCCAGTTAAAAGATTTCTAACTAAATCGTGATTTGAACTTTTCTTTTCAGAAAGGTGATGGTTTTGTTGACTCTGATCCCAAGCTAGACAAGATCAAGGCTGCCATCGAAGCATGTCTGAAGTAGCCACTTCTCTAGTTCAAGTTGCACAATAAATGGTAATCTAATTTAAATTGATGGTGACGTCAATAATTACATTCTTTTGAAACATTTGAGTTTTAGGATTTCGTTTTCCAACCTGTCTATCTGGCTATTTATCCAACTCTGTATTCATTTCATTTCTTGAGTAGTCAATTAAACTTGGTATGTTGAACGATCACCATATTTAGATGTGCCTTTTGATATTTTCAACTTCTTCCTTCTTGTTATCCCCGTAACAAGCAGCTGCGGGTATTAAAGTGGGCACACTCCGTCCATCCGTCTATCGATTACACTTTAGAATTTGGACATTTTTGGCAAAAAGTGAGGACTCTTCTAGAAAATTGTTACAAATCCTGTCCTGCTCACATCTTCTTATCATATCATCACATTTTGATCAAATTTGACATTGAGATACATCTATTGAGATATTATATGAAGACATAAACATGTGCTATGATTAACAATTTTGAAATTAGGTTTGTTAAATTTTATGATTTTTGGCAAAAAGGGAGGATTGCTGTGGAAAACTGGTATGTGTCCTGTCTGGTCCAAAACTTTTTAATGTCTCAAAGGTTGATCAGACTTGGTATTATGATTCATATTGACATGAAGATGTGAAAGTTTAACATACTTATTGTGAAATTTTGCATTTAAATGGTGAAAATGGATGACTCTGTTAGAAAACTGTTTACAATTCAAAACTGTCTGTCTAGAAATTCAATACTTTCATCTTTTGTTTATATCAACTTTTAATATCGAAGCTTTTTTAAATTGGATAAGTCTTTTTAAAAAGTTTGAAAATAGTGGTGTTCAAGTTGGCACTTATGGGTGTTAAATATGAATGAATATATTAGTGAATCATTTTTGATCACATGTTCTTTGTTCATGTTTAAAAAGATCAAATTGATCATGGAGATCCTACATACATGAAGATCAATTTTGTTAGGTATCTTTCAAGACATTGATTATTTGTATATAAATGATATCGTTAAAAATAATTAACTAACTCTTGATTTTTATTTTGTCAGTTTACTCAAATTAAGCAATAGTGAACATAATGTTAACATCATTTAGTATTTTGATTAGAACGGTTTCCTTCATATCCTTGAAATATTTTGTTGTTTTATGTGTGACATATGAATTTCCAATATGATAAAATGGAATCTTCTACATCAAAACTGTGATAGAAAAATGTTAACTAGAGTTATCTCCCTTGCTCCACAGTTGACAGCCTGAGCAAGGAGTACTGGGGGCGATGTGTAGATGACGATATTGGATGGAACTCCCGGAGTATCCAGTGTCTGACGGTGTCATGGCGGCCCCCTCTACTGCTTGCCTCCTGCAGTCATCATTTATGTAGTGTACTTGCCCTGTTTTCTTTCCCACTTCAACCCTTTCACCCCAAAGAAACCTGTATCAAATACATTGAGCCTCTTTTTTGCTTACTGGTTTGAAAGGGTTAAACAGCTTCTGCATTGATAAGTGAAATCCACGCAAAATGTCTACTAACATTCTTGTACTGTATTTTTCTTTTCACATTATGCAGTTTTTTACTATTCGCTAAAGATAATACATGTAGTTTTTCAGTGTCATATAATTTGCAATGACCCAGATATGATTCCCATAGTTGATAAAATATATTTCCATTTTTATTTTTATTCAAAATTCTAAATGTTTACAAGTTGAAAGACATCTGGCCTTTTGGTTTGTTCTGAAAATTTGTTATACTGTTTTCTTCTCCTGGTGTAATGTGTTGTCTAAACCAGACATCCATTATACTTTTAGATGTACCTGGTACTTATTTGAAATGCAACAACAAGTTAACAATATGAGTGAATCGTAGCATGGGAGTTACAGGAACTATTCAAAGAATATGTCCTTGTCAGTGTCAACTATATTCTTGACAACTTGTGGTTGTGCAATGTGATACAAGTATATAAGATATACAAATGTACATATATTTGCCAGTTCCATTGTTGTATAGACAGTCTTTGTTTGTTAACAGTTCATCTCCACAGAACTGTCAGGTTGTAAAACAACACATATTTGCTGGTGAGACTCAAATAAGCTACTCCACCACTTTCTTGCTTGATTCTCTGCTAAAGTAGAAAGGATTAATTGTTAAATTCAAATAGTGAAATCGCAAACTCATGTTTTAGTCTATTTTTTGGGTACTTAAGCTGCTGTGTACTTTATAAACAAATGTCCGCTGAAGTCAAATTGACATATGGAAATCAGATTTTGAAAAAGAAATTGAAATTTAGGTTTCATCCCCATTGTTGTATTTGTATGTAACTTTGATGTCAGTTTTGAGAAAGATATTTTTTATATGAATTTCGCTTTCTGACAACAATTCGTATTTATGTTACCCAAAAAATAAAATAATTAAAAAACAACTCTTTTTTATTATGTTTATGTTATTCATGAAAAAATGTCATCAGCGAAGTTAGTAAGGTATCAAGAACATTAATTGAGTGAATAATTCTTGAAGGTTGAATATTTAATGTTTCAACAATGTACACACACATTTACTCAGATACTACTTTTGGTGAGATTTACTGAACTGTGGTTTAACCAATATTATTTAACGTACTATACCGTCTCCGACTCACCGTAGCCCCGTAGCCCATTGATTGCCTATCAATTATCTCTCGACCCTTAACACAGAAAAAACAACAGGGGAGTACCTGCATATCCCCGCCGCGCCACCTATGGTCACGTGACCAAAACCTCATTCCAACTTCCTGTCGCTCAGTGATCGGTTGTGTCTCTGAGCTCTCTCGAAGTTATCTTGCCTTGTCTAAGTATTTAAGTTTGTAGACCTTTTTTCTCGATCCTTGGGAGTAAGAGTATCTTCTCTTACCTCCTGATCTCCTTCTAATTTGCCACATTTGGAGGTTGTTGTTGTTGGGTTTTCTGCCTGTGGGACAGGCAGGCTACTCAGTATCGCGCGACCCTGCTCGGGTTGTGCCGCTTGGGTTGCACGTGCTGCTCAAGCTTCTCGGTTAAGTAGGTCACGCCTCCGGGTGTCTGACCTTTGACCTCAGGCTTCGTGTGTGGGACGTGTGCAAGCAGTGTCAGCTTGGCCGTTCGCTCCGCTGGGGTGAGTGGATCGTCACGTGCTCCGCCTTGGTACGCGTTTGCCCCGCTTCACCCCGCTTGGTCAGTCTGGCGAGTGACGGACGGGAGTGACTGATCAGTCATCTGTCTTGGCACGCGTTGGCTTCACTTCACTTCGCCTTGGTCCGTCTGGTGAGTGACGGACGGGAGTGACTGGTCCGTCCTCCGCCTTGGTACGCGTTTGCCTCGCTTCACTCCGCCTTCGTTCGTCTAGCGAGTGGCGGACGGGAGTGACTGCTCCGTCCTCCGTCTTGGTACGTGTTTGCCTCGCTTCACTCCGCCTTTGTTCGTCTGGCGAGTGGCGGACGGGAGTGACTGGTCCGTCCTCCGTCTTGGTACGCGTTTGCTTCACTTCACTCAGCCTTGGTACGTCTGGTGAGTGACGGACGGGAGTGTCTGGTCCGTCCTCCGCCTTGGTACGCGTTTGCTTCGCCTTGGTCCGTCTGGCGAATGACGGGAGTGACTGGTCCGTTCCCCGTCTTGGTTCGCGTTTGCTTCGCTTCGCTCCGCTCTGCCTTGTTTAGTCTGGCGAGTGACGGACGGGAGTGACTGGTCCGTCCTCCGTCTTGGTACGCGGTTGGCCTCGCCTCGCTCCAATTGCACCGTCTGGGGAGCGACGGACGTGAGTGACTGGTCCGTCCTCCGTCTTGGTACGCATCTGCTTCGCTTCACTCCGCCGGTCCGTCTCGCGAGTGACGGACGTGGTTGACTGGTCCGTCCTCCGTCTGGGTACGCGGTTGCTCCGCTTCGCTCCGTCTTGGTCCGTCTGGTGAATTACGGGTCAACCTTGTTGGTTCATTGGTGAGTGAGCCCCCTGTTCTCCTCGCGGACGGACCAGGGCATTGTCAACGATATGCCCTGGGTTCTGTGGGCGATGTGGACTTAGGAAGTAGGGAACACTTGACCCCCGTTCCCTCTGTTGATCATGCACCTCCGCTTACTCCCTGCAAGACAGGTGTAAAGAGTGTGAGTCCCTCTCGTCGGAAGCTTTGAAGCTCTATCTACAGGCTCTAAGGAAGAGCGAGAGGGACGCGGTAGGTGCGAAGCGTAGGGCTCGCAACTCCGGGAACCCGTCGGCCTCGTCCACCTTCACCTCACCCACACCCCCCCTCCCCACCGGAGGGGTTCGTCACCTCGGAAGATACGAGGGAGTGCGAGGCGGATGAACGGGGCTCCGTTTCACTCACCTTACAGAGTCAGTGGTGTTCAGACGTGTCTTGTCTCGCTCCCCGTGTGTTTAGCCTTTAACTTGTTCAGGACTTCTCGACTCAATTCTTCTCAATTTCTCCTTATTTTTTGTCTGTCTGCCTTCCCTACGGGTCTTTAATCCTTCTGGATTAAATACTTTGCTTGGAAGGTGTTCTGTTGACACAGCGGCTGTGTGCATTGTTTTTACAGGAAGATTCTTATGCATTGCCATTGTACATTTACCGGTATGACTAGTCTCTCTTAACCCTAGTTGAGGGTGGCTCATGTGTGTGTATGTTTTATTTGGTTCATATGTATATGTATTTATGAGGTGAGACTGAATAATAACCTGTCTGTCTGTTTGCAGTGGCAGAGACGGTCCGTCTCTCGGGTCCGTCGTTGGATGGGGCAAGCGCCACACGCTTCGCGCGTGGCGGTGCGCTTCCCTGGCATCTGCTATCGAGTGGGCGCTTACTTGGACGTGTGCTTGTGCGCTTGGGCGCCCTCTCGCGCTCGTGTCTCTCGCTCTCAACTCATGGGAGCTTCCCTCCATGGGAAGCGCCTGAGGGAGGAGGGGACTGATGCGTGTCGCTTGGTAGTGCGCTTGACGCTCAGGTTCACGGATTTGGCAGGCGTTTTCCTAGCGTCTCCTATCGAGTAGGCGCTTACTTGGACGTGTGCTTGTGCGCTTGTGCGCCCCCTCGTGCTCGTGTCTCTTGCTCTCAACTCAGGGGAGCTTCCCTCCATGGGAAGCGCCTGAGGGAGGAGGGGACTGATGCGTGTCGCTTGGTAGTGCGCTTGACGCTCAGGTTCACGGATTGGGCAATCGAGTAGGCGCTTGATTGGACGTGTGCTTGGGCGCCCCCTGGCGCTCGTGTCTCTCACTCTGAACTCAGGGGAGCTTCCCTCTAGGGGTAGCGCCTGAGCGTGGAGGGGACTGACGAGCGTCGCTTGGGAATGCGCTGGACGCTCGGATTCACGGATTAGGGTAGCGCCACACGCTTCGAGCGTGGCTGGCGCTTCCTAGCGTCTACTATCGAGTAGGCGCTTCCTTGGACGTGCACTTGGTGTTCTGGCGGCCCCTCGAGCTCGAGTCTCTCCTTCTTAACTCAGGGGAGCTTCCCTCTAGGGGGAGCGGCTGAGTGGAGAGGAGATTGACGCGTGTCGCTTGGTGGTGCGCTTGACGCCCAGGGTCACGGGATAGGAGGTGAGGCGCGCCAGGCGCTCTCACTCGCCGTGTCCACCTTGGAATTGAGGTACGTATTTAAATATCTAAAATATTTAGATTTTAATAAGCCTTGTCGCTGATTGGTTGGCGTGTCTCTCACTCTTTACTCAGGGGAGCGTCCCCCTAGGGGGAGCGCCTGAGTAGAGAGGTGATTGACGCTGATTGGTTGGTGAGCTCTGGCCGCTCCTCTGGTCTGGGATGATTGTGCGCTTGTGTGCTTGGCTCCCCTCGCGCTTGTGTCTCTCACTCCTTTTACTCAGGGGAGCGCCTGAGTGGAGAGGTGATTGACGCGTGTCGCTTGGTAGTTTGTTTTTTTGTGTGCAGGGTGTCCTGGTAGGACAAGTTTGTCTCCAGGTTGGTTCACTGGTTCTAGACGATCTCGAAGTTACATTAGCTTCACATTCATGGGATGGGTTACAACTTTAACCCAATGTCTTTCGGTGACACAACAAGACTATTAAGTATTTGGTTATCGGAGATAATTTATTGGGGATGTTGATTATTATCCATTTCTTAGGATAACTCTACAAGAGTTTTATACAATTTACCCAAACTTAGGGCTCACTTCAGCTCAGGTCCGCTCCGAGACCTCTTCAGGGGTTTCTAACCCTCACGTCAGGCAGGAAGTGTGCAGACACGCTTTCCCGCTCCCCCAGCGGCTCGTCCCTCACCTAGCCTGGTGGAGGGTGGAAGCAACGTTTCTCAGGTGTTCCACTCAGACCTCCCGCGGCGACCGCACATCTCTTCGTGGACGCTTCCACGCAGGGTTGGGGGGCCCACCAGGGAACGGAACAGACGGCGGTGCTCTGGTCGTTGTCCCAGCACACGCGGGTCATCAACGAGCTGGAGATGGGGATCCATCACTGGTCCGTTCTGCTGTGGGGACAAGTGCTACTTGTGCACACGGACAGCTCGACAGCGGCTGGGGGGATAAACAAGCAAGGATCGACCATGGCTACTACCATCCCCCAATTAGCACTGAATCTCTTCTGCCTGACAGACAGGCTGCACATGTCATTTCGCGCGGTGCACATCCCAGGGGTGGAGGACGTCCTAGCGGACGCTCTCTCCAGGCAGGACTAACCGCCGTCCACGGAATGGAAACTCCTCCCCCAGGCGTTCCAACAAGTGTGTCAGCACTTCGGGAGACCACACATAGACCTCTTTGCGACCCGGCTGCCGATCTATGTGTCTCCCGTCCCCGGGGCGTGGGGCTCAGACGCTCTGTCGTGCGAATGGGAGGAGATGGACGGTTACGTTCCCCTCCCCCCACCCCAAGCTTCTCACTCTAGTGGTGACGAAGATCGAGGTGTCAAGGTCGATCTTGCTAATCCTAATAGCTCCCTTCTGGCCGCGGGTTCCTCTGCCCAGCGTGTCTCCACCCGCAAGCGGTATGACGTACAGTGGGGGTCATTTGTCACATTCTGTGCGGTTAAGGGCTGGGACGTCAAGGTAGCGATGGTTCCCCAGGTGGCAGAGTACTTAATGTACCTCCGGGAGGAGAGGCGACTTAGACTCCCTCTATTAACACTCATCTAGCGGCAATCATGTCGGTCTTACGTAAGCGGGCCCCGCGGTGGACATCTCTGTCCTTAAGGAGGTGATCAGAACCGTCCGTCAGGAGGACGGGCGGCTCAACCTAGACCTCCCGAGCGGGCCCTAGCAATTGTCCTCGAGCATTTGTGCTCGGACATCTACGAGTCCCTGACAGAGTCCTTCATTCTCCGATTGACGGTCAAGACCGTCTTCCTGGTGGCGATGGCTTCGGCCGCCAGGGTCTCAGAGCTGCACGCTCTTCAGGCTGATTTGCTCCGGGTTGAGCGAGGGATGGGGGTAAGGACACGCTGGGACTCGCACCGGTTTTCGTATGCAAGAACCAGGGGTCGGTCGAACGGGGCAGGGCGTTCCACATCCCCGCCCTCTCAGGTGCAGTCTCCCCCTCGGACGAGGGAAGTAGGTTCCTCTGTCCGGTCCGAGCTCCTCGAATTTACGCAGAGTGTACGCGTTCTCTCCGCCAGGGGAAGAGGAGACTGGTTCTATCTCACTCACAGCAGAGCACGAAGGAGATAGACAAATGCCTCCTGGGGGTCTACCTGCGGTCCGCTATCCTTGACGCTTTTTTAAGCCAAGGAGCTAGCCCCGCCGGCTCCTGCTAACCCTCTTGAGATCAGGGTGATCTCGGCCACTATGGCTTTTCCAGCAACATCGCCGTAGCAGACATCATGTCGGGCTGGTTCTGGAAGTCAGGCATTGTGTTCGCTACCACTACCTACGAGAATTGTCCACGGGAGACCATCGGGCCATGGGTGTTCGCTCAGCACCGCACTGCATAGGTCCTTTTTGCGTTCTGTTGTTCTAACTAAATGAACTTCGCATCGCACCTCCGTGTCTCATTTGTTCTTTCTTCCGGTTTGGGGCGGGCTTCCCTCCTTAGCAGGGCACCTGGGCACCCGCCGTTAGTTAGACGTAGTGGGGGGAGTAACTGCTCTCCTGCCGCCTCGCTCTCGCAGCCCTCCACCCTCTGTGGTAGTCGGGGCTACGGTGAGTCGGAGACGGTATAGTACGTTAAATAATAGTACGTTTTTGAGTAAACGTCATTATTTGTACTTACCGTCGACGACTCACCAATCTTTATTTCCCACCCATGCCTCCCCTCCTGCGAGTAGGTTCGCTCTAGCGTTCACTGGCTCCAGGTAGGTAGGAATGAGGTTTTGGTCACGTGACCATAGGTGGCGCGGCGGGGATATGCAGGTACTCACGTGTTGTTTTTTCTGTGTAATGGGTCGAGAGATAATTGATAGGCAATCAATGGGCTACGGGGCTACGGTGAGTCGTCGACGGTAAGTACAAATAATGACGTTTACTCAAAAACGTACTATATATGCTATACTACAAGGTATATGTTTCTCCTTAAATAGAGTGAGGTCTCTCTCTATAAATGTCTCTCCCCTAATACAAGTAGGTTTCTCCTCTTATTAATGTATCTCTCCTAATACAGTGAGGTTTTTCCTCTATTAATGTCCCTTCCCAACTTGTAATGAATGCTTTATCTTGAAAGATAAATAATTCCATGAAAGTACACACTTGAGTATTGACATTCAAATTTAATCTCGTCGAAATCAACGTATGTTGCTATTTTTTTATGAATTTTATTTGAAACCAAATGAGGATTTTAAGGCAGCTTCAGTCCAATACACAGTTACTTCCCTTTGGCCGTCAATTCTTAGGAAGTGCTGAGCTCAAAAGGGACCCTGTCCAGATGTTAAAATATCGCAAACTAAGCTCAGACTGGACAAAACACCTTCATATAACGCAGAGCCTTCATCTCTATCAATAATCTCATTAACATTTGTATTTGGTAGGTTTAATATACAATCGTTTTAGGACAACAGATTTAAGATTTAGGATCAGGTGTATTTCATGTTCATGTTGTTCATCTAATAAGGAATATGGTATTGTTCTGTTTGAAAAGTTTTTATCATATTTTTTATTATTATACAATAGACAAAAGACGTTAAGGAACACTGAAGTAGTAAAATCATATTCACCAACTTGACTGTCCGCAGCTCAAAAGAGACGGTTTTTGTTGTTGAAGTTTTGTTAATACCCATATAAATATCCGACATTGATCTACTAATGTTTAAACTTAATTTAAAAAATTTGAAAATTGGATTCATTTTGGAATTTCTGGATTTTTAATCACATTTTTTTAGGAAAATGTCGTCATCGAGCTTTTCACTAACAGATATATATCACTTTCTAAGCAATAAAGTCACCCGAGACAAGACCGCAATATTTTGATCTGAGCAATCTGACATCCTGTGACTTTCATTTGCGATCCCTGCTCTCTCTCTGACATCAGGGTCCGGTTTCACACAGCCCCCTTAGCTTAAAGTGATCGTAACTTCTCAGAAATAAAGCAGGGTCGTAAATGAAATTTAAGTGGGCTTTGTGAATGTTAGCCCTGAGCGCCATACAGAAACATTTCGGCTATGTCATCGATTTTCAAATCAATATTCCTTACAAGTACTTGAAATAAAAAAAATCCTTAAGGCAACATACATATATAATAAAACGTTCTCAGTAGCACGAGTAGACCAAAATAACAGAAGTGACAACCATTTCAAAGTAAAGTTTTGGCTTTAGGTGTCTATATAGATGGTTTTGATTCATTTTGATACCCAAACTTTCCTGTTACTGATTTGTAACAAACGGCACTTTTTCTGCAGTTCAGGCTAAGGTTGAACTTGTGCAATCAGGATGACCATGTATGAGTGGATTTCGTTTTTACTTTCAAGATGCAACCAATTGCCCTTGAAGTTGTAGGAATGTTAAACTTAAAGATAATATTTTTACCACTTAGTATTCTCCCCACAAAAATAATTTTAAGGAAACTATTTCAATAAGCAAGAACCATTCATTCCATGCGTGTTGAGGAAACTCGGGGCTGTCCACGGAGACAAACAGAGGGGGTTTACCTAACAACTTGTCACAGCAAATACTCAAGACAAACGGACCTCTCATGGAACTGCTACTGTGAATGGAAACCTGCCTGTCAAGAAGTAGCGAGGTAGTTATGAATGAGATAGCCTGAATTGCAGGAATTCTTGAGGGGGTGCCGAGCTGGTTGACACTTGTATCGCGTCGGGGTCAGATTCAGTGTCAAGCAGATGTATTTGACCATGAAGCCTCTGCGTCGGATTGAGACACAAATCGTTGGATCGGAGACCATGCTTGTTGGTGATCCGAAATTGTTTACCAAATGGTGCTCTTCTGCCTTCTATAGCCATCTTAAATAAAGAGAAATTGTGAAATCAGTTGCATGTTGTAGTATTGTTACTTAGTAGCCAAGGTGTTGGTTTGATACGTATTTCACTGCATGGTAAATGTGTCTATTTTCCTTTGCCTTTTAGCGGTCATTTAAAGTTATTAGAGTAGTTAAAGTAGGAATGTTTGACTGTCCCTGTAACAATAGTGTATCACAAGAAAACACAGTTTAGATTTTCTTCATTTGTTTATTTTATTAATCTGTTATGTTACGTCCTTGCCAAAAAATCTTCCTTTCATCCCACTTCTTATTATATCATGTGAAAAATTCACCACTCTGTCCGACATAATTATATTTATCGGGGCATAACTCCATAACCGTCTTTTAATAATAATGATATTGCCCTAAAGCCGTGCCGTTCGCTTTTTTCAAATTTCTAAAAGACTTGTTTTGTTTTGGTGATCGCATTGGATATGTTAATTTCTCGAGAGCTAAGACATCCTTCATCATATTTACCTAAATTTTAATGTGAATTGCCCACAACACGGGGTGATTTTTAGACCTTTGAGATGGCTTTTTAACATAATCATCACCAGTATCTTAACATTAATGTTACACCCAAAAGAACGCGGTCGCGGGTATAAACTAGAAGTAACACCAATTGAAAAATTCCGTCCGTCCGTCCGTTGGCGGACAAATGTCCGATCGGCTTCAGGAAAAATTATGGCTTATTTCTTTCGAATTGTGTACATATCGTCTATCCTATTTCGAAAATAAAAAAAAAGAATTTCGTGAGGTTTTAAATATTAAAAAATATATATAAGAACTATTGGTAGAGATGCAGTGCTAAGTTACAAAAGGTTTCATAATCTTTTGGAATATTGAAAAATACTTAATTTTGAACATTGTCTTTTCACAAGATACCGGGGAAAGACATTCATTCCGTTCTTTTGAATTCAATATTAATTTCTATATCAGAAAGTTCTGATTATGTTATTGAAAATGGAAGGTTAAGGTTATTGGAAATAAACAGTAATTCAGTTAGTCGGGAATGCACTCTTGAAACAAGCTTGGTAAATTTTTAATGTGTGATTTAAAGATTTGTACTATAAGTAAATGGGGACCGATAATATAGGTTCTCTTACGATAACTATCGTGTAAATGAGATTTTAGAGGATGTGAACTGTGTACGACTGAGAAAACTACCAGACCCATGCCTACTAGTAGGCAATCAGGTATGAATATGTGAATGTAACCATCATAAAAAGGGGTGCCATAATTTTTCAAACTATTATTTTAAATAAGATAAAAGCTTAGAAATCACATTCAATATATGGGATATAAGGTCATATTAGATATCTTGTCCTTTTAGTATAAAAACCACACTTGTTTCTCGAAATGTTTATGCAGAAATAAAAAAAATGTCTTATCAACGAAACTCTCTTCCAATATCCCCAACAAATGTAAAAAGCTGCACGTTATTGATTTTGTGACTTATCATATTGACATTTTCTTCAGTCAATGAAATCCAAGACGGTATAATTTGAAAATGACTTTTGTAACAACGTCAAAAAAGTAACAGACATCTGCATTCATCTATTTTCTGGGAAAATGATGAGATAAGAAATAAGAAATTTCGAATTGATGTCAGCTCGAAAAAAATACTAAAATGTTTTGTCAGTAAGTAATCAATGAATTGTTTTTTAATGTATTTTAATTAATGTCTTATAACTTTCATTTTTTATAACAGTTAGAAATTTACCAAAATCAAAGAAGTATTTTGTTTTAATTTGTTCTGTAGAAAGTACTTTTCAGTACACCGTTTTATGTAATTAATGTTGTATAAATTTGTTGATTTTCAAAATGTTCGATTGATGATAATTCATAAATATGTGTACATGTATACATAATTACTTCCAATCAGACAATAAAACACAGTGTAACACTTCCACCTGCTAGGTATGAAACGGCTTTGTTTTAGCAAAATAACAATTTGTTAAGTTGTGTTTTCAGGGGATCAACAGATTAGTGGCTTTTCTCTAAAAATCAGTGTTTTCTGATTTCACATGTCTCTGTGATGAATCCGGGGATTTTCGGCAGTCATTTACAAACCCTCTGGGTATACAACTCGGCGCTTGTCTATATACTCAACACTTTCAGAATTCATTTCAGATTCGAACCCACTTCTTCATACCATATTTATACCAATTCTCCATCTCACATTTAAATCACTCGATGTATTACTACAAATCAGTTGTCATCTGAAACGAAAACAAGATGTTTCGTTTTTAAATCTATGCAGAATGTTGTTAATTTGTAAGTGAATAAACCTTGATACAAGTGACACCATTGTCGATTGTGTGAAAATTCTTGTGTCTAAAGATCTTTACTCTTGTTTGGTGAGCAATGTTGATCATTGGCCGGCCTCAATATTAGTTCTGATTGAAAGCATGCAAACACTGAGAGCTGGGGCCGAACACTGTCTGACTTGTCCCCGCCAGGGAAACAAGGTAATTGACATATACGGAGCAATCTTTGCATAGTTTGCAACAGGTATTTACGTTCTCACCTCCAAAGTTGATACATGCGTATTTTCAAACTTTTTTTAAAAGAAAAAAACAAAAAACTCTGTCGGTGTCCTCTTCTGCGCGGCAGGCGGGATCTTGCAGCATATTGACCAGGGGTTGTCTTGCCGGGTTATGTCGGTCATCAAGAAGCATGGCCGATATTTAGGTGCAGTTCAATGATGTAATTAATTAAAAGTAAACAGGAGAATGTGTCACGACTGATGATGCCAAGGATAACCAATAAGGTCCAAGGATAAGGGACTGATGACGTTAATCTCATTGAATCATGACACCTTTTCTCATCATAGGACGTTATGTTCTATGTTAACGCTGTCCATTTTGAAGTGATGTTATTATATCTCATATCTACTCCATCTTCAATTCTAATAATATTTTATCATTTTATCTGTAGCGTATTCATCTATCCGGACATGCCTCTGGAAATACTTCTCTGAAATTGCAGGATGAATCATAAACAAATCCTTCATTAAGAGGAAACAAGTTTATATCAGGCATTACATATGCCATATACTTCCCTATTAGCCCATTGGTTAGACATGCTGACCCTGGCCAACATTAGGTTTCAAAACAGATATTAAGTATGTTGTTCACATCTTTATAATGTTGTTGCTTAGTTGTTGTTTTTTTGGATCAAGTCGTTTCAATAACAATTTAGGTCATCAACTATACTCTTCAAAAAAAGAAACGCATAAGATTTTTCTTACAATATATTGCTTTAAGTTAAGAGAAAAATATATCATCAATGATAAGAAAGTGAAATTAAGAAGGCAATAGACAAAATGTTTGCAAACACGTCAACACCAGCCCTTGTTCTGTTCTTGGTCAAAAATTTGGTACCTATGTCATTTTATTGTTTTGCTACCATTTAAAGCAATTCTTGATTGGCATCTTTCTGGCAATGCGGAAAGGTAAAAAAATCTTTTTAACTTAGTTCTTCCCCCTCCTTCCGCACTGCGAAGATCGGTGGTTGAAGTAAAGTAACGTTGGAATGACGTTAATAAAATTCAATGCATTAACGTTCTAAAGGAGTTTACATCTTGTGTTTTGATGGAGTTTGTGCAGGACCTACGACCTGGTCTTGACGTAATAGTAGAGCATGATGCGTGTTGCATGTGAATGAACTCCAACATGCTTGAAAACTTCCCCTTTCAGACCATAATCCCGATTCATTGACGTTCGTGGATGAAAACACTCCTAGAACAACACATTTAGGTAGATCTTGTGTGCTGGATATTGTTATTAACATTATCACACCTTCTCAATCGAATCTGGTGAACTTTCATATAAAGTTATAGCCGATATTTTCATTTTACCGAATGTAAACAATATTGAGAAACGCTGGTTTGCATCTCCCAGTTTTGGATAAAGTTGTGATGTAGCACCAAACCAGGCTTTCCTAAAGATTAACCTCCGGCTTTTAAACACCATTAACGACGATTGCACATTTTAAAGTTTCTCATAACAGAGCCGATAACTGCCTCACATGGTCGAACATCCAATTCAAGTAAACGGCTCCCTAAAGTTCCGTAAACGTATTTCCCCAAAACAGGGATCTGGTATGTAATCTTAATGGCTGTGACAAGACGATGAAACAAGTAAATGATCAGAATGTAGAGATTTATGTTGTGACCCTCTTGTCGAAAATTGGTCTGGAAGAAACGAAGCAAATGACGAAATATGGTGTTGTAATGAACATTCCAATTTCAAGCAACGACAGATTTTGAAACTGAAGTTTTAATCTGACTTACAACGATGTTTCCATTTTCGACACTTTGGCATTGCATAATTATATCTTCATTTTCATGCTTTAACGAATACCAAGAAATGAAAGAATTCTTGCCTTTGTTTGGTAATCAGTTCCACATGCTTTTGCGCTTGTCTTTACTTTACACATTTTCTTATGTACATTTTGCAAAATCGCTTTGTAATGCTTCTTCAACAAACGAAATAATGAAATTTCCCTGTTTTTGCAACGTAGTTGTAAATACTCATGTAACAATTACGTTCCCAAACAATTGGACAGTTGTATTGCTATATTCGTGTTTACGAGTCCAAACATTTCAAAATTACCTATGCGTTTCCTTTTTTTTGAAGAGTATATGACTTTGTCAATTTCTATCCGGAACTTAAAAGCAGTACTTCCTTTCATTTGTCATGGTCGGGCGTAAGCAAAAAATTGAATAAAGGAGAAATTGATATGTGGCTACAGGGTGGTTCAACAGATAAGTTTGTAACTGATTGGCTGCAACCATATTTATGTGAAACAGCAGCCACACAATGGTTCTTCCTCTATCAAGATTTCTTAAGGATGTATAGGTTTGACCCTTAACTCTTTTGCGTATGAATAAATAAATACTGATGTGTGTTCATAGCAACTCATTCAACTAACATTTAAATCTCTACAGACAATAACAATAATTTGGTTTTATTGATAATCGAGCAAATGATTTATCTTATGTTTAAATACTGAAATCTAGCGTACAACATATAACGTTACACGACTATCACGAATAAATAGTTTAATTTTCCAATTTGTTTTGTTTAATCTTATTCAATTGACAAAAAGGTCAAATGGATCGGGCAAAAGTGAAAACACTTGACCCTCTCCAATACAAAATTGGTTAATATACATATGATATTAAGATTTTCAATTATACATTAAACACATTCTTTACAATTAAGGTTGGTGCAATTATGTACAGTGCAGTGTTGTAAAATATAATTGATAAATAATATATTATATAAAATTCTTTGGTTATTGCGGCATTTGTATTTCAATTTCCTTTGGCCTTCTGATTATGTTTATTCTATGTTTGATTGAGCTTCAAAACCAGATCAAGTTACTGAATATTTGATAAACGATATTATGAAAACGTATCAAATGTTGGAACGTTAACACGGAGTCAATGTCCATGTTAGTTGAGTCAATGTCCATGTTAGTTGAGTCAATGTCCATGTTAGTTGAGTAAATGTTGAGTCAATGTCCATGTTAGTTGAGTCAATGTCCATGTTAGTTGAGTCAATGTCCATGTTAGTTGAGTTAGTTGAGTCAATGTCCATGTTAGTTGAGTCAATGTCCATGTTAGTTGAGTCAATGTCCATGTTAGTTGAGTCAATGTCTCGTCTTTAAAATATAAGGCATTTGAAAACAATTTCATTAGAAAGAAAAAGACAAGAAATATGTTTTGAATAATTAGTTTTTGATTTACAAAATAAGCATAACATGTTTTAACAATATAAGAAAGATATTTATCTGTTCGTAAAATACTCATTAAAAAATGAAAAACATTTCAGAACTTCTCATTTTAAAAAGGGTTAACACTACATCAAATCAAGTATGACAGGTATAAAACTTTGAAAACGATGTTAATTGTCAACCTTTACTGTACAACTTGCATGAATCACACACCTAACCTTTAAATGCAAAAAAACCTTTATGCAATATATTATGAGATAACAGACAAATCTAGAAAACTATATACACTAAATGCCTTAAAATGTATACAAAAAATGTATATTATTATAAAAAATGTCATAATTGAAAAGTTAAAACTTTAGATTGAAGAACAAATAAATAAAAATTCTATCCTTTGAGATATACTAATTCGACCTTCTTGATTTTTCATTTACGAAGACAATTCCTTGATCATGATAAATCAAAAGGTCTTGGTATTTATCTTTCACCCATCAAAAGAGGTATTTTTAAAAATTTTGAGATAACACGCTTTATCTCGTGTTATCATATTTGTAAATATTTGTTGAATATTAATAATGCGGTAGCTATATAAAAAGCAAAAAAGACATATCATCAAAGATTGTCATAGTAAATCACTTGATACGTACATGAACCGTTGAAGGATCTTACACTAAGATTTAGAATAACATTCTTCTTTCCATGCTATCTTCAAGAATTGACCAATGAAAAAGGCTCGGGACACTCAACGGTTTGTACTGACTCTGATTGATATATTTCTATTGACGAAGATGCCATTTCTTTACATATTATTGATTTATTTTTGATATTTTCAAATTACTTTAAACAATAAGCTGTTTCGTTTTAAAGATGAGATGAATTCTTTACTATTTACCTATAAACATATAAGAAACAGTTAAACCCAAAGACCCTATAGAGACCAAGCGATAGCGGTAACGAAAGGAAAAACAATAAGACACGTATTTTCTCAGGGTATTTTCCTTTTATTGTATGAGATGAAAACATTTGATTTGATACATAGTTTACATAAATATATCTTGTTTAAAAGGCTGATATAAAAAAGAGTTTTTTTTATTAAGACCATATTATTTTATAATTATTATATGATTATATTTTACAAACAGTAACTAGTTTGATGTGTGTTTTTCTGTTGTTCAAGGCTTTTAAATTCAATATAAAACGAGTGCTATCAAAAACATATAAATGTGAAAACGTAGAATTGATATATTCTCTATCAATTTGAATCTAGCTTATTTGCATTATAAACAGTAAATCAAACCTAATTCAAGGAATTTAAAAATGTTATTTCTAATTATATCTAACATAACAAATAGTAAATCATGTCTAACGTCGCCTCGTTATGGATAAATATATAACAGGATCTCATACCATTTACTTTTTATATTAAAAATTAATTATACAAAGGTTTGTTCTGTACATCCAAAAAGGTATAAATTTATCTGGATGCCTTGTTTTCAAATGTAAGGATTATGGAAATGAAATTGTCAATTAAAACAAAATTCTCTGTTAGTCGTGAAAGTGATTTATGGAGAAGGAAGAGTCGTGAGAGTAGCGGGAAGGAACAGATCTATTCGTGAACATGTGTTCATGGTAGCGAGGTTCTATGAACACATTTCTAAAAAAGAAAGAACAAAATGAAAAAGTCAAGATACCGGAATGGGAAGAGAAAATAGCCCGAAATGTTCCTTTTACATTATTGAGTCAGGTGCGGATATGTAATTTAGATATATCATGTTATCTCAATATAATTTTTTATGAATTCAGAACTCCTAATACCATTATGTTGTAGAAAAAAATCATGGTTAATGGGTGGTATATAAATAAAGGGTGTTTCCAATTATGCATTTAGAGGGAAAAGAGGTGAGTTTTAAAATCTTAAAAATATTTGAATTTCAGTTTTAATCAAATGAACTTAGGTTGATATCATATTCATGAATTGTAAGTTGTTGCTGATATACATTGCATATATTTAAAGAGGTGATGTGTCTTTACTTATGATGAATAAAGGCAACTTGTGGCTGTTTTTGTAAAAACCCAAATAAAACACAAATGAAATGCATTAAATGTTTGGAATTTTGAATTAAGCAACAGCTTAAAATTGAAAGGAGTTGTTTTTATCGTTTGACTATTTTGTTTTTTTCACAGCATAGCACATTAATTCTAAGTATATAAACGTGCATGATTTTTTCATTATTGCATGTTTGAAATTGACAAATAAATCATACGTGGTCATTGTTTACTGAAAAAGTTATTCATGTATAAAAACTGAGAGTTCATAGAAAAGAATTATTTCAAATAAAAACATATTCTGGATTAGATAAAACAATCATAGCGATTGTCTCAAGTGTCTTTCTGAAGTAAAAATATTGATCATTCATTTGATATAATAACTATAATTTAGTAAAAGCATATAATAGTTACGTTAAACGTTTTACCTCTAAAAGCCTTTGCAATAACTGAACCCAAGGCTACTGAATTTCTACAAATTATATACATTCATTATCATATATATTTATGTATTCAAATACTCACATTCAAACCCCTTCCCCTTTAATCCAAACATCCAACAGTTTTAGACTATAACTTCCTCTTACAAGCATGGCTATAGTAGAGAAAGACATTTTCTAGAATTTAATCTTTTATTTTGCGGGAATTTCTCCCGTCCAATGCATCACATGGGACCGTCCTCACTGAACCCGGTTTCATTAGATACAATATCGCTCCCCGCTAGTTTGCTCTCGTCTACCTTCCAACACTTAAGGTAAAACGGTAAATATGTTTTGGTCTTCCGTTTCAATTGCAGCCGAGTCCGTATTGGGCTCTTCGTTTACACACAATTCAAGGCAAGCTTGAACCAACTTTCTCGCTTTCTTTCTCCGCCTTCAGCCTTGGTGGTCCAGAACTGAGCTCCTGTCAATCATCAATGTGGGCGTAGCACAACTGGACATCGAACTTTGTGTTTTGTTGCCTAGCAACAAGAGGTATACAATTTCATGCCTGAAGGTTACATCCGCTCAAGTTATCGTCTTAGTTGCAAGCGACTTGGAGTCTTTCATAACCTCAGCACCAATGCCTTTGCTAATATTGACACACCTAGGTTATGTAATGTTTTTACCTGTAATTTACTCCCTTACCTTGATTGTTTACCTGGCCTTTTATGAAGCTTGATTGATGTGAGCGGGAAGGAAAATAGGAGGTGGGTGTCATAATTTGAAGGATTGAGTCCTCCGGTAATTAGGTCTTATCACTCGCTGATCGTCCAAACAGCACGGGCGAGGTCCTACAATCCAGGCTGGCAGCTAGAACGCTGAATAGCTCTCCCCTTAGACCCCCCACACCCCACTTTACTGAGGGGGAATTATGACAGACTCAATAAGGTTTAGAATGAGTGACCCACCATATGGGCCATCTCAATTAGAGGCCCTCCATCGATGTACTCCTCATTGTAATGGTAGGTTCACATCAACAAGCCACTCGCTCGATTAACAAGTGCCAAAATTGTCATCATCATTGACAAGGTAAACTGATCTGTGTGACAAAGATCGCTATATTGACAAGAGTTCGGGATCTATACTGTGTGTCTGTTATACTCGCACATATAAATGTTTTGTACATTTGCAAGGTGTATGGAGTTCAAAACCATTACACATTTACACGTACGTCTTGCCAATGACTCTAAGAGCACGTATTGACGTGTTTAGACCAGTACACCTACATATACAGTGCATACTGGTCATCAGGTCAACTGTATTTGTATATCTATCATTTTCGGCCAAGAGAAGCAAATCTTTCTAGAAAACAACTCCTTAATTGTGACAATTAAAACATTTCGGAGTTTATACTTACTCTTTCGTGAATAAAGGTTTTTGGGAAAACAGAAATTGGCTATCATACCCACATGTTTATTTATGTTGTTGATATTTATGAAGTTGTTTTCCAGGGAATCTTGGCGTTCTTCTTTGTCTTGTACACACAGGTCGTGAAAGACTAGAGCTTTTAAAAGGCACTATAATAAGCACTATCAAATAAGTTATTTAAAGACGATTACGGCCTAATCCGTCGAATTTTCAAAACTGAACTGTACCTATCCGTCGAATAACGCTTGAGTGATTTTGTACCGATCGGTCGAATCTTTGAGAGCAAGAGAAACTGGTAGAATCTAAGTTGATTAATGAAGGGGTGTACGGGTTGTTACAAACATTACGATTGATAGCTTGAAATGAAGTTGTAAGAGTAGCAGTAGTAGTAGCTATAGTATTTGTCTCACACTCATCATAACATTTTATATACAAGACATGGTACACAATATAAAACAACGCGTCGAGCCACAACTGGCTCATGAGACACTAAAAGAACACATTTTACTGTTCATAAATATATGTTTTTTAATTTATGTTTTCATTCATGAGAAAAACAAACTTTTCATTATCATTCAAATAAAAAAAAAACCGTTACTCAGTGAGCTGCTTACATGTCTTATTTTCTTAGACGGGAAACGGACATATTGCGAGTAAAGGGTTCATACTGTAAAACTCCTTTCTGTTTATGTTTAAATTTATACTTTGGGTAAAGGAATCATTTCAATGTTTAATTGATCCTTTTTTCCCTTATATCTAAATACATGTATGGCATATGCATCAATGCTACCAAATTACTTTACGTATCTTTTGGCATTACTTCAACAATTTTACCACTTTTACCATATATTATTGGCGTAACAATAAAGCTCTAATTTACCTTAAGTCTAAATTATATATTATATCAACATTATTTAAATTTTACTTTATTTATTATTTTATTTTAAATTTTTATATATTTACTTAGATACAACATCGAAATGAAGAATACATGTTCGCGTCATCCTAACTTCAAGCGATCAACACACCCCTTTTGTCTTATTTTGGAACGTTCCAACGTTATGTAAGCCAATTAACAACTAAAATCACAGTACCGATCCGTCGAATGGATTTTTCTATCCTAAAACTAGAAATTCGACGAATAGGTATGTGACCTTTAAAGACATATATAGGCGTTATTACACGAGGAAGTCTGTAATATGACTTTTACGAAACGAGCGTGAATTTGTGTATTGCCCGGGCGAGAGCGAGGCTTATACACAAATTTGCACGAGTTTCACAGGAGATATATCTTGCAAAAGGATCATAAGACCACTGCCCTGTAATAAAAAAGTACACGACCTTACAAAGCATTGACGTCACTATGCGTTGACGTCATATACACAACGACGTCACCATTCTATGATGATATGGACATGGTAAGAACACAATCTTATTTTGTAATACCCATTAACATTTGTCCCGTAGCAACCAAAGGGGCCTTGCCCAACCCACTATTTTCATGACCAATGATTTCATTATCCAAACATTAGAGACAACTGTTTATGTCTAGTATGTGATGATGGGTACAATTTAACAAGCATTAGGCCTAAATAAAAAAAGCATTAATTAAGCCATTCTCTCCCCACAGAGGCAGCTCAGTCATACCCGAGTTAGCCTCTGTTCTATTACGCCAAGATCCTGGGGATCTGGTAGATTACCCTAGCGGCAAAAAGTTGGAACTTAAAATATCACCCTTATTTGCAGCCAATGAAACACCTCTTGGATATCCATGACTCGGGGAGTTGTTAACGGTCGTATAGTGACATGGAAAATATTATGTCTTTACCTGTATTTTTTAATAACAGTGTGAGAGGGAAACTATTTGAAAATCAGATATGGATAGGGTTTATCAGTAGATAGAAACGGTTTATAATTGAGTAAATTATTGTTTGTTTTATGATAAATTTTATTTTACTAATCAACCCCCCCCCCCCCCACGCACACCCTCTTTTTCCGCCTCCCTCCTCCAACGGTGCTACGGCCCTGAACATAACATTGTGATGAACCTATCAATGATATGATACTTTATTATTTTTAAACGTTGTCACTGTTAGCGATGATAACTCTCCGATCTGTTTGCAGGGTGTTCCAGAGAGAGGCAGCAGCAGTTTTAAGTTTGTACGAGGGGGTCACTAGGAAATGTTGCTTGTTGGAGCGGAGAGATCGTTCTGCTTTATACAGTTTTATTCAGTGACACTATCTACCAGAACACTCGTCATCAATTTTCAGAGTTATCCCCCCTTTCAACAATGAAGATATTTGCAAAGCAAAACTTGTATTTCGCCGCATTTCTGTATTTCAGCATTAAGGGCCGTGTCAGACTCGCAATCGATTTCACGCGAGAAAACACGAGATGTGAGATAGCGGGTTGTGTGCTTGACAAACACCTGGACATGCTTAAAGCCTGTCTCTCTGCTCTGAGATTGACACTATACATCAATATATTCGCGCCTGGTGTTGACCCACAGAATATGACACTTTCCGTGCAGTGGGCTAAACGGATATATAGAGGGCTTGAGAATTTTTAGACATCTCCATTGAGGAAGATTTGTGTGTTTTAACTCAGATTGAAAACTGACATTTAAAAACCCGTTGAGAGCAGCTTGCTGGAATGTAGATAAAAGTCCAAGATGTTTTCACTTGACGCGCGTGCAAGGCGTGCAGAGTTTCCGACATGTAGGTTCAGCTTTCCCTTGACTCGCGTGCAGAACATGGAGCGCGTGCAGAACGTGCATGTACATGTATATAACTGTCAATTAATCGTCAATGTCTGTGGACGATGATTGGATGAAAGGAGACGTTCCGCTACTGACAACGTCATGATCTGTCAACAAATACAATATATTCAGTTGGGTCCATCGGCTAATGTTACAACTGCAGAGGTTTTTCATATTTGTACAAAGGACAATTTATTGACTTAATCATATCAATGTCATGGTATAAGTTACTTCCTAGGTTACATCATGATGTAGAATATATTTTAGTATAGGACATTCAGAGCAAAACCAACCACAACATGCTAACATTCTCATTGTAGAGATGTTTATGACTCTATGTTGATAATCCTTTGGACGCTAAATTGATAATACACATGAAACGATCTTACCTTCCATTTGTTTCGATTGGGTAACACGTTTCGACTTTAAAGTAACTGTTTAACTGTAACTGTAACTATAACTGCAACAATAGCTTTTAAATCAATTTTGACGTTATGTATAAACCTTTCGTATATTTTCATTGACGTACATGAAATGGATGATTATTCTTACTAACAAGAGTATTTTCCCATTTAGCTATCAATAGTATTTTCCTATGTCTCTATCAAGAGTTTTTTCCAATTTCCCTATCAATAGTATTTCCTATGTCGCTATCAAGAGTATGTTCCCCTTTCTCTATCGATAGTATTCTCCTATGTCGCTATCAAGAGTTTTTTTCTATGTCTCAATCAAAAGTATTTTACCATTTCTCTATCAATAGTATTTTTCAATGTCACTATCAAGAGTATTTTCTATGTCATTATTAAGAGTATTTTCCTTTTTTCCTACGTCTTTAAAAAAAGTATTTGCCTATGTCATTATGAAGAGAAAAAAATCTAAAACTCTTCCTTCAAGATATCACCATCTTTAAAATAATCACAATGATATTAACTTACAAAGTTTCTAATCTTGAAATACCTCCGAAAAGATTCAACAAATTGATCAATGTTGTTTTATTTCCCATTGAAACACTAATTACCACTTATGTTTTCAAACTTATGCTTTGAAAATAAAGAAAACTGTTTTTTATAATATTATGAAAGCAATCAATACAATTTGAAGTAAACACGGTTTATAGTTGAATGTTTACGAACCCTTCTACTTGTCTTACGAGTCAAATTACAAGGTACATTTACACACCACAACTAATCTGTATGTGAATTGTCATTACTAAAGCAATGCAAACTTGAATTAATAGTTATCTAGTCAATAAAAACTCAATCTAAGACAGCAAAGGTAAATATGAAGATAATTTTACGGCTGATAATCTATAGAAGTGATGTCAAGTCCAACACGGCACGGTAAATACGCCAGTACTTATTCCAATATACTCATGTGTTGGTAAATTTGAGCATGTCACCTGAAGCGCGATAGAGCACCGTCTGTAAGAGCTATGTGTGTCATTTGAAGTAATATTTGTCAGTTTGTGTGAAACAATCATCGTCTTATCGTAGCTGGTTTAAGGTAGAGATATTAAGTGCATGGACAATATTTGATGACATGTGGATACGAATCTTGTCTTGTGTTTGGATTTCCGCCTTCTTATACTGACAAACGTAAATAATGACATATAGATATAAAATATTATCTTAATTGATACCCTTTGGAACATATTTGTTAAGTATGCTCCTTTTTTGATAGGTAAAGATTTGGTAAAACACGAATGACAATATTGACTGCCAGTGAGTTAAGTCAACTGACGAGGTTAAAGGTTAGGTGTATATGCATATATAAACAGGGGAGACAGATTTCAGGTAAACATTGGCTTGTGATAAGGAGAGGATGAAGGTATATGTCAAAAGTTAGTTACATACTACAATTTACTTACCATTTGTCGGTGATAAGATTTGCTTGTTTTAACGCTCAACAACACTTAACGACTCTCGTTATTTCAGGCTCCTGTTGCCCGCCAGTTACGAAAGATGATCTTTCCCATGAACCCTGTGTTTGACTTGTCACAGAATCTCCCCATTTCTAGGTGTTATTGCAAGGGTCATTGACTCTTGTCCTCAGGTAACTAATTATGACGATATAGCGATAATGAGGCCTGCTAATAACATGTACTTTTCGAAAAGATGATCTCCCATTTCAAACATTATCACCATCGTTCCATTTGTTAAGCATATGCAAATATTGATGAAATCACTTGTTTATCATTACGACTTGATAAGACACAAAATCAGTTTTGGGTTCCATGATCATTTTACATGGTGAATAACAAAAGGGGACATTTAAGGTTTAAACTATTATGTTTTTATTATCTTAGCTCGCATATCATAAGTTCTTCATGATGTTTCAGATATGCGATGTCAAAAATCAAATTGATGTTCATACTGATGTGCTTTAAATCAATCATTCGTTTCTAAAATTATACTCAAACTCAACCTGAACATCCAAAGACAAAAAGTAAACACCGTAGATCGTTACTGTTATTTTCTAATCTCAACCACAACTGTTACATCCGTTTTCTACAAGACGCTAACCTACCCCCTCCCTGACCCCCGCCTGGGTCACGTGACCTGCTAATGATCCAATATTGACAGCCTCCTCCCCCGCATGTCATTGACTTGTCTCTGTTTGTTCCCGGGCACCTGACAGCATCTGGCAGAAAGACATAAACAAAGGCTGAAACAGACACCCTTGTTTATTTCAATGAAAAGTGGGCGTCACTACTCATGTTTGTATGTGAATATTTCAGTATCGACTGGTTGCTAAGTGACAGTTTGGAATGTTGTCAAATTTGAGGAAATTGGTACTTTTTAGTCACGTAGCCTTACATTCCAAACATGACTATTAAGCTGTATCGAAATGTTCCTAAGACAAAGCATTCCGCACGTTTGGCTACAATAGACGTGTATTTAGATAATTCGCATGGTAATTAGACAGTTATATCTGATAATTCTGAAGACTTCTCTTGAATATGTATTTTCAATAATTCATTCATTACAATAATCCAAAAATATATCTTTATCTGGACATACAAGTAAACTGATATGCATAATCATCCTTAAACTTCATTCATAATTAGATTTAATCCCTAATTCTTGTTTGAATAACAATATCTATATCTCAAACTGCAAATGAAAAACTACACAACTTCTAAATGCCCTTGAAGAATTTCAATGCCATTGATGTTGGATTCATAAGTTATTCGACACCTACTTGTTACAATTTTGGTATTTGCAAATTATAACGTCTGATATCTTGGAGGTCTTAACGATGTTATCAATTACTTTGTTTGAACGTCTTAATAAAACATTTGTTCCAACTATAAACTTATTGTTTCAAATGCATTCCGTTTGCATTGCTCTGCTAGTTGCAACAACGTGTATCTATCAATAAGATGAATACTAGTATTGTTTGCCTAATATGTCGTGTTGATACATTTATTGATCCCAATATTTTAGAAGTTTTATGTTATTGAAACAGAATTAAAGAAATCGAATATTTGTGATATCTTTAACTTTAAAAAGTCTATTAGCTGTAAGAATATCAACCGTCTTTATATCAATAATTAACATCTGGAAGGGTGTCTACTTTCAAAAGTTTCCACTCCTCACGGTATAAAACTTGAACCGGAAGTTATTCGCAATGACCAACAGCGTGGCGAAATATACCAAAGTTGCTTCATACATATGAAAGCATTTTGGTCGTGTTGTAATGATTCATGCTTGTATGAAGTTATGCGCAAGGCAACCGAACAACGATAACAGACAGTTTAGGAACCTTGTACCTCAGTCTTGCAAGCTGAAATGTTATCATCAGTAGTTTAAAAATGGCAATGCTCTTTCATCAATTCAGTATGTTCTAAAACTGCATCATCATATGAACATATTTTTTATCACTAAGGACGAAAAGGTGTTTCACAAGCGAAATTGTAAATGCATTTCCTCTACAAAATGAAATTCAATGTTCTCTATATGATCAGTAACCGACAGTAGCTGCCAAAAGGATTGGCATGAACCATAGCTTATATATTTGTGCAAGGGTAATAAAACTTTTCTAAGCCTGGTAAGTTCTGAACTGCGTCTTACTCATAACAGTGAATTTTAATACCAATCACAAAACCAAAACTTTGTTTAGTAACATAATTAACAGAATCATTTTGAAGATGATCATTTGAAAATCCTGAAGCGAAACTCCTAAAACACACAATACTATGTTTATTGCAATCGAATGTCAACTTCTAATTTATCATAACAACATTTCTGTAAGTAAACCAATGAATAATCCTAAAGCAAAATTAGCCCTTTCGAACAGTCTATAATGATAGAATAGTGAATCATATAATCTTATCAGCCAAAAAATATATCCATGTTTGTAGCATCAAACAGCAAGTTCCAAAACTTACAGGATATTTGGTTATTTTGAAAGACATATTCAATGTAGAAAAGATTATTGCAATCAAAAATAATAACATTCATATACATAAAAAAAAATGGTCAACCTTTTTTGCCTGAATGATCAATGGATTACAACTCTTGAATATAGTTGGAGTATGTGATAATATCTATGTATGCTGTAATTTTGTAATACTGTATAACAATGTACAGATGGGAACAATAAAAACACTTTTAAAAAAAAAGTTAGCCCTTTCAATCTGTGGTTTGCTTAAGAAGGATGTAAATGCTTGCTATTACTATGGAATTATTTAAGAGTGATCCACATTAGGTCAGTCCTTGCACAAGGGTTCCCTACCACAAGAGTGAAATATCGAACTGTTCATGTGTAGTATCAATAAGTATTACCCATATAGTTGAAAACAAGTAGTGACACATCACTTTTGCCCAGTAACGATTGTTGTAGCGCGAGTTTCCGTATTTTTTTCATGAAACCATTGTTTGTGACGTCACTGTAGCCGGCCGTCGCAAAGCAAGCTGCCCGCTTCTTGGACAGTTCTAAGCGATGAAAATGGAATAGAATTGGTAATAAAGAAATTATTACCCTTTAAAGTGTGTCATATGGCTTTTACGTAACTCGTGCAGATTTGTGTATATTCAAACTCAAAATTCAAACTCGTTTCGTAAAAGTCATACGACACACTTCTTCAGGTAATAATCGTATTATATGGTTGAAAATAAGTAGTGACACAGTGCACATATCACTTTTGCCTAGCAACGATTGTTGTAGCGCGAGTTCGCCTAGTTTTTCGCTTGTGACGTCATTACACCATTATTCATGACGTCACTTTTGCCGGCCGTCGCAAGAGAAGCGGTCCGTTTTTTAGACATATCTACATTGGTAAAATGGAATAGAATCGGTAATAAAAAATTATTAGCCTCGGAAGTGTGTCATATATCACACTTCCGAGGCTAATAATCTCTATGTCTACCTTCCGCGTATATCGATACATATTAAATTCATGAAGATACTTATGAATAACATGACCTTTTAAAACAAATTGCCCCATAACTATCCATGTTGATAAACATTGTTTTCAGATGAAACATGTTATAACCATTCTATATTGTTTATGCATATCGCTCTATGATGGTACTATTTAGATACCGTTTGATTAAATATGCATAATAACATTTTCTGTTCCCAAACGTTTAACTTAAAACATCCTTTATGAACTTTAACCAATTTCAACTAACCTATGTTAACGTGTGTAGTTATATTTGAAGCAGTGAATATATAATGGGATACATCTATTGATGAGAGTATTAGTTATCAAATTATCTGGTATAGAGTCGCATAGCATTGTTAAAGGAAACACCAAAATTATTTTGATGTGGTATCAATCAATGATTACAATTATAACAGACCATGTTAATAAAAATTAATTCATTTCTACATTCAAGGTATTTGTATTTCACATCAAAATGATACTTTAGCCCATTCGAGGACGTTTTGTATCATTGTTCAAATTCATAAGCAGGGTGATATTAATGAACCAAATATTAGAGGAATAACATTAATAGGTAATTTTAGCAAAATGTTATATGTTGTATCATTAATAGGAGATACAATGGATAAAATAAGTGAATCACAAGAGGCTTTTGGACATTGCTATACCACAATCAACAACATGTTTATTCTTCAAAGTTTAGTCCAACAATATCTGAATTCGAAAGCCTTTGTACAACAAAACAAACTTTGGTATCTCTTCCATTGTCATTGTTTTAGTAACAAAATGAGAATTTTTTTATCTAATCTGGATGAAAATATGAAAGCATGTGTTAAGAATAATTAAATATTTCAGAACATTTCGAAATACCACTTGGTGTAAGAGGGGGTGTATTTCAAGTCCATTCTTGTTCTCATTCTTCATCAATGCAATTGCTACTCAAATCGAAACTAACTGTTCAATCGGTTTTCAAATCCATCCTGAAAAAGTCCCGAAATTTTCCTTCTATATTCGTCATGTTTTCGAGGACTATCAGTGGCCTCCAAAACCAATTAAAGAAACTTGAAAAATACTGCGATATATATATGGAAATTAACATTCAACAGAGATCAAACAAAAAGTCTTTAAAAGGGGGCAGAAAACGATTTCAATTTGATAAATAATTATTCAAGGGTATAAATCTAGATTGCGTTTGCTTTTGCAATTGCAATTTGGGATTGTATTTTACAAATGAACTGTCATGGACCAATCATGTCAAATATGCATCGCTTTAGGTGCAAAAGACACAAATTGGTATAATTAAAATAACTAGCCAACTCGGAGATTTTAAGACATATTTGACGCCAAAATAAAGCCAATCTCGGTGTTAACTAAAATACAGCAGTTGTAAAAATTATTGTGTATGGTGATATGGTGAGTCAAAATACTTGCTAAAATCGTTATACATGCCCTCTGATAGAATGCCAAATGTCAAATGTGATTGAACTATTGAGGATTACTTATCATGTGTAACCATCAAGAAATTCAAACAATCATTAGCACGATTCCGTTTATAAGCACATGATCATTTGATTGAGAGCGGCAAATAGAAGGATTTTAATAAAGAAGAAAGAAAATAAACAATTTTGTGATTAAAATGAAATCAAAGATCCAAGTTATTATTCACTACAATGTGAATATATTAAAAGATACTACTATGCCAAACCACGTGTTGTAAAATGTTCAACTCTTGTGAGCAGTAAAAAACAAACATTGTAACAAAATCTTGCCATGTTCATTCACTATGCAAGGTTGTATAAAAATTAAATATTAAATATTATCTATGTTTGCATGTATGTAAACTCTATAGTAATAGGCGTGTACTATAGGCCTGTATGTATAATGACTGAATGATTGAATAGAGAAGGAGGGTATATTCCTGAGTCATATATAGGTTTAATTCAGAAAGAGGGGCGGGGCCAACCAGGGAAAGACGGCTGTCACGACGTATTAGATATAAACCGGAAGGTATAGATAATCGTTCCTTCATTGATATTTTCAGGAAATAACGGTACTCATTTTAGAATAAACATAAACAACTGATGAGAAACATTATACGTGCATCTGTATTTTCCCAAGTGACAATTAGATGAGATATATTATGATGAAGGATTCCACATTCATTCATGTGTTTTAACATACCCGGTGCTATATGTTTCATAAGTGCGTATGTGCACCTATCCCTAGATATACTTATCTAAGCACAGTTACTGGTATTCCTTCGTCTGTTACACCTTAACGTAAGACAATCTCATTTGCTGCTGGCCGGTGGTTTGCTGAGGAATCCCATATTTTCTTAATTCTACATTAACGGCCAGTTCGAGCGGGCATTTTTTGTTCCACAAATATTCGGGAGGGAATTCCCTTTTGCACACGACACGTCAAATTTTATATATTCGATTTATTTTCTATTTTTTATGTTAATAACTATGTCAAGTTTGGTAATTAGTTCTAATCCGCCCTTCAAAACACAAACATAGCGAAAATAATCAAAGCCACTGACAAGCACTTCGAGCGGTGTATTTTTTGTGGCAACGAAATTCAGGAGGACTTTCCTGTTAACTAGTATATACGATTTTTACATGATTATTTCACACTTAATTTCAAATATGTTCATGAGGTTATCATTTCAGTTGTTGATGATTTAACAATTTGACAAAGAATAAAGTGTATCGCCCAAAAACAGAAAAACATCGTGAAATGAAGCCAATCATCGGAGCTACGAGCGTGAGATGCATTACTGGCAATTACTGCCACAAAACATTGTCTTTACTGATAACTTTTATTATGAATCACGTGTAAACATGTCCTTCTTCTATCGATCAATTATGCAATCCCTTCCATGCATCGTGGTCAAACAAAACTATTTTCATATGTCCCGTAAGTGTACATTTGCAATATAGTTGTCTTACCTGGAGGTCTGGCCCAAGGTCCATGACAACATTAAGCAATTGATAACTTATTTGAGAGGCGTTTTAGAAGATGGAAATATCAGGAAGACAAGGAGTTTATGGATTATCAACTTATTATTGTAGAATGTAGCGACGTTTCGGTATAGATTCTTATACATTCTACAATAAAGAAGTTGATAATCCAGAAACTCCTTATCTTCTTAACTTGACCTCGAGGGGGAACCCGTACTCGTGTGTTGTACAGTATATTTCCTTCCTCTTGGTTCCAAATAATCGACAGTTGGTTAAATTATATAAAAAAGTAAATCACTTGAGTGCATGGTGGTAGTGTATCTGCACTTAGATTACGTTATTTTAATACTTGCGACACGACTCCTTACAACAGCTAGTGATATGTAGGAATGTTGAGTGAATTACTATAAATACCTATCATGAATACGTTCAAGTGATCGTGACAGGTAGGAAAATGTCGCAATTCACCTATGACTTAGCAATTTTAACTGCGCCATACTGTATTCAGTGTATTATGCTTGTTGGTAACATAAAATATTTGCACTGTCAATGTTTATGGGTTTTTTGTTTTTATTTTAAACATTTATTCTTCAAAATATATTTTTCATTTATGATCATCATATATAAACCAATTCTTGTTATCTGCTCTGTAGATCAAATAGTGGTTTGCGTATGCTCCACTAATGTGCATTATTTCAATGTATTCGTTTCCAATTGGCTAAACCATTGATATGTCAAAATTTTCCGATTCCTATAATGTCTCATAGTATAGCAAAAGGTCCGATAAGGAACAATGGAATTGTTTCTCTACAGAGCCAATATCGATCACATATATATTTACAGAATATCTTTATCGGTATATTCATTGCTAACTGAGGAAAATCAATGCTGTTTGTAAAGTAATTTACACTCTCGACTTTAGGTGTTTGTTGTTCTCTCAATGTTAAATAGTAAACGATTTATATACAGTCGCTACACAATGATAAAAAAGATTTCCCCGGTACATGCGTACTTTAAACTGGTGCCTCGATTACCCTGGACTGTGTTGTTTTGATCTATCGTTAAGGTGGCTTTGCTTCGATTATGTTTATCTTATACATATCATAAAGACCAGAAAGTTCATGAAGCGTCTTAGCAACACCCTTGGCCGTCAAAAGGCAGGTGCAAATGCAAACTGTTTCAAAATTAATTGGTTTGTTTTCAAAATGCCATATGGAATTCAAAAGACCTAAATCGATAACTACTATTAAGATTACATTTTAGTTTTAATTCAATAACAGAATGAGTGCACAATCGATTATTTCTAGACTTTTTTGAAACCATTCATCCACATGTTTTGAAGATTTGTACGTTCAATAGGAATATGGCTGTTGCTTTTTGCGTCATGAGGAGGCATTATAATCAGATTATTGATGAACTCTTTGTTTATTTGTGATACTTATATCAATATATACATTATTCCATTGGGTAAGTGTAAAGGGTTTTAATAGTTCACGGAATCCACACAAACATAATGGCGGACTCCCTTGATGTCAATAGAACAGTTACTTTAAAACAATTGGTACACTTGTTTTGGTTTAATTTGTGTGAATTTGTTTACCTTACATAATGGTTTGTATGCTCACTGGATGAAACAAAGTTACAAACAACTTCAAAGCAAATAAACAATCAGCTTTATATTTAAATTTTGTGCATAGTTTTACCATATCAGAATATCTGTCGATGTCCCTGACCAACGTTCAGAGAGAAAGGCATCCAAGACTTGATGTCTCCGTACAGTGGAAGCTGTGGAAGCTGTGATGGTTTCAGGTGACTGCAGGGCACTTTACATTTACCTAGTCCTAGTCATTAGTTTGGTAGACTCTGTCCAAAGCTGGTAAGATGTTTGACCTTTGACCCAAGCCTTGGTTCTGATTAACAGTGTATTGTGAGCGATCTCGAGTTGTGACCTAATGTCAGGGGAAAGCATGGCTGACTCGGGAGACTGAAAGAAAGAGTTGTTTGCAAAATGAATCTGTGTTTGCTGTTTAGCTGATGTATCCGGCGAGAGACGGGGGAGAAACACGGGCCGTGAATTTGTGTGTGACTTAGGATAATGTTAACATGCTCCCCAACACTGGGGGTCGCCGCTAGCAGCCACTCTCGCGACACCTTGCGAGAATCCACGAGCTTCTAGGACATTTGGACCTTCTGACGTGAAGAGTTCATTCATAAGAAAAGCGCGCGTCTGCATCTGCGCTACCGGAAGTCGTCTGCTTCTGGCAATACCGTGCAAGGTACGACATTTTTCGGGAGGATCAATGAGGGAGTGAAAATGCCGACAGGGAACTGAGGGGCCACTGGGCTCGTGAGAAAGGCCGGCCTGTTTTTAGGGGCTTGGCGCCAACCCACGTAACTCCCTCTGTGACCACGGGATTCAGCTCGGCCAACCATGCTTCCCAGAACATTTTGTCAACAGATTTGTAAACCCTCTTTAAATCTGGCTAAGCTCAGTCGTAATTGGGATTAGTAAGATCACGTACATTTAGGTGGTGCATGATTTCACGTCCAGTGCACGTCTACCCGCCATATCTTCAAAGTACAGGAGAGGCTTTCTACAGACAGGTGGCTCCCCTTCATAATGTGCAATATTGCTTCTTGTCCTGCCTGAGTCATGGGGTACTCAGAGAATCAACTTCAAAGGATTTTTTTCAAATTCATAGTAACTTAAATAACATCTTATTGAGACTATAAGCATCACATTTATATAAGAGTCACGTTATATTTTTTTTTCGTAAAATTGTGAAGTCACATTAAATATCAAATCTTCCGACTATTTCACAACACCTTTATATAACGTGTGAATTAATCATATAACATCTAACGACATATTATCACTTTAAACCTAAAGTAAAACAACGTTATGTCATGTGGGGAGTTTATGTTGAACACAGAATTTTATCCCAAAATATATCTGTAATAATACAAAAGAAACGTAACTGTTTATCAATATGGCAAGTTCTATCAAACCCATGCTAACGTAACACTCTAAATAACATTACTAATGAGAGTTGTCCTCTTCATATCCTATATTGTAAATACACCATATATCAATTGAAAGCCAAACAGAATTAAGTCAAATACGGACTCACGTATGAAATATGAAAAGTTTATGTCATGATATAGCACCTATACAAGCCTCAACCTATAGGAAACACTGAAATGAGCATTTTTATCAAATTATTCTTCAAAAGCCTAATACATCTTCTTGAGGGTTTCATATGATTTATTCATACCTACTGGCAGGCAATCTGAAGCGGATTTCTCAATATAGAATAAATTGCCATTCATGGAGTCGGGCTGATAAAAATGAAGACCATTTATCGACATACTCCTTCTCTACTCCGAACAAGCGAGTTTAAGTCGTGATCGGCAATTAATAATGAAGACGTTCTTTTATCCATAAACATACTGTTCATTGTCATTTTGGAAGACGAGTTCTTATATACACGTTAAATGGGTTGTTCGTTTAACATTAACTTATATACCTTTATCTAACCACATATCCTAATTTCTAGTTGCCTTGTTTCGACCGCAAGGTTCTTTTGACTGTTATACGACTATCAAAATTGAGGGGATAGACACGAAAACATCTAATTTGAACAGCAAAAATCATTCAATATGTTTACATATGTATTATTTTTCGTTGATACCAGCTAATGTAATTAATCGTCTGTTTCCATGTATCAATATTACTTATCAGTGTCACGGTTCAACATTACCATTGTCAGGTATGATATTAACATACAATAACGTTGAAAGTAAAGAAAATAATTGTAACAAATTTTAGTCGAATATTTGAATTGAATGTGGCCGAACTTTGACACTGGCAATTATTTTACAGATGATATGGTTCTATCCACATTTACATTAATAGAATCATTCGGATATTTTTAAAAAGTCACAATGTTCCCTCGACACTGTCTGTGCAGTGACACTTTATATCAACTCATCCTGCTTTTATTGTTGGCATAACTACCTTCCACATTGTACAACCAGGTAGATGCAATCTATTGCATCAGATAGGAATCTTATCCTATAATATGTGATTAAATTAAGCACACGAAATGTATCACATGACTTAAAAAGAGCTTTAATAATGAACAAAGACAAGTGTTATTGGTATGAAACTTAGTCGTTCTACGTTTACATCTATTAAGAAGTCTTCGTTCGCCCGAAGCTCAACGTGTGAATTGCCCATCCAAATGATATTGAAAATTGATAAATGTAAGCAATTAATTGACTTTGACAAATTAGTATAGCACATATAGACAGGGAATCAAATGAAGGTTAAGGGGTAGTGGCATATTTTAAGGTAATAAATTATTCCTTCGAAAAAGACAATAGATTGAACATTTGCTAGACAGTGTTTTTAATCAAAGGAATCAGTTCAAAACGAATGCACTATTTACAGTTAAGCTACTCGAATTCATTTCCCCACTTCAGATAATTGAAAAGTGTACACACAAATATGGTCGCTAGGAGTTTTGCTTGGTACTTGGCTCTACTACCAAGAATGATCGGGTTGTGTAATGAGATGCTTGAAAGTTTGAAGATGATGCATTTTAAATAACCTAATATGAATATGATTAAAAAATGATAAAACAAAATTTAACAAAAACGTGGATTTCTCCTTTAACATTTCTTGACAAATATACATAGCTGCCTTCCATGAAATTGACAGATACCATATTAACCACACTGAGGTACAAAAGAACATTAAATTTTACACTCGTTAAACTGAAATATCAAACAAATAAATGGTTTTATTGCGTGGGTTAATTTTGCAACAACAAAGTCGTAATCTCAACCTTTTTTATTTAAATCTTTTGAAAAAATTGAAGAAAATTCAAAATCATCTGATCTTGCAGTTAGTGTTTATTCAAGTGACCACAATTTTTATAACATCGAAAATTGGCAAACAATCGTCACTAAACTTTCACACATAGTACAACTTGGGATTGGCATAAGATATAACGAATGTTCACTGATTGTTATGCTCTGGGATGGTCTCCAATTGAATATATCATGAACGCTATCCATACCTTTCTTTTATGAATAAATGTTGATGCAGAGTTTAGATAACTCAATTACTGATGTTATACCTGGTGCCTAAATGATTCACTGTATTCATATCATTGCAAAAAAAGGAAGCACGCCTCAAAAACAAAATTTTGACACCTGTTTTTTTTTAGAAAAAGTGTGCAGTAATTATTTTTGCTAAAACTTTAATTGATTGATTATTTTTGGATGGCGGATTTATTAGAATGTTTTTAATCTCAATTGTTTATGATATTGTGTTGTCAAGGTAAAATGATTTTAATTTTGTGTAATATGTACTTCAAACAAATAAACACAGGACTATAGCGTTCAACTTTATATACTAATGATCACAACAATAATATCATGATAAATAACTCAAAATTTCACTGAAGATTGATTGGTTGAAATATGTTCAAGGTTGTAAATGCCTCATTCTATGACCAAAATACTGACACTTCCTGTTAAAGACACTTCAGTGCTTGTAGGTTCAGTATATTTACAGTAACAGGCTTCAATTTCATTCATTTATAGAAAAGCGAATAATGTACAGAGATTGGGATGTGCTAATCAGCGGAAGGTAACATACTTTCAAAACTTTTCTAAATCAGACAAAAAGCGAGTTTGATGATAGTGTAGTTGATATGTATGTATAAAATAACCAGATTTGTATGAAGAATATTGTTTCCTGCCCATCCTGCCCCAACTGTCAAGAATTAGAGTGAATATATGTTAGGCATGTTTGCATGCACATATAAGGTGAGTTCATTAATTAATAATCATTCATTAACCTGACATAGAAATGTCACATGTATCAAAATGTTTTCAGTCGCTTCAAACAAGTTAAGACTGGAAAGGTTAACAAATGTCTTATTAACATGTATAAGCTACGTTTTTTTTCCATTTAAATGTATAAGGAACAATTAGGCAAAAAATCATACAAAGATTGCACTTTTGATGCTTTAGTCATAGCTTAAGATCGAACATTTCTTGCTGTTAGAAATGGTAAAAACGAAATACAAAAATCAACACTTCATTCCGTTTAACGCAAAGTCGATACGATTGTTACGAGACAATTTGAAGTATCAATGATATTTTTGAATCACTTATCATTTATAATTCATTTTAAAAAAATTAAATACAATATGAATACATATTTCCCTAGAATTATTGTATTTAGAGAAGCGGCTGTAAAATGTGTCTATCCCAACAGACTTGTGTTTGGTTTGTCTGTTGAACATGATCCGTGGTTGTCTAAACATCTCACAGTCACAGTATTTGCAGATTCAGTCACTTGTGTTTCTAAGATCTACACTTAACCATCCTTAGTGACCTCCCTCTGTTGAAACCTTGTCATATCTTGACATGTAGTTGTATTAATCATTTATTTACTCTTTGAAAATTCCAAAACAGATTTTCGTCACATGAATTTTTTCCCTCAAACGAAAATGAATAATTTCTCATTCTTATGTTAATATTTGTCTAATCACCGATATTCTATCGTCTAATAATTTTACCGAATAATAGTATACATGTATGTTATAAAAAAACACATACAAGGAATGTAACATTGATTTATTTACTATTTGTTCATACGTTGTATTTTCTCAACACAAATCAATCCAATTAAATGCAGTACGTAAATGCAGTGTAAATTCTGGTGAAAGTCTTACACTGGTGGTATATAAGTATTTTCAAGAATTATAATTTCAAAACAAAAAAAACTTATTCACAATATGAGATAGTTCCTTATCAAGTTGATCAAGAAAGAAGCTCGTAAATAACATGAGACTTGTTTAGATTGTTTATCGTTAAGACTTCCAACTCGCCTTCCGTATTATATAGCTTGCGTTCCTTTAGTTTATTCACTTGCTAATGTATCTTAGTTAAAATATCATGTAATTTGGGTTTCTTTAGGACATGAACTAAATAGTTTAAGTAAAACTTACTCAGGATCACCATTTGTCCGTGTGTAACAAACCATTTTCAAACCATATTATGGGATCGTCTGGTCACTGGGCAAGGTTTCAAAATTTAGCATGGTTAAATAGACGGACTGGGTCATATTTTCGAAATCCCGATTTCTGCACAATTACATAGACTTAGTGCAAAGGAACAATTATGATTTAGACCTAAAGTTGTTGATCTGTAAAGAAATATTTTGTTGAGGAAAATAAAGATTATATTTTTCGAAATTTGACCTTTGGTCACTTCAATGACCTGCAAAATATGTTTTCGGATACCTGTTAGGTTCGACATACGAATATGTAAAAGTAAATGAACCTTAAGCTTCATAGTGAACTTCAACATTATTTGTATCGTGTTCACAATGCTAGGGTAGCTCAAAGACATTCCAAAAACCAAGTTCAATTCCAATCCAAAATGATATTTGCACTAGAATACGCAGGTAAGTGAACAAACTTAAAGTGACACAGAGTATCTTTCTTAAAATGTTATTTGGTTTTGATAAGCTACAAAATATCTAATATGCTGATTGAAGTTCATATCTCATCACTGGACTTGCAAATATATCCATTTATGTATAACATCTAAAACGCTTGATTTCATGGAAAAATCAAGAAAACATCTCAAATACGTTTAATATTCGAAATTATACATCCAATTTATCTACCAATTAGTTACAATAAACACTATCGAATCGAATATATCTTCCTGTCAGCTTATGACATGGTTTCAAAATTACCTTTGGCGAATTTGCGCGCGCCACTCAAACCACATTGTCCGGTTTTCGATCAAAATCCCGACTTTGAATGGCCGTATTCTTGCTCTAATGTACTGATTGGCCTTTAACTTGTTATTTTTAGTAACAGTTAGTGGTTCCCGATGTAATAACATCGATTTCAAAATTTGACATATGTGATCCTATAACATACTCTGTGTCTCTTAAAGGTATGCAGCTGTACTGTTACTCATCATTTAAAAAAGTTTCCGAGCGTTACTAGGAAATACATATAGGAAATAAACTATAAATATTGCAAAATAAACGTCACGTGATCAATAGAGTGGAAAACGAGATACTGCTTTCAGAGAAAAAGAAAAACCGCAAATTTATACACCAAAGTATTATAATTTAGTTTCCTGTCTGTCAAAAATCAAAATCCATTTTTGTAATAGTAAACGTACCCTTAAAGTATTTTTGGCTGAATGTTAGGAATTGAAGTTAACAAAATATAAAATGCAATAATTTATTTGATAAATATATCATCAACATAGATAACTTTCAAGTAAATTATTTTGCTATTCTGCCGTCACTGAAAGACATCAGAAAAACAGTAAGCACACCGTTGTAAATCGATTAGGCATTTCTATACGATATAGATACACGTTTGCAGGCACCACTGCTATCCTCTCTAAGCAATGTATAATACGTAAATTTATATCGACATAATTTACTGTTGTAGATTCATTATAACGGTGGAGACATAGTCCTTATTGTGATAGGTCATATTTCATAAATATATAAATATATATCTGTAGTAGCTATGTATCATTTGTAACATTTCACACATTATGAAAACCTACATAACATTATTTACTGACACATCTTATCGTGCTTATGTATTTTATGATCAATATACTATCATAAGGGCGAAATTCTATGGAGTTAATATGGACCTTTTTATACGTTTTTTAAATGTTATCGGAACATACCAGGCTTTAGTCCTTTGGTCTGAATTTTTTGTATAATCAATCAGTAGGTTAAACAATCAGTTGGCCTGTAAAACACAAATCATCTATGAATTTTAAAATACGAAGCGCGTAGTTTATCATGTCTTTTAAATGTCAGGAAATCCAGGTTTTGAAAAGAAAAGAAAAGCAAAGTCGCCTCTTTCACTTTGATATCTTCACGTTACACTGTAATCGCCGTTAAGTCTTGAAACACACCGGACACAATCTAATGAGTAGGATGATGGAGTGTTACATAATAATAATAAAGTAAATTTATATAGCGCATAAACTCCAGGCACTCAGTGTCTGCTCATAGCGCTGACATAATAATTTAAAAGTCACTGCAGAATAGATGGGGCTTTGGGGCTTAGGATTACAGACTGTAGAATTTTTGAAAGAGATAGGTTTTCAAGGAACTTTGAAATATAGCCAAAGATTCAGAATGCTTGATTTGAATGGGCAAGTCATTCCACAGAGTTGGAGCCATGAAGGCATATGACATCTGTCCAAATTTTCTGAGACGTGTTTTGGGGACTTTGAGGAGGAACTGATCAGCTGATCGCAGTGTTCTGGAGGGTTCATATCTCTCGATGAGTTCAGTGAGATATGAAGGGGCAGTCTGGTGTACACATTTGTATGTTAAAGTCAGGACTTTGTACTGGACTCGTGCTTGGACTGGGAGCCAGTGGAGGGAGGTTAGCACCGGGGTGATATGTGCAGACTTCCTTGTTCTCGTAACTATCCGCGCTGCAGCATTCTGAACTCGTTCCTGGCTTAGGTTGATCAACAAACTATTTGCATAGTCCAGTCGTGATAATACAAGAGTTCTTACATAAAAGAATAAATACAGGATAAACCCCTTGGTGAGCAAAACAGAGATCTTCACGTTATATTACTCAATCTTTCATCATAGATTGTCTAATTGCGCACAGTGCAAACCTTTACAGAATTGTGAAGATTTTTTAAACTCCAGAAGCAAGGTACAATCATTAGAAGAATCCAGTATATGACTTGCTGGGGTTTGCATAGGAATTTACTATGTAAGGTTGAGTTGGACAGGGCGCCACTATCGGTCCTTATTTCTTTATGGTAAATGCAAGTATTATTTGAGCATGTTTTGCTGATTATATAATGGTCGCAATAGAGCCGGGTCGTTACTTTGGCGTTAAAAGTAGCATTGTTATGCATTAATTGTGCCTTTGTTCATTACACAACTATCTGTAAACATTGTATCAAGTATTAATGGAAACAATCATTTCGACAGCCTTATCTTTGATGAAAAGTACAGATATTTAGTTGCATATTCAATTGTATTTGGAAATAAAAACATGCTTCGGTAAAGCAGAAACCCTTTGTAGACAGAAACATCAAGATGAGATATTTCTGTTTACCATTTGTAAGCATGATATAATGTCGAGGCTTCATTCACTTTGATAGAACTATTCTTTAAAATTTTGATATTAATCAAAACGGTTAAACAAATCTAAAATCAGTTTCAGTCACAATGCCTCTGCACATAAATACTTATCACTCTTCTTTTTATGATATATATTTTGGTTTGGTTTTGTCGGTAGGGTATCTTCATTCTATTTATTGACGTTAACTTTCAAACACACAAAAAAGATCAAAAGGCACATGATGTTTAATTGATACTTTCATTTCTATACGTGTTTGGGGAAAAATTGCAATATGTAAATCACAAACTTGATGAAAGTATAAATAATAACAAGAGAACCGGATACCAACAAAAATTTCGGTAAGCAAAAGAGGTTCTGAAGTATCAAAAAACGAGCAGGTAAACACCTTGTCCTTTGGATGCTTGAGACGTATGATGAAGGGCTAAATAGCAACACGGGAACAATGGAGATGATCGAATGAAAGCAAACCTACAATTATTCACAGCTTTCTTGAATCTGTCTTCACAATGACACTAAACCTTCAATATTATCAATTAGTAATCAGAAACCATCAAAATGCCATAAAACTCTAATAGGCGACTTCCCGGGAAGCATAAAACACATCTCAAAGGGGCGGTCAAGCATTACGGATGTACTCATAACGAGAAAAGACGGGTCCAACATGCCATGTATAATTATTTACCTCAAGTAGTTCATACCCGCATCTTTTATCAACATCAAGCAACCCTCGCACCCACTTAAAATCTACCCGCTATTCTCCAGGTGTAGAGGCGGCCTTCCACCCAGTACCGGGTAGACGAATCACGTATTGTGTCCACGGTCCCTATGTAGATTTTGATACACACTTCAAGTGGATATTGTTATTACCTGGCGATTCCTCCTTGTTTGGACGCTGACCCCCCACCAGGTGTGCAGCTCAGAGTACGTAGTACCTGTCAGTACGTGTCAGTACGTACTCGCTCTCGCTCCCTGACATCTTCACGTCAAGACGAAATGTACATCACACCGTCGTATTACAGCAACGTAATTGTTTAGATATTGTTCCTTAAATCTATTTTTACTCAAATATGGTTTTCTGTTTTTAAGTTAGTATTGTCATGATGTCCATGTAGGCACTAATAAAGGTAGAGAGACCCAGGTGTGGGAAGTATCATACATGGCCGTGTAAACCGGCATGTAAAAAAATAGTTATATGACACTGGTTATTATTACTAAGGTATATTAATTTTACGTTTGCTGTGTTTGGGTATAAGAATATTATAGTTTGAGTCTACCGTGGTCCAAAATATAACAAACATCTTCAAATATACATAAATTTGTTAATTCTAAATTTATCTCATTTTATTCAAGGAAATATACATCTTCATCTATATAAGGCAGCAGCAAGACAATATAGGTAAAGCATCTCAATATATGATTTATACTAAGTCGAGAAGTTGACTATCCCATAGATATTTAACATGAAAGACACCCCGAACACTGCACATGATAATGAACAGAGAACTTAATTAAGCAATTATCTTGTAGAATATAATGGCATGCTCTTGGAATATTTTGACGGCAGATATAAATTTCATGGACCATTTAATTGAACAAAAAAATCCCTATATGCAAACATAATGAAAATGTGAGGGAACATGTGAGAAAACTGAAATTTGGCCAACAATAACTATTGTCGTTTTGGAGAAACTACAAATTAATTTTGGATTTTATAATTTGAAAAAAAATCTTTTGACTTCTTGTTGACATTCAAACACAAAAACCTTTTTCAAATACCATGCATGATAAGAAGTTGTCAGGACATTGGATTGTCAATACTCTTCATAAATAATTACGAAAATGCCTACATTCTTAAAATCTGTGAGGAAATTCGAGATTCTTTGACATGAATTTGTTGATCAGAGACTTCTTCTTCTTCTAGATAAGCCATTGTCTTTCACAGTTTCCATTTTTTCTTTGTGCAGCTTTCTTTAAATTTGATTGATTCATAATCTGTGATTTTGAAGTTTCAAATTGCTTTAACGACTAGACTCATTTTTTACAAAAACCATCATTTCAGTCAAGAGCATGATTATCATCCCTTTTCAGGGAAAATATTGACATTCATTTTCAATTACAAAGTAACTTGGTTTTTGACTCAAAAGTACCAAGCCGTTGTATAAACAGTTATCCAGAGACAGTGAAACGTAAGTCGAGCGAAGTTTTCGTTTCTTCACTGCTAGATGATCGTTCTATTGAAAATCCCAAATTGTTGGCCTGAAAAGGTGTATTGTGTATTATCAGAACTGTATTCTTTTTAGAAAAATCTGGGGGGAGGTTGTGTTCACGGCTCGTCTCCGTCGTCTCAATATGGCGTTGTTTAAACTAAACGGTCGGGTTTTAATTATCATAAATTCGGAAAGGAGTTTTATGCTATTTCAGTTCAAACATTAGATCAATATACCGTGTTGATATATCCTTCCAATGTTATGCTTAAATCATGTATGGTGACACTCAAAAGTTACCACAGAATTATAAGCTGTAGAGACATGTAGAAACCAGTTCTAAGCACAAAGTAGAGTTCGACCAAGTATTCACAGGTAACTCTGTTGCCTAGAGAGGCACTATAAAGAAGCGGTGTCATGTCAGCTGAAGATCCCAGCGATGACACGATGCCAAGACGGGTTACAAACATGCACAAACATTTGTCTCAGTTTGTTCTCACGAGCATCAAACTCGTGGAAAGAAAGAAGATCCCCCGTGACATATTGCTCTTACGAAGTCCAGCGTAATAAAGTGACCAACTGAATGACCACTCAAGGTGCCAAACAGAGGATCTTCCACCCCAGTGAACATTGAAATATGGTCATTACGTGTGGACTTTGTCCGTGAGAAATCAAGCAGAAGCACTCGAGAGGTCAGTTCAGTATGAGAATGGCCGGAGACGGGCAGCGTTGAGGGTACTTCCGCGTTCGAGTACCGGTCATTGTAGCGGTCAGTCCAGGTGGGGTGATAAAGGGGGTCGGGGCTGGACTGTGGGGTGAGATAAAGGGTCCGAGACTCACCTGGGGTGGGAGACGTGTTAGGGGAGGGATGAATCTGATTAATAAGTGACACATCACTGTATGACTGTTTGTTGCAGGAGAGACAGACAGTGAAGGGGGTTTATGTGGGGGACGACAGTGAAGGAGGGTTTGTATTTGGGGGAGGGGGAACTCTCTTCTCTATGAGCAGTTCCTCCCACTATTACTGTGTAACAACACGGGTCAAGAGTGATGCGCGTGACACATAACTCGGATAGTTTGGATTTGAAACGAATTAAATTTATTCATGAAGTTGGGTAATCAGTTTTAGTATCAAAATTATATGCAAACAGGAAGACAATTGGGAGACAATTGTCATATTTCACCGTGAACAGGTGTCACAGATTTGGATGTAATCACATTAATGAATTTGAGGTGGACAGATGGACAGACTAACAAAAACATTCTACCTATCAAGTGTCATAATTCAGTTACATGTACATAAAAAATCCAAATGCAAAACAACCATACCTTGATTTACATTTATAAGGGAAAGCGTTTATGTCGGATATCTGATTGCTGATCCGTTTGTTTTTATCCATATTGATTTTGTACTAAATGTAGTATTTTGGAAATACTGTTTAAGTAAAAATACTGTTATTAATCGTATATCAAATAAGTCATATTAAAGGTATGGATCTGACAATATAGTTTGTAGAATGTAATAGTTGTAGTAACAAAAGAAATATTTGTACTTGTTACAAACAGTTATTCATTTGTATCATTTAAAACTTGATTACTGAACGATATATGCTCTGTTAATAAAAGTATGATAACAAATTGGTGACAATGTCCAACAATGTCTCGCCCCTTCATCATTGTCCTCTATACAACCAATAACGAGAACTGTCGGTGATCCGTGCACAAACCAAGTGCAATAGTGTTAAATACTTAATGGGTAATATATCAAAAACACAATCTGAAAGTTAATTTTGTTTAGGTAATGTTAGAAGATTAGAGATAAATGCCATTTAGATAGTGAACACACGTAACAATGTTATATCTTGAATAGTACAGATTTTTGTACTTGTTCGGGCCGATTCATCGATGTCGAAAACGGGCGAGTTGGTTAGCTGTTGGTATGGTCATTGCTGGCGGTGTTGCCTGACTCTGAAGTTGCGGGTTCGAATCCCACATGGGACTCGGCCCGAAAAAGTACAAGAATATGTACTATTCAAGATAGTGTGATCCCAAATATAACATTGTTACATGTTAGAAGATATTCTGAATTATTAAAGCGATATTATTTTCCCCCGCCACGAAGTGGAAGAGGGATATAGGTTTGAGCTCCGTCCGTCCGTCTGTCCGTCCGTCCGAGTTAAAGGAGCCAATTTTTCTCAGAAACCGTTAAAGGTAGGATTATCAAATTTCGTGTGTGCCTTCAGGGTATCAATACCTTGTTGGAGTTCGAAAATCAGAACCGCGCAAATATTTTTTCCGGAGTTATTGCCCTTGTTACGTTTTTTTGGGACTCTGTTCGAGGTGTCTTCAAAGGAGCCAATTTTTCTCAGAAACTGTTACGGATAGGATCATCAAATTTGATGTGTGCCTTCAGGGTATCAATACCTTGATGGAGTTCGAAAATCAGAACCGCGCAAATATTTTTTCCGGAGTTATTGCCCTTGTTACGTTTTTTTGGGACTCTGTTCGAGGTGTCTTCAAAGGAGCCAATTTTTCTCAGTAACCGTTTAAGATAGGATCATCAAATTTGATGTGTGCCTTCAGGGTATCAATACCTTGATGGAGTTCGAAAATCAGAACCGCGCAAATATTTTTTCCGGAGTTATTGCCCTTGTTACGTTTTTTTGGGACTCTGTTCGAGGTGTCTTCAAAGGAGCCAATTTTTCTCAGAAACTGTTACGGATAGGATCATCAAATTTGATGTGTGCCTTCAGGGTATCAATACCTTGATGGACTTCGAAAATCAGAACCGCGCAAATATTTTTCCGGAGTTGTTGCCCTTGTTACGTTTTTTTGGGACTCTGTTCGAGGTGTCTTCAAAGGAGCCAATTTTTCTCAGAAACTGTTACGGATAGGATCATCAAATTTGATGTGTGCCTTCAGGGTATCAATACCTTGATGGAGTTCGAAAATCAGAACCGCGCAAATATTTTTTCCGGAGTTATTGCCCTTGTTACGTTTTTTTGGGACTCTGTTCGAGGTGTCTTCAAAGGAGCCAATTTTTCTCAGTAACCGTTTAAGATAGGATCATCAAATTTGATGTGTGCCTTCAGGGTATCAATACCTTGATGGAGTTCGAAAATCAGAATCGCGCAAATATTTTTTCCGGAGTTATTGCCCTTGTTACGTTTTTTTGGGACTCTGTTCGAGGTGTCTTCAAAGGAGCCAATTTTTCTCAGAAACTGTTACGGATAGGATCATCAAATTTGATGTGTGCCTTCAGGGTATCAATACCTTGATGGACTTCGAAAATCAGAACCGCGCAAATATTTTTCCGGAGTTGTTGCCCTTGTTACGTTTTTTGGGACTCTGTTCGAGGTGTCTTCAAAGGAGCCAATTTTTCTCAGAAACTGTTACAGATTGGTTCATCAAATTTGATGTGTGCCTTCAGGGTATCAATACCTTGATGGAGTTCGAAAATCAGAACCGCGCAAATATTTTTCCGGAGTTTGGTGTCAGGATATTTTTGAGTACACTCGAGTATTTAGGAGAAGGTTCTGACTTATGATAAGAACAAATCTGGCGGGGGATGTTGATGACTATGTCTTCTTGTTGGAACTTAATGTGAAGCGCAACTGAGAAACGCAGCATAGAGATGTCACCAGCTTCCTTGGCTTTCTCTGAAGACTGGTTCTTCAAAATCCATTTGAGCGAAAGGTTGACCTACATAACAACACAAAAATATTATAAACATCTTGTGATCGCTTTTAAAAGTTGTATTTTACGAGTGTTAACTTAAGTGTGCGATAATGAATCTTTGGGTATTTTTTTGTAAATCAATAGATATCGCAAATCAAAATCCTTATAAGTTTAATGGACGTGAAGTATCTCTTTACTTTATAAACATTTGAAAAATAATCCAAATATTAATTGGAATACCCAATTAGTGTTTGGGCATCGGCGCGTTTTGGACAGGCAATAGCAGAGCGTTGATGCCACACCTTCCTTGGTGCTGTTCCTGAAGCCTGATGAGATGCATTGCCTGTCTACCTGTAAACCTATACTGTCATAACCGTGTCAAATATGTGTCGCAATTATTATGAAAAATCGCAGATGTCTTTGAACACTATTGCTTTACAAATAACTATCGTACCGATTAGGGTTCAGAATCATGCAATCAAAGATCGTGTTATATCTTAAAAGATGTTATTCCATATTCGATCCGTCATTCGTCAGATAACATTCCATAATTAATGTTTCTAATCGGGCATCTAATCAAAGTCTCGAGCGTCCTTGACCTTAATTCACATCTTCTACCTTCTACTGTTTCACTCTGAGAAATAGAAGAACCCTCAAAGACGATATTGAAAATATTAGCACTCGAACCGTATACCTTGATAATTTAGAACAAATGAGGAAATGTGTCCTGTGATGTTTTGTATTGTTTTTCGAAACATTGTCGCTTTCTAATGAATTTGTAGTAACAACGTAGAAGGTTTTATAGATACAATACTAGCCCATTCTAACTGAGTGTTTAAACGAAATTGATATGCATCATTTCTCAAAAGAGACAAAGCAATGAATCTGAATTATTCATCTACAACTCTTCATCGTACCTAAGTAAACACAGACAACTAGTGACGAAATATGAATATCAATATACAGGCAAAACTACGTTCAAGTGTTGAAGAAGACACAATGGATTTAAAGCGTTTCTTCCTGGTTGCAGCCTTGTCACTGACGTCGATTTCCGATACGTGTGTCACGTGATAATGGCGTAGAAGAAGCGGCCGCCTTTGAAGTCGACTGTCATGGCCGATAAGGGGCTACCGATATCTGCTAGCTTTTGTTTCAAGTCACGTTAAAACCATCCTCGATCGGCGACCCGTCTGGCTAACAGGGGGATCGAAGCAGAACAAAGCCCGGCGACAGCATTGTATCCATGATATACTATACACGGCTCGAATAACAACGGCACGGATACGTGTGCTCGATAGGGTTTGAGAGTACGTTAAAAGGGAGATAACTCTAATTCGTTTCATCGATCTAGCCTCGCACCCGTTACCCTTGTTGGGTTGAAAAATGCTCGGAAATTGATGATTTGTCTGTGCGTTATGTGATGCGTGCTTTTCGTCGGAATCCTACGGCTAGTATCGACTAAGACTACGATAAAGCAGAAAATCGTGTATATTTCACTTGCGATAGCTTGGCGTTCTTTGTATTTTGTCATTATCACATGTGGTCAGCGACAACCGTCACATATTTCACAGTTCATTAGAAGGGCGTGTCCCGGTTTGCAATTCTACTGTGTGACAGAGGCTTGGGTGAGAGGATTAATACCATTTCGTACAAAAAGGATTTAACTTAGATCCATTAGACCTTTAATTGTGTTGATTCGACCACTTTCACTAAATACAGTGATTTTGTCATTTCGCAATTCATAAAACACCGGCACATTGTGATGGTCGGGGTCTTGAGTGTTTATTGTATTTGAGATAACTGATGTTTGATACATGCAAAACGATTCCTAATTCGTTTCATCGGAACTCAATAAACTTGATTACAACCTTACGATGGACAAAACAACGTCAACATGAAAAGCTTAATTATTCACAGTTTTATTTACTTAATATTAGGTTATTTACAAGGAGACGTATCATTAATTATCTCTGGTAATTTGACACACTACAGACGAATGGAAATGTGCTAATTTAGATGCATAACGTTGCTTAATATGCCATTATTTCATGCGAACAAGTTGGCGATTCAAAGAGAACTATGTCTTTTCTTTGCTATCACTATCGCTTGTGTACACTGTCCTGTGTGTTTTGATGTCAGGGATAGATAGAAGCTGAAGAATAATTGTCATGGTAATTAGGTGTACATTGCAGAATTGAAGTTATTATAGCTATATGGGAGAGCTTGATAATGTTAAATGATAAAGATCGTATTCTTAATAGCCTAATAGTGTACAGATTTGATTTTTGCTAACATGAATATTTGATTCGATATTTCAAAGCAGCTTAATAACTGATTTGATATTACCATTGCATTTAAAGGTCTTATATCTAACTCGGTGTACTTCATGTAAGGTACTTCAAGATTCTTGGAAGTATGGAATGACTGAAAATGAACAAATATATTCCTTTATTAATGGTCAGTAAAGAACACACATTAGAATCATTTTGAAATAACTAGTCTTTTATATTCTGTAATTTAACGTTTTTGGGGTGATTATAAGGTGATGTCGGGAAAATGAAAATTAATAATATTAATGGATTTTATGTGAATCTTCATACTTTGTCCTCTGACTATGGATGATTGGCTTGTGTAATGAGATTTTTGACACTGTCAAAATAATACATTTAGCATAAACTTACAAATATCAGTGAAACTTTTTAAATATAAAATTATTAAAAGACGTGCTACTGCCCCTTTGAAGTCAGTTTGGTCAAAATGTATGTGAGAATAGCACTTGATAAGCTTTATCGTTCAAAATCTTTTAAATGGTCATTTTTGAAGGAGAGAAACATATGATCAGGTATATTGAAGCGCATCGAAACAAACTATCTCACAGAAATTTACAAAGTTCATAAATGGATGGGTTTGGCTTTAACTTCAGCATATCATTTTGGTCGGCTTAAGTTGTTCAATCAGTGACAGGCCTTTTAGCTTTACAATAACAAAACAGATACCATACATGATATCATGTGAATAGTCAATGAGCAATGGAATTCACCTCTCCATCATCTCTTGGTTCATAAACATGCAAGACCAAAAAAGACTTCATAAAGTGATAGCATAGACGTTGGTCAACGGGTGTCAGTCAGGAGATCATTATTAAACTTATCATAAAATATGATAAATTTCTTCTGAACATTGTCTACTTTCATGTCATACAACTTTATACGATGGATTGCTTAACGTATGTCCAGATGTATATTTAAACATATTTTTTCAAAATTTCGGCTAAAAAAGATTTTTTTTTTCTGCCAATAACTGTATAAGGTTGCAACAAATGCCCTTTCGAATCTTGTCCACGTAAATAGCCCAATAACAATATCAATACATTTGAACTTAATATCGAAGAAAGGATTAACAATCACTCTCATCCATCAAAGAAAAAAATGTCTGCAGAACACTTAATCTATTTTCTTGACTGGCCATAATCATTTTTACCATTTCACTCAAGTACCACTTAATTAAAAAGAGAAATCTTAAGTTTGAACTTCAAAGAAGATGTTTTTTCTGAAAGTCATTGAGAGAAGTGCAGGTGGGTATGTATATTGTGGGACGTCCCCCGGGGATATCGGGGACTGATTGTTCTACACACCTTGAGTCTGCTACCTGGCCACCACAGGTAAGTCGTTCATTAACGCGCAGCACGCACGTGAGACGGACAAGACAATGACCACAGTGGTCACTTATCAGGTGAGTGTTTCTAGCTGTAGTCTCATTAGGCTCTGAAATCGACAATCAGCGTCCCTCAATGGGTAGGGAGAATGGCCCGAGTTTACCCTCAATTTTCTATATCGTACCAATTTAAGCCGGCGTGTGCGACCCCCAGTTGATCCCAGAATGAAATGAACAAATACCAACTCGCTACTTTTACATACACTCGTTCCGCCCTGTCTTAATAAGCCGAGCGCGCTCTGAAATCTACATCTCGTGTGCCCGTGTTGAAATTGACAATCATTCGTTTAATGAAGGATGAAATTGACAATGCGTCGGTTTCAATAAGGCGAAGTCTTCCTGGAATCTAAATCTCGTTTCCCCGTGTTGAAATTGACAATAGTTCGTTTAATGAAGAATGAAATTGACAATGTGTCAGTTTCAAACATGGTCTTGTCACACAATACAGGTGAGAAGAACGCTGAACTATTCAGGTGAGATGATCACCTGTCCCCCGCGTTTAGTCACAAATAACATCACTCTCGGTAATTGGTCCTGTTGGTAAGAATTGTAAATCTATCTCCAGATCGCTACAATAGGGATTGTGCTTAGTAACACATCAGTGAGATAACTAGCAGAGTAAATTAACTTGGATGAACAGAGGCTTAGAAATAAGGTAAGATTTTAAATGATTTATAAAATTTCTTCAAAGTTGAAATACATTAAATGTGATAAATTTGGTGATAAATTATTCATTATCTTCTTTATTCATAGATTTATCACGATTTAATTGTATCTGATAAAAAGGAAAATTTAATTAAAATAGTAAAAATCTTTTCCTTAAATCGGCAAAACATTATTTTTAGATTAATAAAATTTAGAATTTTCAAAATTTATCAAATGATGTTCTATTTTGGCTGAAATAGAAACCCGCCGTAACGTGAAGTTTAAAACCTAATGAGGCGGAAAAATCGAAGCAAGTTTGGGTCGGCGGAGTGCGATCTTGAACTAATATTTGCATGTACTTGGCTCAATTAATCTCGCTTGCAAGTTCAGAAAGCTGAAAAAGATATGGAAATTTTCCCTCAAAACTCCTACCGCCGTCACCCAAACATTCAATACGTGTAAATATTTTTCCTCGGGGCAGTTTACACAATATGAAAAAGATCTTTCATATATCAGTTATGAAAACAATCACAGCTCAAAGATATTTTCAATTTTCCGTCGTGTGATAATTGTAAAGATGATTTAATGAATTTTCCAGCTCAGCATCTTGCCATCTCCCCCTCTTTGTCCCTGCACGTGCAGCGTTCTGACACACCTGTGGGGGGCAGAGATCAGCATGAGGTAATAACCAAGCGTTCCCCCAATCCCCTTCCCTCCCCATAACTCCCCTCATCACTCCGACTTCAGAAACTTTGCATATACCCCGCTCTTAGAACCTACCTCTCAATGGTTTAAAAAGATAGACAAGACGACACTTCAATAGTGAGGGTGTATTTCGTAAATCCCCCGCTCGCCTACATCTCCCTCCCCCCTCCCCATTCCCCCTCCTTCTTTCCCTTCCCCTCAATCTTCTTATACGTACACCTCACGAATACAAACTCCTACGATACATTCTAGGAAGGATATAATACTATTCCGTTCAAGAGCTATTATATATGTGAACACCCCATTAGGACTGGGAATTCGTTGTAACTACTTTGGGTGCTGCACGGTTTTGTCAAGGTGTGTAAAAGTACTTGAACTGACAACTGAATGGAAGGAGTGATTATGGAGGGACGAGAGCGGCGTGTTGTTTATAATCTCGCTCCCTTCAACTCCCGTAGTACACTTCACGCGAAGAACCACTATAATGATTTGACAAATGAAAATGAAAAAATCTCGCTTAACACTTAGCATAGCTTTTGTGGTCTTTGAGATACAATCGGGATGTAGGTCGGGTATTCGCTTTGCTATTCTCAAGCACAATATAAATGTTACAATTGCGATTTACAGTAATTGTGCTTTCGCCAAATACATTTTAAAAATAATAGTTTCGATTGAATTTGTTGGTATTGTATTGCCAATTACCATAGGCCTTGCATTGAAATATACGGCAATATCTTAAATATACAGAATCATTAGACATATATTCTCTGGACTAGTTCCTACATAAAATATTGAATCTTAAGACATTGTTTTAATTTTTGATTTGAGTCAACCAACAGCAAAATAAATATTTGCTATTTTTTAAGACAACAACTAAACGCATAATACACGATGTTATGAAATCATTTTGATTGTAACAATACCCGAACAGTTAGTAATTTCTTTGACAATAGACACTATATATATGTAGGATATTTGATTGAAATAACAGCGAAACAACAATAGAATTAAACCTAAATTTGGCAACTGCTAGATGCAGAGCATATGATCATGTCAATTATGACAGTAGGCCAACTTTGTCGTTTAATAAAATACGACGTATTTCTAATTAACCGAAAAGTAAAACTCTGCAAAATCATCGCTGAATGATATAGACAATTATAGGGGAATTTCAAGCTTGAATTTTGTGAAAAAATTATGAAATCAAAGCGATAATCAGCAGTTGACTTAAACTTCCAAAGATATGAACAAATATGAATTATCAAAATGTTGTACTTGTATGTTAATAAATCTTATTTCTTGGGCTCCCTCAGAAGGGGACCTATAAAGCACGATGCGAGCGTGTGTGTCTACACCAAATAACCTGCAAACAAATAGACTCGAACCCAACAACCACACTGCCACCAGGCGACCCCTTGTATATTTCACTTATTATATCATATTTTGAGAAGCGTGTCGAGTTGACGGAGCTTTCTACATTTAGATATGCTCGACTAATGGAGACAACAGTTTATAGCGAAGATGAGAGCCCAATGTCAATATAATCTATCTCTTAGTTTGGATCCAGCTCGGTTTTCTATATTTGATATTTTCAAAATTGGTTTATTTCAGTCATGTGCTCGTCTTTTTATGTGCGATTAACTTCTAGCGAACATGATGTCAAGGCACCGCTAGGAGGATTCGAACCCAGGCGTTAGGTGCTGCGTTATGTGCTTCAAATGGTATTTGTACAAAACTGACAAGATGTATTGATGTTCACATGACTTAGAGTTGCTTTAACAACAAGAAATGTAACTGAAGTAAGAATAATTTTCTCTTGGAGAATGAAAGGCGTATTCAAAAGGGAAGTTGCCGTTGTATAGAGTATCTCGCTCGATTTCAAAGTGAAATGTCAAGCTTTACACAAAGAAAGTTACTTAAATGTTTCGGGTGTAGTCGATATATTTCTTGTATAAAATTACTATCAAAATTCGTTTGCGTCAAATATTTTTTTTAAATTCCCTTTTACCTTTTTATTGAATGTTTAATTTATTTCATCACGTGCATGTATTGTGAAGTCCAATACGAAACGGTTTTGTTGATTGTTTTCTTCTCCTATGTATTAAATATTATAACTGTCACGTTTTGTACACTTTGTCAACTTCAAAGCCTCTTAGAAAAAATAAGAAAGTCTTTACAAATGTTTATTACGTTAATACAAGATTCTCGGCATTTGTTTACTTGTGTTTCTATTAATAAATCGTTTATGAAATGTGCAGTTTTTCCGCATATATGTTTGAACTTATAAATATAAATATCTATATGATATCTTTTCTTCATGGAACAATGCAAACTGTCGTTTTCAAATGAGATTTACTTTGTACTATATTAATCTCCAGACATGATATATTAGTATGTTTGTCTGGAGGCAAAAATCAAATATTCTTGAATCTCATGGCTTTTAGCTAGCAACTTAAATTTTTAGGACTTACAATTTCCTCTCAAACTAAATGTCAAGGATAATCACTTTTATAATCAAAACGTTTGTAACTTTCATCAATATCATTTTACTATACCCTGATAAAAAATCGATGTATCACAATACCAACGTAAATCTTTTTCTTATTTCCACCAAAATTTATTTGTGTGAATACTCGAAATCTCTTCGTTAACCTTCAGATTCATTTTGACATGTCCCAAAAACTTGATGCACAATTATTACTTAAATCAATTCGTATTTTAGAAATATTTCCCATTGTGAAGTTCTCTGTTAATCTTTATAACAAATCACCATAATTAATTTTGAACATATTCAATGGATCGTAGTTTTTTCTAAATGAAGGGAATAATTTAAATGTATCATCGCTATAAATATCTTAAAGGAATCAGACAAATTTCCCTATATAGTCCCAAATAGCGTATGCTAAGTTAGGCAAGACCCGCTTCTTCTGTTTCCTTTCAAGCGGTGTCTAATTGTATCTCGCCAGCCTCGTCAATACAGGCAGTTCTTCTCGGTCTATGCAAATACCTGTATGATCAATGCGTCCAAATCTAAGTAATAAATCATTGATCAGCCGCTACCAGCTACAGACCCGTCTCCTCTTTCTAGCGTCCTTCCAGAGAAAAGAGTACCTTTAGTTAAACACTTAAGTCGATGAACAGTCTCTAACTATTTGACAGTCTTTATTAGATGACTCTTTTGATAGAATTAATATTTCATGACTGTTTGAATATACAGTCGCTTATACTGATTCAATTAAAGTTCCTGCACGTGTTTTTTCTATGTTTTATATTCTTTGCCTTTGTGATAGACTGATTTGGGGGATCGTTTATATATATTTGATAAGGGGTTTGTGAGTTTTGTTTTTAAAGGGACTCCACCGTTAGTTTCGCTAATATTTGAATGTGGTTTGATGTCAAACAGTGGCGAATAATTTTCTTAATTTTGTTTGATCTCTCGTTGGCCATTCATAAGAGAAGAATTTCAGCAAATATATTTCTACAAAGTTAACTTTAATAAGCCTGTAACATTTCTTAGGTTTTGTTTAGAGAGGAGATTTTAGCATCCTGTAAATTTGCTTGTTATATTTGTATAAGTCATATGCTGATATCATTTGTATGTATAATTAACGCCTAAGGATCTTTATATGGAAGAAACATGACAATTGGTTCAAAAGGATTAGTGCAACGCTTTGATTTTCCGCTGAATTAGTTTGTCCAAGTAGGCTTTTTTATTTGTGTCTTATTGTGTGATGTATAAAATAATAACCACCAATGCAGTGTCATAGAATGCTCCAAGGTAACTGCGAAAAGTAATTAACTATTAAACAATAAATATGTTCTTGAAACAAAGGTCTGGGAGAGTCATAATGTAATTGTGGACATCTTTACAATCATTTTCGTGTATGGTTTTCATTGTTTTCCAAATGTACAATACTGAACAATTAGAACATACATACTTGTACATTTGTAGAATTTACAAAATCATACGTTCCTTAAGTATGAATATGTGAAAATAGCTTTACCTTTGGTACAAACTTTTGAAAGTACACGAAAATCATATGTTATTGGTATAAAGGGTTTGGTCTTCGCCTTTCAAAAACCTTTGAAAATTTCATATGACTGTATACATTATGTTGAATATAAATTTATAATTTAAAAATATTTTAGCAAAAGCATTAATTTCTGTGTTTTGAATATGACATTCATAAACAATAGGGGAAGGTAACATACACCTGAAACTAATTTAAAATATAAACGTCTAAATATGGTTATGTTATGTTGATTTGACATAAAGAAGAAATTTTAGAGATACAAAATGTAGTTACATGTACGTTCAAGATTTCGAGGACGAAAAACCAGTTTCATTATCAATAATAATAAATGCAAAAAATAAAAGATGTTTAATACCGATAAACCATACTATTTCATGATTTTATTTACCTCCTCTTCAATTTTCGATAGAATTAATAATCTCTAATGAAATTTAACGATGATCCTCCCGGTCGCTCTCCATATAGCCTATATTCGTTTGCTTACACCCATTGACATGGCCAGCAGTGTTTGATTTGAGTATGATTGTAAATACCCTTTTGAAAAATCGTGTAACATATACATACAAGTGCCTTGGGGAAATAGTCCCTTCCATGTACATTTCTTACATGTAATCCATGGTATTCATCATGACTCGACTTATCTATTTTATTTTCAAGAAAAAATATTAAATTTATAAATTCTCACGTATGTGATGGATACGTACAATGAATGTTAATTTTTGATATCATAGTTTATTGAAATCTATATATGTAGAAATATATGTAGAAAGAATATCATATTCGATATTTATGTTTAGTACCTACATCATTTTAACATTTTGTACAATTTAGCGCAGTTTTTGCAGTATTGCTTACATGCGTGTTATTAATAAAAATCCTTGTTTGGCCCTACTTTATTAGTAGTAGCAGTTTAGACGAATAACCATCGAAAGTACATGTCATCTGAAAGAAACACCCATGTTGTAACGATCACAAGATATAACGCGTATAAATTTAATTGCATTTATATGTGTAAAACATTAAAAAAATTAACCGTTATTACATAATTATTTGTGTTATAATTATTATTAGATTATTATGTGAATAATATAATGATTTCAGAAACCAATTCCTTTTCATTCAGAAGTTTATAAGTTCATTTGCTAATCAAAAATGTTATATTTGGTTTATATCTTTTGCCATCCCCCTTTTGGAATTGTCAAAAGAATGAGTTTTTAAAAATTACATTCCGACATTGGATTTTCTCATAGGGACACAAAATGATTAGCAACAAAATAATATAGTTTTAATGACACAGTTCACTTGCGAGATACTATGACTGTGATATCAAAACTTCGAATGAAAGTAAGTGTCATTTTCATATGCAACACAGAGTAGAAAGTTGTCTAATCAATATATTGTTAATTTAACGATACATTTTACGGACTTTTACTTATCTTTTGATACAAGTTTAAATATGAAATAAGTTACTCTATTAAATGTCTTTAAACTCCATCTACCAAACAACATTTCACACGATCATAAACATACATCAAACCAAAAACACTCACGACAAATTTGCAATACCTCTTCACACACAGTTAATTCGTAAGGAATATTTAATATTCAATACTGTATGTTTAAGACCTTTTTAAAACTTTAACCCAATTTTCCTACCATATTTGTGATGGAAGTAGACTATGAAAACACTATATTGTTGATAGATTGATGAACTTAATCTCTACAAATTTACCCTTTGTTTTCTCGCACGTCGCTTTACAAAATCTTGTAAAGACAATACATAGGGGCCTTCCTATCTATATGCCCACCGCTTTAGATACATATATTAAGTGCTTGGTAAATTTATTCAACAATTCAACTTGTAGTTTCTTTTCGCGGCCTCGGCTGCTTATGTGAACTGAATTTTACCTGTCAATATTCCCCCAGAAATACAAAGAAAGTTTACAAGTGCCTAATTCTAGCGTAAATTATCTTTTTGTTTCAGTTTGATTTTTCAGTTTGTCAAGCCGGGGAGGTATTGTGACAATTTCTAGAGTATGGTTGCAACAAAAATATAAAAAATCCTATCTATCAATCTCCTCATTTTAAAAGCTTTTCGGTTAGAAATATGTGAAACTAATAAAACAATAAAACCATATTTCATAAATGCACGTAATGACCCCTCGACATTGTGATTCAATATTTCATTCGTACGAGCAAACCATATACATATCACAAAGGCAACTTCGGGGAAGAAATTTAATTAACGAAAGATATATTAGTACAGTTATAGTTTATGGTCCATTTGATGTTGTAATTAATCTATTCTGGTGTATTTATGTTTCTGTGAACGTCATGCATCTTATTTTGTAATTGTTTGTGGGAAGCGGCATTAACATAAGCACTGATGTGAGTTTTTGCCACTTCCATCATATTCCGTAAATAAATATGTTTAAACTATCTTTTCTGGTGATGAACTGACTTCATTAGGAGAAAGTGTATTTCATGTCTCATGTTTGCATTAGGATGTCTAATTATTTAATAAATGGAAAGTTAGAAAGAAACAATTAATAGAAAATGTGCTCTTTTTTATATAAATGAATTAAGTAAAGATGCTAGGTCCCTCGCGAACATTCCAGATTAGATATTGCCTCATCACACACAATAGAAAGTATGTCAATGAGAAGTAATAAGTAAATAATAAGTTGAATATAGTCTCACTACAATAAAAAAATGACGATGATTCTAGTACAAAAAAAGCATACAAACATACCTTTTACATTTCAACGCCATATACACAAATTGACACCCGTGTCTGTAATTTCATAAATATATATAGTGGAAAATGTTCTGGGACCTGAAATGTAATCAGAGTAACAAAACTGTTTTTATATTTTAAAAGACGTTACTTAATGATACAACTTTAAGAAATACAGTTTAATGAAGGTACAAACAACGTTTTAAGTTTTATTAAAACGTGGCTTAATAACAAATTTCATAAATAAGAAATTAAAAGTATAAAAAAAAGTAAAATGAAAAATACTTTACGATACTTGCTCAATTGACTTTGATAAGATAAGCTTCATTTTCTTAGGACAAAACATGCAAAGGAGGGGAAACAAATAAAAAGGAAAGGACGATGAAGTGGAGGGGGGGGGGGGGGGGGTAGTGGGGGGTGACAGGCCGGGGACTCGGTGTGTGTATAGATACAGCACATGTTGTCCAGAGCGAGGCTGGGCTGCTCTACCACACAGACAAACATCCACTATTGTCTCTCCTGAACAAACCGTGTCCGGCATGGACATGAACATTCCTACTCATTAGCCCTTTGTTCGTTTTTCTGATTAAATGACATATATTAAAAAAATACCATAATGTATGTGAACCTCGTCATGGAGATATGGTTACTATTTTATCATTACGCAAGCGTATGTTGTATGAAATTATTTTTTGGACAAAATGATTATCAATAATATTCTGTTTTAGGTTAATATGCTCGTATATGAAGCCTAAGGTATAACCAATAATTCTTGTATGTTCTTGTGGCTAATCAAAATTTATAAAATAATTTATTGATGATAATTGATATTTAAAATTATATAATTTTATTCAGTTACGTTTCGAGAGGCTTTCGCCTCCCTTCATCATTTAAAAATTCAAATCAAAATTAGAATTCTCTATGTTAATTATGTCTTTCAGCAGTAAAATATTATCAAATGATCACGAAATAGCCTAAATAACATCTTATATATCGAGTCTTTTTTATGAGCACTATTAACGCATTCGTTTTCATCCAAAAAGCATTGGTTTCATAAAATTTTAATCGCCCAACCCTTTCTACGTTAAGAATAGCCCTACAATATTTGTGTAGAACGGTTACTTTTATAAATTACAACATAACGACCATAAGAATTTCTCATACACACTCCAAATAAACTGAGATGTTGACGACAAGGGATAGAAATATGTTATATATGATGTTAGAATTTACACATTATTAGTAATGAGAATAGTCAGTAATGTCTTGCTAATCATGGCACGGATTTCCACTATCATGTACTCGATTTTCAATGGGTTGTTTAGACTTTTATCAAATTATTAAATCGTCAATAAATAAAATACTACACCCCATGTTTTCAAATTCATTGAATTGTTTAAAGTCAACTAAATAGATTATCTTTAAACAGATTTTCTCTCGAATGTCGTTTCCACAAAAATACCTCGAAGGAACTTTTTTACTTTTCGTTGCAACGTGTATGAATACTATCTTTTATTGATTAAGAACTTAGAATTTCTTACCATAAGGCGTATATTCCTAGTTTCGTAAGAGTTAAATAAGAGTAATTGTACTTGTAATATTGAAATGATAAAGTTCTCCTGTTATCTATTTATTTCTTTTTATCATTGTTTCTGTCTGTAAGCTGTGTCTAGTTTAACTCTGCTTTCACAAGTACATAGTTACAGAAAAGGTGTCATTTTGTCCAAGATCGATTAGCAATATTAGAGTACTGGAAATAGCGAGCTGCTAATGGGTCATTCAAACAAAGATATTGTTAGATATTAATAACCACGTCCTTTCTATTGGCTTGGCAAACTGGAAGATTTTCGATTTCTTCGATCCTTACAGTGTTTTTGAAGGCATTGAACTAAAATTCGTTCGTATATGTTCTATCAATTATATCATTGTAAAATGTAACTCAGTAAAAGTATCAATTTACAGATTTTGTTAAAGAAATGGATGCAATTATTGCAAAAAATGCTCAATATAAAGTAACACCCAATATCGTGAGAATGTACACAAAAATATTTGCGTCTTCATCACAAACTAAAAACAGGATTTTTAAGCAAGTATTCTGTTTCAACTCTATGCTTTCCGCTTGAAACAAAAACTGTCAGTTTCCTTTGCGAGGGTGCAAATAAGAAGGCCAGGTTGTCAATAGTATTAGCGTGATTGCCGGGGCCCTGTTGGTCTATAGACAGCATGTGTCTGTGCGGTTTAACTAAGCCTCACACTCTATACTTATACACTAAGGTTTTGCCTCCCTCTATTATGCTAGTAAATGCGATTTATTTTCATGGAAAATTTACACGACACCGTTTTAGTTATTGAAAAGCTTTATATGTTGGCTGGTGGTCAACATGGAAATAGGCTTATGACAGGGTTGATGGGCTGATTTTTACTTCCCCCCTCATTATCACCTCACATGTAGTATCCATGTTTACAAGTCACCTGTGATCCTTTCGCATTACATAGAGAATCTTTCATATTGTTGTGAAGATTGTATATACATGCTGTGACTCTTGCTTTTGATTTGCATTTTGTTTGAAGCACGTAATTAAACATCTACGGCTCTCCGTGTCTTGTAAGGATGTGCTTCTTGACGTAATGAGCTGACGTTTCGTAATCAAACATAACTTGTATAATCATAATCAATTATAAATATTGATAAAACTTTATACTGTGTTGATTCACTGCTTAAGAAACAGACTTCGATGTAAGCAGTACATGATTTTTAAAAAATGTTTCATTTATTATATTTTGTTTTCAGAATTACGAGTATATTATGACATTGTCAATGGCTTACGATTTTTTATAATTTATTAATTAAAGTTTAGTTTTCAGAGAAATTTCATCACGTCTGGATCTGAGTGTTTCAGCTATAAGAGAATGGAGGGGTCAGTCGATCCACTAGTCGCTGGTTTGAGCTAGTCGACGCTACTAGACAAGAGGACATGTTTTGACCATCGGCTACTCATCATTGGATGTCACCTTACCTGTTTGCAAAGATGATATCTCAACTTCGGAAGTACCTGGGATGTTTTAAGGAGGGATCTGTGTTTATGAAATCGTTTTGAATACGTTTTGAGGCTGAATTTTCACTCTGTCAAACATAACTTAGAGGTTTCATATTGAAAATAATGGTTGCTATTAACCGTTACATGAACATTCCTTTAAATCAGCTTCAGTAATGTTTTGAAAATATCAATGATAATATCAAAGTTATGTGCTGATAAACGTGTCATCTCAACATCAAGGTAGGTCCCGCCCCTCCCTTAAGTCTAGTTGTAAGCGACAAGGGTCAAGTGGGGATAAGCATTCCCCCTTCTCCCCTCTCACCCCATAAAGTCTCAAACACTCCCCTCTCTACCCCCTAAACCCCCTCGACTCTAGAAGGGGGTGTCAGAACGCTGGGTGCCCCGAGATATCCCCATGTTCATACACGTTCAAATCTTGAGAAAATGATATTTTAATAATCTTAAACGAATGAGGCAGCAAGCTGGTTTCTATGTGGAGGGAGTTTGAGATGTGTCCTTCTATCCGACGCCTTCAGCCATTTTTCTGGCACCTTCTTTATGTCGGTAATAGAATCGGCAAGGATCCTGGTGATTTGTGCTGTTTTGTTAAAGGGTTTTCATATAGCTGTCATAATGGTGATTCCGTGAATACGATCTGACATATGCGAGGGTTGAGAGAGTTGGAGCCTGTCCCTGGGCAGATGGGTGGGCCGATCACTGCCAATTAGACCGGCTTAATTGTTTACCTTATGAGAGAGTAAACAATTCATTATATTCACTTCGTTTTATGCTTGTGAAGATCTCGACATTTATATGTTTAGTTTCCAATAATTCGCAGTCACTCGGTTGAAGAGTACAAACACTGCTTCTTTGTGAAGAGCGCTCAGCTGTTTGGGTTGTATTTATGAATCAGAACTAAGCATTTATGATTTGAATAAAGACTGATTTTCATATTTCTTTGTGATTATTTGTAACACTCTTTAAACGTTGCCATTGTTTTCCATCACTTGTGCGCAACTTCCATGTTTCGTTTTAGCAGATCCGTGATAAAACAGACTAGGAAAAAATCTAAGAAATACCATTGACCGCAATTTATCTTTGTGTTTTTCAGTTTCTTCCTGTACAAATAAATTAATTTCATATTATGCTCAAACCCATCCCAAAATCTTTAAATACACATCTTAACAATTAGTAAGCATTATCCAAATGAAAAAAAGTGTAATTAGCAAATGCTAATTTTTGAACATTAAATAACGGTAATTGGAAGGACAAAAAATGAAGAACTCCCCTCCCGAGATGATTCAAGTTTTTAAGTAAAAGCAAATATCAGAAAAGAATGAATTGACATCGTATTGGATTGCTTGTCTTCTAAATTTAACCATTTTGTAAAATTCAAGATTTACTCTGAGTAGTTATTGTGTAGAAGAGTACTACTAGTGAACAACTAATAATATGATTTATTAAAAACATCTGATTAAGAAAACTGTTTACTCTAAGAAACAAATGAACTCCTTGACGGAAACTACATACAAGGGAGATAACTCCAAATTTTGCTCCAACAAAAGATTTTTGAGTGGGTGGCTATGGCCATTACCAAAGCACGTGCGGTGCACGTGAATGAATCAATTGTCGTTCTGGAATCTATTGATAAGAAACAAGACAGTGTCCAAGAAATAAAAATAAAGACTATACACGTGCACAGAGAACTTTGTTTCATAGTTTTGATAGAAAACAATATTGTGTCTAGTCAATTACAGAATAGCGGACTTAGAAGTTAGTCATTACTTTATTCTGCATACATTTCAGACTAAACATTTCTCTCGATACATAAAATGATTTACCGATATACACGACCATTGTTTGATTTTTTTTTATATTTCTTTGGTTTTTATGGTTCAACGCATAACCGCACAATTTAAAGGCATTTTTTTTTAAATTTTGTATTCCTTTTCATGAACTAAAATCAGTTTAAATTCAAAAGACATTCAGAATTGTCTTTCCAAACTGTGAACATTTGGTACAGTACATATTTGAATAAGATGGAAATATTAAATGTCAATGTTTGCGACTCTTGCCGTTGTGCAGATATATTAGAAGATTGCATCTAATTTTAAGTAATGTAATATTTCATGTGGAATTTTTTACGGCTTGTTACTTTTGTTAGAATTTTTCCGTATGAAAACGATTGATATGGGATCCGTTTTCAGCCTCTATCGAAAAAGTCCAGACAAACTTCTTTAAACATCTCTTCAAAGTTTGAAAGTTCGCTTCAAACAAGGCAATTTTAGGCGACACCGGTAGACATCTAATTTTTGTGTCTACTCAAGTAAAAGCCATCAAGTATTGGATAAAAGCAGTACGAATGCCATCTGATCGCTTACCACACCAGTGTTACCGAATGCTGTTATCCCTTGATGATACAGGAAAAAGAAATTGGACATCCGGAATACGAGAAACTTTGTTTAGAATAGGATTTTCACATGTATGGATTGCGCAGGATGTTGGGGATTTAAATATGTTTCTATCATGTCTATTACAACGCCTGAAAGACATTACACTTCAAAACTGGCATCAAGAAATAAGCAGTTCAAACTACCTAACGCATTACGCTTCATTAAAGTTCTCATTGGAAAAGGAATCATACATCGATAACATCAGGAACAAACAGCTATTAAGAGTCTATTTCAAGTTCAGAGCATCTTTAACTAACTTTAAAATAAATGCAACTAGAAGGAAGAAAAGTACACCCTCAATTAACCCTACCTGTGATAACTGTAACTTGAAACTGCCTGAAGATGAACACCACGTATTTTTCGTTTGTGATAAATATAATGGAGCCAGGTCCTTATACACACAGAGACTATAATCATTCTACAAAGGCCCACTCACCATCCAAACAATCTTCACGTCGCACAGCAACAATGTACAGAATTTAACAGCAATTTTCCTACGCCAACTTTTTACATTAAAATCTAAATGCAATGAATGAAAATGATCACGTTTAAATCAATACTGTATCTGTCAACTGTATTGTAGGTCTTATGGCCAAAATATTACTGAATAAACAATTTGAATTTGAATTTGGTATTGAATCTCATTATATTTGAAGTCGTTATTCTACGTAATAAACTTTTGGATGACACAGTGAATATGTGTAATGTGTTACACATCGTTAAAGCTCAAATTACGCCTTCGTAAATATTGCATTATATCATTTTGAAGACATGAATCTAAAACATATGAATAGTTCTAGTGGAATGTTTTTAAATGAAATATTAGTGAAACATATCAAAAACTGTGTTACAATATCTTGGTTGTTTTTCATAACTGTGCCTGCCTTTCATTAAATACACTGATGAATAATAAACGATGTTATTCTTTTCACAATAACGATGTTCGGGTATATTATTCCTCCTGTTTAATTATATCATACAATAAAGATCTTCATTCATAGACATCAGTGTCTTCCTTACACTGCCCCATCTTCAATTATACTCAATCAGTTATTGAACAGAACATTTATCAACTGTTGTAAGTGAGAGTTCTGTAATTGTACCTCAGGACATAATATGGTAATTTGTATATATATTAATATATCTATATGTATTACGAATCGAATGAAGACAAGACCCGTATGATATGTGATCGGTTCTAAGAGAGAAACCCCAGCTGGTCTGTCAGACAGCCCTCTCTGTCTCTCTCTGTCTCTCTCTGTCATTCTCAATCAAGTCCACCACACCTGACACTCGCCATTACATTATTTACCCAAGCAATGTTGGGCCTAAAGTCCCAGAGTGGAACTCGGCCGAGGCCCATGCTAGGTGACAATTCGTTTTAATTCATCACGAGGTTTCAATCGTATTTGCAGTAGCTATGTTCTGGCCGGAGTTGTTCCCGGTACAGGAGGGAGGTGTTGACACGTTCACACACCCCACAGCCCACAAAGCTTCTATAATCAGACAGTAGTAGCAAATGTAAAGAAAACAGACATAGCGAGCCACTCTCATGTACATAATATCATCATAAAGGCCTCAGATTGAGTCCTCTGATGGCATTCCGTTAGACTGATAAAAGCAGATGAATTCATCCCGTATCGCCTCGGGCAAGTGTTTTTAAAAGCGACATTCAACTCCCAGGGTAAAATAGGTGCATTTATTATACCAATCATACAAAACATGGCTTTTGCATAATTTTCCTCTTTAATTTAATTCCTAGATCGGACTATCCTGATGGCATTGTTAATACATTTCCTGATGGAATCACCGCTCAAGATTTCATCAAATAAAGCGAGAAATTCTTTATTATTGTATCGACAGGGATGGTATTGACAGTAGGTAGGGCGGTTCATCTCCGATTATTGATGATAGAAAATGTGTTTGATTTCTCTCGATTTCCTTATATCTCATATAAAAGAGTCCATTTAAAACCCCTATTTACTTTCAACCGCAAATAGATTAATTAACGCTCAATTAACGTATCATTATGTATTTTGATATCATTGCAGGTATACGTGCCTGGTGTAAGATGGAACGAGACGATTTGTTAGAGAAAATATCACTCGCTAATTAGGACTGACGCATGCGTTTCATAAAAGTTCATATTTGTTGATGAAATCTACTTGTGGATTTTGAATTAATTTCACATCAGTATCCATGGTTACATTGACACATATGTAAATCAGCGATGTTAAAATACCTCCCATTTAATATTGATGATTTATTAGGTTTACCTGTACTCAGTGATCCCCAGGTAAAGTTGATCGGCTAGATTTACAGTGTCATATACTTCTTGCAACTTCATAAAACAATTGTTGTTCTTTATTTTCCTTCATTTGTCCTTTGTGGCGGATGATATACTACGAACATATTTGTATATCTATTTGACAAGTAGTTTGTATAACCTACAAGACATATGATACCAAGGAAGTTGAAAACAAAATTAGTTTGAAAATACACTTTGATAACTTTGTCGTATCAAATATCAACTCTTTTATAGAAGATTAAAATTATTTTGCTATTTCATCAAGTTTTAGGGACTATATACGTGTTATGTCTAGAATTGTTATTCTTACATGTCCTTTTTCTGTATGGGGTTTTTCTTTAAATAAATTTTTAAAAAAAGTTTTAGGGACTACTTCTTTTTGTTAATTTGGTAAATATATCATATGTTTGTCGGTATAGTATTTTGTCCAACATCTCATGGTGTTTATCTTAGAAAATTTCAAAAGCAAAGGAACTCTATATAAAAACATTTCTTGCTAATTAAGATAAATTTTAAACTCGAACACAGAGAAGATAGTATGTTTTATTGAACGAGGACGGCTACAGCCCAATGCTGGACACTTTGGTAACGCTTTCCTTTGTATAATATTGATTTAAAAGATATTTGAGCATTTTTAATATAAACAATACAATGATATTCCATTAATTCCAAAGGATAACTTTAAGGTTGAAGGAAAATAATTTAACTGTCTATAAGATATAGTACATTACAAGAAGACTGGTAGATAATGTTACTTACATCTCATTCGTTATGAATTATGATACCACAAAACATACACGATAACGTTATATACATGATGTGTTATAAAACTGTAGGAAATACTTAAGAGATACTTAATAGGTTTAAATATAATTTGTAAAGATAAAATGTCGGTGTTCTTAAATGGAACTGCAGATTTATTTAAGACAAAATGAAAAATCTCCATATGTAGAGATTAGGGCAAGTTATTGTTGAAATGAAAATATGATATCAGACAACGGGTTAACATCCTTTTGTAAATTCGAATAAATCCAGAACGACAGAAAAACGTCTGCTTCATCTTCCACAGAGGCCGGACGGTTAAACAATCCATTTTCTACTGGGCTGTGTTCATTTCATGCGGTTCTAGCTTAAGTAACGAAAGTAACTTACTTCAGATAAAATGTTTCTCAATTGTACTTCTAACACGCTAGTAAACGTAACGTTCTGTTATTTAACTTGCTGTTAGGAATAACATATTTTCCGAAACCTATCATGATCATTATGATAACCAATTATCACACTACTTCCAAATTGCTACTGGGATTTGAGTCTTATGTCTTCTCAATGATCCTTTAGTATATTCCTTTTAAGCCCCTGCGGACACGTCCAAATATGATAAATCTTTATAACACGTCAACAATTTTATCGACCTAGTCAGTACAATCATTCTTGTGTACTCTATCTTAACAAAAACATTAAATGATTCAGATATAATGACAACTTCTGTAATTAATTTTTTCATTATGATGTATTGACATTTTTTAACGGTCCTTCAAAAGATAACTTTTATATAACGTAATTTGTTCGTTATTTCTACGAGAAATATATTATATTAAAATATATTATTTCTGTCGCTACATAGGATAGAACCTACACATCTCTCATATATTATCATTGGTTAAAATATATTTCGAGAACAAATTGCCCTTTCTGTTATCATTTATGAACAATAGATATAGTCATATATACATGTAAAGTTTATTCAGAGCTGTATTCAAACATGTATAAACGTATGTTATTTGCTCCCACCACACTCGCTATTTTAAACTAACTTTGTATCTTCTGTTTTAAGATAATCTATGTAGCTTATGGTTTTATGTAAATCTATTTTAGCACTTTCAGTGCTTTTAACTTATATTGAATATTAAAAGTACATTAATGTCTAATAGGCCCAAGTTGGCCGGGCGATGACATCATGTATCTACATGTATATTTGACCTGTACCAATCGCTAGACACTTGAATAAATTATGTTTCTTCTTCTTCTTCTTCTTCTTCTTTTTCTTCTTCTTCTGTATTAATAAAAATTACCGGAAAACTAAAATCGTTTACAAGTTAAGAATAAATGTTGATGATTATTATATTAGAATGTTTTTAATTTCGATTAAGGCAAAGTCCATTTACAGGAATAATCATAACTACTTGAAGAAATCAATCTCCCATGTTTGTGGCTTGCCCATTCGCACATTACATAATGTTTAAATACTTTGACGTTACCGTTACAAACTTGAGAAGCATGTTGTTACGACAAACATATACGGTACGTATACACTAATTCTTACATTAATGTGTGAGTTTACCATGCCAGAGATAACAAATATAAAATAGATAGATGAATTCTTCTATTGTTTGAGTCTATATTGTATATCAGACTGACAGATAGACAAGTATTGCATTTGAGTACAACTAAATTAAGGTACAAATTTTACATTACATTTAAAAAACATATACATTATATCAATAAGATACCTTTAGCTACTCCATTAGGAGTTATAAAGGACTTGAAATGACAAATACAATTACATACAATGTGTACAGTTTAAGAATAAAAAATGAAATAGATTTACGTGTATCTTAAATAAGTTTGCAGGCCTCAGTTCAGAGATAACACTTATAAAACAGATAGATAAATATATATCTTGAGTCTCATCTCCTCTCCATCCCTCCCCTCGCCTTCACCGGATGAAGCAAGCTGAATAAAAACTTCATCCTCCACCATGGCTGAAGCCGAGTTTGATCCTCCGTCTCAAAGGAAGATTGGCCCAGGCTGAGAGCGAGACAGGCTGAAGCGACGCTACAATTAAAGAATATGCTTTATCGTTTTAGTAGTTATTTGTTCACGGAGAAATTGGGCGGACATTTGGGATTAAGATTCATTTTGCCAATTAGTGTTTCTGTCTGTATTGTTTACTACCAGATTCCATCGTGTCACAATTTACTATTTAAATGAGCTGCTCGGTTTCCCCAACAAATCAGTATTCACGGACAGAGAAGGCATTGTCCTTCTAGAGGCCTGCTTTATTAACTACCTCGTTAATTTCTGAATACATTCACATGGAAGGAAATTGATATAAATGATGTAAACACGATCCCCCATCCGATTGTTATCTCTAAACATTGACGCGCTTTTACCTTTTTACCTGTATTTAAGTGCTGTGCTATGTCTATAATGAGAAAACACATTGTCCCTGGGTCCACATATGCATGGCACTGTACCTTACCGTTTTGATAGCTTAGCCAGCTCTTCTGTGTATCTATGAGAAAGTACTAACGTCATTTATCACATTGTCATTATACACAGTATATCACACGACTGATGTGATACAGATATCATATGTGTTTTACCTTGCTTCACGCAATGATATCACACTCTTCGTGATCTTGTCCAATTAATCATACTGCAAAGTAACCATAGTCTTGTAGAGTTCATTCAAAACTGGTTCAAAACTTGTAAATAATATAAGACTATCAACCTTTAAACATTAAAGATATAGGTACGATTCCATCTCATGACACGATAGGACCCTTTTACCAAATCAATCGGAACTAATTAAACGAACAAATATTTTAAATGTCTACAAACAGATCAGAACCATTTACATCATATGACGTCTTAAACACGAGGACACCCAAATGCTGTGAATTACCGAATTGGACGTCTATGTATAGTGCAGTGATTAGAAATGTAGCCACAGTTTTCGTCGGAAGTGATATATTCATTACTGATCTACTTTAAATTAGAAAGCAACGAGGTCGGATTATGGTAAAAATGTTATCCAATAACTTCAAGCATTGACTATTATTTTTCAAGCGTTTATAATTATTGAGGGAGCAAGCAGGAGTTCTGCGAATCTTGTCCTAACAGAGCTACACAGGTCTGACTCGATAAACCAAGGGTTCCAGAAGAGAGCGTTGAGAAGCTCAAAGGTGCAAGACAGTCCTCACTCCAACAATCTGTCTGTCTGTCTGTCTTCCAAGTGACAATTTGTTGTACACTCTCCACTTAGCTTCGTGAAACCGATGAATAAGATCTGGCAATGGAACGACATTTAGTAGATTAGCAGTGATTGGTGTCGTTAAATTAAGCCGTTCATTTTGAATGGCGGATGTTAAAAAGTATCCTAATTTGTCTCTCGAAGCGGAGCTGTCAGACCAAGGAGCCAAGCAACTGCCAAAAAGAGCCAGCGTTTCCTCCTAGGTTTTTGCACTTTGTGTTTGACACTGCGGTGTTTGCAAATATGATAATTAACCCCCTTATCGCCAGACCCACGTTATTTGCCCAAGAGCTTATAAGTTAGCTCTTCCTCTTCCCTCGTCTTAACCCATAAAGTGATGAGAGTCCAATGTTCCGCAGTCGACAGAGAGGCAAAGATATGTCAGGTAATTAAGAAATATGATCGTGGATAGTCGCGTTAATTCTTAGCTTGTCAAACCCTTTAATTTGCAAACTGTGAAATACTTGTTGTGATGGACCTGGGCAAGGATACTTGTGATTAGACCAGTAAGAGCGCTCCCAGAATCTTAGAATTCGATCAACTTTGTCAACATCTCGTGTGGCAGTGTAAACACGGGTGAATCTCGCGATGTTTGATGTGCCATTATAATAACAATGACGAGGTCCGCATAGCCGTTATGTTCTCATTAATTTGCAGTCACTCTACTGATGAGAGTTATTCGCCAAAGAAAAAGACTTCTGGAGCTTTCTAACGAGAATTGCGATTCTTTTCTGAAAAGAAAAAATCCCAATTTCGGGAAAATCTGTCAAACGAAGTAGATCTGAAGGTTTAAAAAGTTTCATTTGGAAGTGTCTTTGAGATAAAAGGGGAAATCTTTATGCCGTTTTGAGAATAGATCCGACTTCAGAGAAATGTTTCAAATGGTCCCTTTAAGGCTGTCTTTTCATGCAGAGGAGATCGTAGTATAAATTATGAACTTTTCAAACTAAACACATTTATTTTGGTAAAGCATTAGCTGCTTAGTTTTTATGAACCTGACAACTTTCTGATCATTTGAAAATCTCTCTTGAATTTTCTAATCACCATCATCTTATTCTACATTTGATGAAGATTAAAAAATCGACAATTTTTTTTCCAAATACCTGATCTAAATCAATAGAAGCATATCTTCAGGTCTTATTTGCAAAGGAAGCATGTAAGTCTTATTGCAAAGTCATTGTAAAGTCAAGCAATTTGTTTTCAACCTAATGTGCATTTCTAGCTGGAATTCCTCTCAACAATGCCTGTCCGCAGACGACAAGAGCAGCCATTTTGAATCGTATTGATACCGGGATGATACGAGCTGCGGGAGTGTATTTGATTGTGAACCAATGAACGTAAGTCGAGGCAATACCGCTATTGTGACCGGCGTGAAGCCCCGAGAGCTCGACTGGGTATAGAAGGCATATAAAGGTGTTTGCCTCACGGATTAAGAGTAGAGCACGACCAATTAGTCATCATGCAGATGCCAGAGTATTTTTATTTCGTCCTCTTTTTCTGCTTTCATCAGCTATCTAATCTGCCAGATACTCCGTCATCCCGTAATGTAAGAAGCTTTGTGCGTCTCCGCTATGATAACGTGGTTTCATTAGGGTAGCAGCTTCTTAGGCTTTTGTACATGAACATCTTTGAAAGGCTCTGAAATAGTATATAGGTGAAGTTATCTGTAACATCGCCCTATTTCCATTATACTGCATCACCAATGGTTTAGTCAATGACTATTCTGAGCTAAGGGATTGGTCATGATCAGAACAAGCTTATTCTCTATCCGTGGATTAGAGTTACATGTCATTTTGATAGTGAGGAAAAGTAACTTGGTATAATTGGGATCACACAATATGCAATAGTACACTTTTCCGGGTCAAATCCCCTGCAGGTTCGAACCCAGACTTCAGAGACGGACAACACCGCCAAGAATGACCGTACCACCAGCTAAGCAACTCGCATATTCCTTTCCATAAACCACAAACGAGTATGAGTAAATCGGAGCATAAACAACATTTTCTTTTCACTATAAATTTTTTGGAAAAAGGTTGGCATGTTTCATTTACAGAACTTGTTTTATTTGCATCATCCGATCAAGAGCTGGTGTTCAACACAAACTTGCCCAAGTTTACTACAGTTCGTTTGAGAATTGTTAAAATGTTTTTTGAATTTTGAAAAACATATTAAAAATAAAGGAATGATAAATGAAATATGGCTGCCATTCCATGTTCAGTTGTTATGAAATAAACTCATTACGAAACACAGATAACATGATTTTAACCAATACTTCATCAAACCATTCCTCGACAAAATGAAAAATACTCGTAACGATAAGTTACCATTAATGTAAGTGTGTTTTCATTTATCCTTTGACTATGAAATTGACATCTGGTATATCATTATACAAAAGTCTCATTAAGAATTCATACCCGGAGGTCATTTGATTTGGATTATATTTTCTTAAAAACCTCTGAAATTATTAGACATTTTCTACCGCTCAGCTGTAACACGTATATTTGTAAGTGCAAACGAAACGTATCAGGGGATGAGTGTAAAAGTATGTCCTTCTTCCCAATACATCAACGTTATTGAATTAAACCAGCTTGATCCACATGTTCGGTTTCATCTTTTGGTTATTTTGTTTGTCATTTCAATATTCGGTCTGCTATCAAAAACCTCTAGAAGGTATGATACGGCAAACGCAAGATATACAGGGTTTTGGTGGATCAAATTAAGGAACGAGACGGTCAGAGTTTGTTATAGAAACGCAATTTAAGAGAATATTACTGCAAGCAAATATCCTTAATAATTTAATATAGATATTTTCATCTTTTCTTTTCGATCATCCACATAAACATATTTCAAATCTGCCTGATAATTGACTGTTAATCAAATTTCTTTGATAAAATAGATAAGCAAATAATGACCCTGTGTCTGTAACTTGTTCAGGGTTAATCAAGCTGTAAATAGTTGTATCTGTCTCTATTAATGCCTCTACTAACACGTGTTACCAAAACGACCATTCTAATTCTGTTTGCCCCCATCAACATAACAGACAGTCCCGCAACTGTAATAATCACTTATGAATTTGATCAACAAATCTTTTTCCGATTACAATTGCTTGTGAGTGTGTTTTCGATCAAGCCGAAGTTAGCTAACATGTATGATTTCAATGTAAACCCAAACACGATGTTTGCTGTACATTTTATTGCCAAGATATTGGCAAACATGCGGAGAAAGAGAACACACAAAATGGCGGCCAATGTCGTCTGCTTTCTTCATACCTGTTCAAAGAAAACGTCAAATCAATCGGCTTGGCTGATATCTTCAATGAGCACCCGTCTCAGCTAATATCAACACTCCTCTGAAAGGGAGGTTCACATTTGTCGAGAAATAAATTTTGCAGGGTACAATTGAAAGTTTGTGTATTCCGCCGTGATGACAGTCTGCAAACAGCCCGACTCCTGCACAGAGCCTGGGTAGTGATTGGACATAATGTCAGAATACAGCTCCGCCATAATGCGCTTTCTTCTGTTGCCATAACGTCGAAACGTTTAAATTTGAATTAAAATATGTGCATTGTTATGTTAAAGAAAAGAACATGTATCAAAGAGGAAGGGATGTGTTTGTTGCGTTGATCCTAATAGTTACCGTGCAATGGCTCTTAAAGGTATCGGGCCCTTCTGATTTCAGGTCAGTCGCAATAATCAAATGAATTGAATAAAGGACTTGCTTGGAGTGAAATTACTGCAAATATTAGGAAAGAAGTACCCTTTATGCTACACTCGACAACACAACGTACCTCAAAGACTTGCATGTGTATGGATCAAAACTCATTTAAATTCTCAATTGTTTGACAATGTTTTTGTATAAAACACAAGTGTGACAAATGTCATTACATAGTTTTGGCAGATCAGGAGAAGGTCTGTGTTAATTTAATCTTTGTCATTTTGAAAGGGGAAACGTAACGACGCTAATCTCATTTGTAGAGACATGATTTCATGCTATGAAGTTGTGTCACGACTTCACGTGTTATGACACTGCCTATAGTCATCAAGATTTATCATGACTTCACTTGTAGATACATTTTCTTTTAACATCAAGTTATGACACGATTTCGCCTTTCAAGACAATGTTTAATGTGATGATCTTATGAAATTACTTCACGTGTAAGGACTATGATTCGTGACTATATAACACCATGCCTATGTTTCTATTATGATCATATTTGACGATAAATTTCTGAAATTTCTAAAAATCACATTCTTGACACTTACTAGTATATCATTTATAGATAATGAACAAAATGCCAACCTTAGAGGTAACGATTTCTAGTACACATTTTTCTCATATCAACGAGGATCAAGTTATTTATTATGATGAGATCAAACCTTAAGCATAGGTGTAGGCCTTCTCCAGAACATTGGTCATAGACATCAGCTTGTTCTGTTTAAAATTTTCTATTGGTAAATGCAAGATAACAGTCTTAGAAAGTGTTTCCGTTTCGTATTTCGGTTGATTGGTTCCGCGATGTATCATCTGGTTACCAAAGGCGCAAATGCGGGAAACTATAAATCAGAAAGGACTACATTGTTTTTAAGTAAAGCCATGTCACTGTTCCTCAAGCCTGAATTATGTATAACGTCATACTATTCAAAGTTAAACATATATCGAAAAGGGTTGTTGTTAGCGATCGACATCTTACAGAAAAGAACGTATAAACGTAAAAGAATCAGTGAGAAAAAGCCAAAACCAGATTCGAACTTTCAAATATATATATTCTTCTGCTATTCAAGCAGAATTTCTGCTATCCAGTTACGAAAAGCCGTCGGTTGTATTTTATTATTGTTTAAATGCATGATTTAAAACTCTAATTTAAATCCAAACTGCATGTCTTGAATCAATTGTAATCTTGCGAAATTCAAAATGTATATATATATAAGGGGCTGCTCCAAAGATGTTTTATAACTTAACATTATATTATTATCTCATTCCAATTATTAGATATGAAATATCAGAAACAGGAAAATCTTGCTTTTCTTAAACTATAAGATATGAAATCCTCCCCCCTCGCTTTCCACTGCTAGGAAGCTCCAACAGTCGGCTCTGGTAGCCAGAAATGAGCGGGTTGCTACATAATATGACGGAAGTCTCGCGAGCAGTCCTACAGCTATTTATTTTCATATCCCATGAAGATGGTTTTGTCAGTGTTAAATTCACCGTGAACGATCACCGATGTTCAACATATTGACAAGCCCGATTTGTATCGCATTTGACACGGCGGGCGGCGGGGTGTTGATTTGAGAGGGAAGAAAAGACAGCCTAGCACCGTGATGGCGAACCGGTGTCATAATAAACATCTCCCTCTCGCCCGGGCCCCTACTAGTCGAGTACAACTTGAGCGCTGCGCACTGTTCCCTGCTCTCAGGCCCTTAACGGAATACTGAACCCAGTCAGGCGGTAAATTTCCTTTGGGTCTCTTTTTCACTAAGTTTACGCTCAATTGAACTTCAAACAGCTAAGCCTGCTATCTGACACGAATAACAAAGGAGATGACGAAATATAAAGTTCTCTTTGACTAAATTATACTTGATACCCTGGCGTGGACCCGAAGTCAACCACATTGGCTGTTTTCAAAGATAATGTCATATTTTCCGCCCAACTGGCTCTCTCACGAACTGCGCGTGCACCGAGCTTTCTGCGTGCATATGCCCAAACGCAGCCTTTAGAAACACGATCAAGGGCCATCTTAAGGGGAACAAAACCGACGGGATTTTAATATCTTCGTGGATATTTTCCAAATTAAAATGAACTTAGAAGATTTAAGTTTTTGTCTGGCGGCGTCCCGGTAGATTAGCGAGGGGCTAGGGGAGGCCGCACAAACCGGCTCAACTGTTAACGGCGTGTTTAATTTTCAAAAAAAGGATTGAAACGCTCGCACAAGAAATATTGCTGCTACTTGAGCAGTTAGAACTACGAAAAGGTTTCCTCTTTAATCAAAATTCCTTGCCGATATGCCAGGGCGGTACACTAGTGGGTAGTGATTTATGGAGGCAACCCCCTCCCTCCAACACCCAGACCCCCTTCTTACACCCCTCCACTTCAAAAGAACGCGCTGTTTCTGTTCGCAGATGTTCACAACTCTGAAATTGTCAGCTCCCGCCAAAATCACGTCATGCACAGAGAGCAGACGACAATTGGGGATTTGACCTTGACGTAAAACGTTACGTGATTGAAATGAAAACTACACGGCTGTTGGGAGATGCTCACTTACATTATAATGGCGTCAAGTGGTGCTCGCTACAGGCATTGTGTTGCATCATACGTGCACGGGATGTCGGGAGAATGGATTCTCATCAACCCTTGTCAGTCGCCCCTCAGTCCAGTTTGTCACTTGTCTTTCAAAACTTTAAAGATTCTTTGTGAAAAACTACTGTTCGTTTATGAGACATAGTTTAGTACAGTTTTCTGTAAATGAGGACTATGGATATTTGTGGCTTTCGCTAAATAAACCTTCCTAAATACCTACCTAAATAAACGTTCGATTTAACGCCAAAAAGACTTGGTATATCTCTAATTTAAGATGTATTTGCAATGGGTTTGGTGCTTCAATGTGACCTTACTCACAGAAGAAACTTTGGTTCTCTTAGTTCAAAGATTTGTTTCGACAACTTCCGATGTCAGCTTCTTATTCTGTTTCAAACGAACAAGCCCCTGTGGGTCCGAATTTGACGATGCTTTCTTCCGTTACGAATTATTCAATAACATTAATCGTCAAACCCTAATCTCCATAACGCCAAGTGTCCAGTATTCCTTAAGCCTTTCCAGAACCCCAATGACCAATGAAAAACACGTTAAAGGCCAACAATTCAATTAATATTTTGACTAAATGGCCTCCGTAAAGACGTCTAAATCTCCACTGACACCCGAGTAAGACGTCTTACTACGAGTCAGTCCACACGTGTTCCCCTCTGGCGTTAGATATCGCTTGTAATATGTTTCCACCTCTTTTTGCCACCTCAGGTGACAGTTGAATAGAGGGAACGAAATCCCCCTTCATGAAAATCAGAGCTTTCAGTAGCCAACAGCACAAAGGCCTCGCTGGTCCGCTAAATGGAGTCATTGTGCGGTTCGTCCCATGCAAGGGTGTGCACGCAGTCGTGAAATTAGCCGCTAACCAGTTTAAAACTGGGCGCATGCGTTTGTTTATATCGTTTTCACAGTCAGTGGTCTGTTGACTGTAATTTGGTTACGGACGTTTCAAGTTGATTGTTGTTGATGGTCGCGTTTCGTTTATTATGATGTACGCTTGATTCAGCGGCAAATCATGCATTGGCGTTTTGCGCATTAGGGTGGAAAAAGAAACAAATTTATCAAATGTGCTTAGAAGAAACATATGTTTTGTTAATTGACATTGATAATGTGTTTAGTTGTGTTTACTTTAGCTGGTATTCTTGGATTGACGACTGTTTTCGACAGGGCTGCAAATGTTTGATTATATACATACGAAAAAAAGTTAAGCACCCCCTAAATTAGAAAACTAAAACATGATACTATGGCAAAGTTACGGTACCGTGAATAAATTTATGACTCTTAACATAAAACTGTAGATTATTTAAAGAATTTCTTCAAAGAAAGATCATCCATGTATACATTTTATGAAATTACGATTGATTTTGTAATGGTACTGAAATTTCACCCCAAATAAGTATGGCTGTAGTGCCAAAACTAGGAAATGGACAATGGGTATTAGACATCAAAAATAACACTTGTGTTACCAACTTGACTTTCACACATCAAATCATCTCTTATCTTACAAAAAAAGGAAGTAACTGGTCGTTGAAAAGGCATCCTTTTTTTCAACAGTTACTTTCAATTATTGACAAAATGGCTGGAATCATACGATTTTGGAATAATCTTTGGATCCTTTGGAGTTCAATCTGTCAATCAAACACTTCTCATTGATTTCTAGGGGTCATTACAGCTGACACTGGTCATCTTTTTTTATGAAACCATTTTCCTTGAATTTTAGTTTTTGGAGAATTAGCGACTTTGAAGGTTATTAGAGGTCTAAATAGTGACTTAACTGTTGATACTAAAGTTTGACTGGAGGGCTTGAAAGAATTGAATTACCCACATCACAACTACCAATAACAACTTTCTTTTCTCAGAATAATGTAACTTGTTTTCTGACATAAAACTACAACAATTTTATGAATGCAAATATCCCAAAGATGCGAAACGTTATAAATTTTTGCAGCTGAAAAAGCGTTGGGGTGCTTAACTTTGTTCCGTATGTATATTTTGAGGTTGATAGATAATGAAATGAATAATAGTTTATTTTACATTTTGATTTTCAGAAAAATAAAATTTAACCAATTTAAAAGTTTCAATCAAATGTGTAAATTGTATCCTTAATAAACTATTGGTTTACTACGTCAAAACACTTTCTGAGATACAAAAGATTTACATGATAAAGAGACAAAATCATAGTTATCTATCTGCGCACAGACCGTAACACCCTAGTTATTTAATAATTCAATGTTAATTAAAAATATATTCAATAGCAAACCAGTATAAATGAAATTACTGAACATCTGTATAAAATGGTTTTTGTTTTCGTATACCTAATCTATAATGAAATATTGTTAAAGTATTGACTGGAAATTAATATTTTAGCATTTGACATTGTAGTCTTATGAAATACATATCATAATGTAATAATTCACCGATCACACATAAATGATAAAGAAAACAATATCTTTCAACTCTCTTTGCTTTGCTCCTTGTCATTTCAACATTGCCTGAAGATTAAAGATCATGACATTCAAAATGGAAGCATAAATTTATTTGTCTAAATGTAGGTTGTGTTGATAATGTTGATAATAGTTTCCCTCTGGAGTTGATTTGACACTGTTTTCCATGTTGAATAAACTAGCTAAACTTAAACCTGTAACCTTCATAAACAGAAAACAACCTTGCATGCACCTTCTGTTATTTTGGAACTGGGAATTCCAATCGACAATACTAAGATTATAATAAATAACATGTATTTGAAAACAGGCCGAAGAAACCATATTTGAGCATTAAAGTACACGTAAGAAAGTACACAATGAAGTGTATATGTGTAATTCCTTATCGTTCATAACAAGGGGAGAGTGTTATAAGCTGGATAACTTGTTTCCGACCTCATTTTTTGGCATAAACTAAGACATGTATGTCTTAACCATTACGCTTTCAGACAAGTCTCAACCTTCTTCTATTCTTCCCACCCAATGACGAGCCAACTGAGGAACCGTTATTAACCTATTTGTCTATTTTAGAATTAAACCTCTTTGAAATGAAACCATGTCAGTAACCCCACCGACAGTCAGATTATTTCCGTATAATTACTCTAATTAGTGCATCCCATAAGTAAGGTCACCCTCTTTCAGTTTCCATTGAACACTATGTAATGTTTTATCGTATCTTGTATACAAGTATATCTCCTGTGCAATAATAACTAGGATGAGAAGTTGTAAAAGGCCGTTATGTGTTACTCTGATTTGAAAAGTTATCAACGGGCCTACTTTACGAAAAAAGACCCTTTCTGTCTAAATATATAATTGAAAGTTGTGAATCACTGAACGTTGAAACAGTATATTTATGTTTTAGGAAATATCGTATTACCATTATCTACTATAGGTAAACCATAAGTAATATCGGTTTAGTTTTCGCTAAACTATAAATGACAACCACCCAAAATTACAAACTAATAAAAATGCATACCATGTAGAAAGAAAAAATCTAACTGTTATACTTGCGATCACACCTTCTGAAAAACACAAGAGGTACAACTATTTGCAATACCACAGTGAGCATGATTCACGAAGACACACATAGAGGTGAACCAACTTTAAGGACGCAGCCGTTGATCAGAAAACACACCAATGATCAATAATGAATCAGTGTTAATGTACCAGCAATCGTGAAAGATTAGCTTTGTTTACAGGTTCTCTTTGTTTACATCTGTTCTTTGTTTACATATAGTCTTTGTTTACTTCCAGTCTAGAAATGCATGTATGTATTGATATAGATCAATCCGAGACCAGCGCACTACAATGGAACATACCGTACTGCTATACAGGTAGGACACCATTCACACCTGAGAGCGACGATATGAAACATCGGACTTGCTTTTCTATACATAGCGACTGTTCTTTCTTTAACATGTACTTAATCCAGCTCGTTGGTCATTGAGAGATGATATTGACATACCTTGACAATAAAAATTGAAATTAATTCGTTCGTCAACAGGCGCACGTGTCGGATCGTCTGTATGTGCTTTGTTTCCTACAGGAAGTGCTGTATTCTTCTGGGGTAATTACCGGTACCAAGGAATACAGCTATATGTGGTACCATTGTCACCAACAATAGGATATATATCCTTAATCCTCAGTGTACCCAGTCGTATTGAACTGTCTTATATTTCTCTAATTTAGGGTGATATCACAAAGGTATATTTCGTATTAGTTGATATCCATACGTGTGTTTGATATAAGTCCTGGTGGTTTACCTTCGAATGTGGCCAGAAACGATCATGAATTATTCTAGTATATACAAATGAACATTGTTGCTGCTGTTAAAATATAAAACATATCTAATCTGAATTTGAATTTTTGTTTCCGGATTCAAGCCTCTGTAGACTGCGAGTATAATAAACTTAATACATAAACAACTTGACAACAACAACTCACACACATGCAGTAAACACAGATGAACCATAGGGCCATGGAGAGTTCGTTAAGGGTCTAATATTTAATTGACATCAGTAATGGCATCAACTCATCAAAGGAATCCAATTCAAGTAACTTTAGTAAAGGTTGATATGAAGAACAGACAGTACACATAATATGAAATATGAACGAATAAACATAACTAATAATGTATATTCATTCATAAACGCCGTTCAACGCCCATTTAAGACCCGTCAATGACATCAAACGCGTCAAAGGAACCCTTTTCCCATAACTGTTTTACGCTTCCCTTTTGTTATTTACTTTGAGTTCCTTGATGGTGGAAAGAATCAATTCATGTAAGCCAGACAGGAAGAGATGAGTGTAAAGTTTGACTCGGGGGTCAGTGAAACAACGCCAGAATGAATGCAACTGGATTCGAACTCGCTGAACGTGGGTGGTCAAACTGGCCCCTGTCCAACACGACCAGACAATGTCGTGGAACGTTACTGACCATTGCTGAATATTGGCAATGTTTTTCTCGGACCCTTCTGACCTCTGTCGATTATTCACTCCGGACAGACTGGACCTTTTAACTGACCCTTTACCTGCCACAATGAGGAGGGCCGGGGTTCAAAACGCCAAGTGAGAGAAAATGAGGGGAGGATTACCTGTTCAATAGATTGCTCACCTTCACGTTTTGCATTATCTCTCGATTCTTCCCAGCGCTAACGCCACAGGTGTGACTTGCCTTACCTGTCCGTGTTAACAGGTATGACATGGGCAGGTAAAGCACCAGGTATCTATAGAACTCTGGAGGAGCAGGCGTGGTGTCATCACAGATTATAGAAGACATCTCATTGTTCACAAAAGGGCCATCATTTGTTGTAGAGTTAAGCACTTCAAATAAACAGTAGCACTGTTTGTAACAAGTAGCCCGTGGTTTCTTCATGGGATCGGTTCGACATCTTGCTCGTAAATTTAAATTTTGATTGGAAGTGCTGACAGTAATCGTACAATTTCGTGTCACATCTCCTTCGTTTAAGTCCCTCAAATGGATAAATCTCCCACATGGATAAATCATGGCCGCATGCAGTGTGGCAGTTCTAAAAGAGAAAATAAATTGTAGGATTTTTTAAAGTGGTTAATTTGTTTCATACCGATTTCCATTTATTGAAGGGACTGTGTGACGTCTTGCGATGCATGGTGTCAAGATTGACAACTTACGTTCAATAATTGTAAAAGCCTTCTGTGAAAATGGTATATATGGTATTGTGCATGATAGGCACTCTAGTGTGGTTGGTAGTATGAATCTCTATGAACAACAACATAAGATCGCTATAGATCATTATTGACCACCTGTAGTTTCTATTCTGATTAAGCTACGATCTTTGGAATTATATAAACAGCAGAGACCCTCGATTTGCCAAGCTTTCGCCAGTTGACCAGTTTGTCTATTTAATGTTAAATGACAATGTTTTTATATCTCTTTCTGCCATGAAAACAAAATGTTTAATACATGTAAAAGGTCCAAAATCAACATGTAGTTATCGCTTGTATTATAAGCACTTATTTGACTGTTTCCACACAATTTTAACAATGTATATGTTTTTTATCTCATGATTTTAGATGATCAACGAATTTCGTGTCTCATAAGCCTTTTAAGGCTGGATATTGATTTTTAAATTGATTTTGTGAATGTTCCAAATGTTTTATAACAACATGTGACACTTAAATAAAATATATTCTTCTAATAAAATATATATTCTTCTTCTATATTATACCATTATCAATTAAAGGGACAGGTCGTAATTCTTTTCAACAACAAGCATCCTTTCGTGTCGTCCCTTTAACTCACAAACAAATATCAAGATTTTATAAGCCATAGGAAGCGAAGATTTTGAAAAAGGGGAAAATGGGATCTCATTTGAGTCAAGAAAAGTAGTTTAAATAAAGTATAGTACGTTTCAAATACCCATGTTCCATGACTGCATTATTGAGAGCCATAGTTATATTTTGATAAATCTTTAAAATGATGTTTCTTCATCGTATTGACATCTAGGAACTGATCTGGGAAGTTCATTACTACAGTGCGCAGATATAAAACAATGATAGACAGCACAATAAAGAATATTCAAGCACTGAAGAGAAACCATAGCACGATGTGAACAAACATTGACGATTGTCTGTAGCAAACACTCCTCCCTTGTTGCGCATGTACCCGATTGTACACAAGCCTCATTTCCGGTTGCTGCAATAATGGCGGCCAGATTAGAGCCAACTGAAGGGTTTCTGATTGGGGCCATCGTCTCCTGGATAAACATGGCGTAATACATGCTACACACAGGAATACCCTGACACGAGAATACCTTAGCCTTCACAATAATATTTAGCTGCCAGCGTGATCAAATTTCTGAGAAATGTCGTGTTGAGAACAGTTCGTAACTAATAGCGCTGGACTCTTCTTGGCGTCTCAGAACAATACGTCTACCAGTTGTAGCGTGGTCCAACGGGTAGAAATAGTGCTTTGGAAAGTGTCACTAAAACATGCTGTCATGATTTCAACCTTACATAGTAAATGTATATATTGATTATGAGGAAATACATTACGAACTAAATAGTAATTTAACACTATTGTTTATATTGGAATCTTCTGTACAGACAGACAACTCGATCACATGTGTCTTCACTCCATCCATTCTCTAGTTAGATAAGGCTATCATAAAAGGTCGAAGAGGACCAAAGAGCAAAACATGTAACAAAGGAAAGATTTATTTTACCTTGAAATGATCGTTCAAAAAGTCAAAACCGTTCAGTCATGGACTGTGTTCAAACAACCTCAAATCACGAGATACACCGATTACCCAGTATTAACGAATTACGTGTGTCCAAACTGTTATATTCAATTTCCTTACCTACTACGTTATGTTCCAACCATGCCAGTTTCGGAACAAGTTGTCAGGGCAATAGCAAGTTCTGTTTCTCCAATGTTTGCCTCTATTTCCTCTCTAAACATTTGAGAAAGTAACTAAAGGTAAAGTCCTGTTCCTCTTGGCGTCAGTTTCCTCCTCCATTGATCATAGACAGGGAAACTGAAACCAAAATGCTGTATTCCTTCATTCAAACTTCCTCCAGCATTTGTTCTCGTACTGTTTGTTATGTTTGTTCAAAATATCATTCTTCGAGAACAAAGTCAGTTCGAAGGATAGCTTCACATGCTTTGGTTTGTGCTGAAATTACTGAATTCAAATTGGTTAACATGTTCTTTTCTTTCTTGATATTATGCCAAATGCATACATTCAGCTGCATCCTGAAAGTTTATTCACATACTTACCTATCTTTGTGCAACCGATATGTAGCTTGCATTATCGTTGAAATATCGTGACATGGTAAATGTAGAGCAAGTTGGACGATTCAGTTTACTTAAAAATAGAATATTCGATGTCTCAAAATAAATGTAACCCTTTTTCAAGATCGTTGAGTTGAGTTCAAAAGGTCCAAATTTCCAAAATTTACTTTTCCACTAACACTTTCAATTAAGTGATCAAACATCAAACATTTATTCATACTTTCTTTCATACCCTGCCAATGCTCTTGTTATGAAGATTTTCAAAACAACCGGTAAGAGCAGTTTCATTCCTAAAAAGGATACAATAAAGTTGAAAAGTAGATCCTTTCTGTGTTCATGTAGCAGTGCAAAATATACCAGTGATCTGACTTTCATTCGAGGGGCTTTGAAATGACTATTTTACACATGAACCAAGGATGTTCATTGTCAGTACAGTTGACGCTATTGATTAAAGTAAATCTAAATGACATCATATTTTCACTCGAATATATCAGGTTGTAAACAAATATTTGTAATGCACCTAAAATGGATACAATATATGTTTCCAACTTGAAGTTGTGATTGGGACAGCTCTGACATTTTTGTAAGCATCTTTTGATGGCAATTTTGACAAATCTGTATGTTTCATTGTCCATGTTTGCAACAAATGGTGATTTACAATTTAAGAAATAATGACTTCATTATGCAAAACCTAACGGTCGAGAATATCACATTATCACGAGTCTCGCCATACCTGTACTTCCTACTTTTCTAATCCCTTTAGTAAAATTATAACCATAAATCTGTTGCAAACAGAATGGAATACTTGTTTTTTGTAAACCTGCATTAAGAGAATGAAGCTATGACACGGAAACACGTGTACTTTATTTCCTCATGGGTTCACAGAGTGCTTTTTCCACAAACAAGTTTCAGAACTATTTGATTTATGCTTTTTAAAATTATCAATTATGAAACAAAATTCAATTTTACTCACGGACGGAAAATTATGCCCTTAGGAAATCGTCTCTATGGAATCACCTTCACTAGTCTCGGGAGATGAGTGAATATAAACAATTTTGACATCAATCATCAAGGAAATGAAGTCAAAATAATACTATAATCAGAAACATATTTTACGAACGAATATACCTATCTATCCATTTATAACTTTAATACTTAAAATTCTTTTGAATTTTTGAACGATTTCCGCACCGCGTTTGAGGTTGGGCAGATATGAAATTGAAAGGATCCTACACTGATGAGTGAAATCGTGTATTTTTGTACGAAAACAATACATTATTAGTTCTATTAACAATCAATTTTACCTGGAAACATCATTAGATTTTGACTTATCTATGTTTTACTTTTCGCAAAAGCAATACAGATGATTAAAAAAATAAATGTCAAAAAACGTCACTTAGAGAGCTTTTATATAAGTGTACTGTGAGTTTTTTAGAAAGCGGTACAAAACTTGACAATTGATTATAATAAATGGTTTCAAAAGTGCCTAAAAACTACACGAAAGTGTATCTTTCCAACAACAACAAAAATCATTAAGCAAACCCTATATAAACGCAAAAATTAATCTTATTACAACGCTAATCAATTAATTAAAAAATCACTAGTGTATGTTTTTGTACTGTACACTCAATGTGAATGTCAAAAGATGAACAGAAAAAATCACTGTAAAATGAAAAATCAAATCTTTTATTTATTAACTTGATCAAACATTCTTAATATCTCTGAACGAAAAAGTAAAAAAAAATGCATATAATTAAGTATCAATATCAAGGAAGACTACAATACTAGTCAGTCGCACTCTAGAGACGTGCTGAGACCGTCAAGAGCAAGTGGTACACCAGCTGACTGCCGGGGGAACAGGGGACCAGGGGACCAGGGGCGGATGTGCTGCCTCGGTGTTGATGAACTTATCGTTATATGAACTGGAGGATACAGGAATGTCCTTCATGATCAACAGATTGGCAAATGTTTGTTTTCGACAGATGGCGCTTGTAGCACGTTTGTGGGAGCAGTGTTCCTCGGGAGGCAATCTTGTAAACAAACCTGCAAAATAAATTTACTCTTGGGTGCTGTCATTGTCAGAAATCGTGGAACCTAGTTCCTTCACCTTGCCTCCACAAACCGCTTTCAACTCAAAGTCGTCAAGTTTTCTCAACGAATGAGCTGGCAAACATTGCACTCACATCTAGGCATTGACGCAACAATTGCTATTGTGAAAACAGTTTAACATAAATGTCATTAGCTCTGAATGAAACTGCTACCGTTTGTGCGAGGCGTGAAAGGTGAGGGGAGGAGCTTCCATTAGGAAGATAATGTCTCCCCCGTCATAATAGAAAAATAAGGTTACAAAGCCACTTTACCCTTAAGAAAGCTCTCGTTTTGAATCCAAGGGGTCAAGCTATGGCCCCCTGGGGTTATGTTTACCCTCTACCCCCGGGGTGCACTGGCTAGTTGTTTTATAGGGAACGGGGCAGCTTGTCAAGCGGTTACCCCTCATTAATCACGCTCCGTATTATTTCCGAGTGGCCACACTTGAAATCTCCAACTCGACCACAACCCCGACTTCATGGGACTGAGAAACGTATCTCGGTTACAACGACAATACTACTTGGGATGTTTTCGAGTTTCCCGGTTTTGCATAGATGAATGATACTATATATAAGTAAAGGTACCATATTGCGTTTACGACATGAGCTTCTGAATAGAAGTGTATACCACGAGCAATAGCAAGAGATATATTGATATCGAGGTTGGAGTGTCATATTTATAGGTTGACAATGACACGAACCGTCAATTTTCAAATCATTACGGAATTCGTGTCATTTAGAAATTTCAAAACAAAAACACACTTAAAAAGACGAACTACCTTCTTTGCCACGATTAAAACAACACTAGAATACAAGGGAATATTACAAGGTCGTATTTTTTTCTAGTTCTTCTAATGAAAATACGAACCCCGATAAGGTTACCCCGATAGGTGATGAATGTGTTCTTATTCTGTAAAATTCTGTAAAAGAAATTTCATTAAAACATAGGTCTGGATGCTATCTGATAGGTATTCTATACACGAGAGGTGCGTTCCGCTGTGAATTTAAGACATTCGCAAGTGCTGACTTAACACAACGGCATATTCTCTTAACTTACACGCAATTCAAAGGAAAAGTTTTCATAAACATGGGAGATAACTGCAGTTACAATATCAGTTGCCATGGACTCGACTCTCCTGTGTGAAGGCACGAAAGTAAGAGGGGTAATGGCGAGCCACGTGTGTATGTTCCGTAATTGTCGCCTCAACAAAGCGCGGAGATGCAGGTGCTGAGCCCCTCCCGTCTTTGAAAGAGGGACTCAAACGAAAAGAAAGTTATTGCAGTTTTGAAATAAGGTGAAGGGGAACCGACTGGGGGCAGTGCTAGTCGAGTGGCCGCTTCAACTGACGCCGTGGGTGGTATTCAAAATGTTCTCAATCACTGAATAAAAACAACTCGATTGATTTTTATTCTTGATTTCTATGCCGACTGTCATATAAGTCAAATAGATGCTTTGTTGTTAAATATCGAAAAATTAAAACGTTGTGATGCTATAGGAAATTATGATAATTAATGAGTTTAATATTCATGGTGAACACTTTTGCTTGAAATATACAAGTGCGCCCACATTTCTATTAGAGTTAGATATGTAATTAATGAATATATTGGTGATGTATTGATAATGATAATCAAAGCATTCATGTCAAGCTGACTTTTTCCCATGTCAAACAATGTTATCAGTTTGCCGATAATATTACAGAAACAATGCTGAATGATAACATTACGATTCTACTATCACAGAAAACTGCTCGCGGATTAAAGTACACGGATTAGATAATGTGTCTATATTTAAAACCCCATCTCTTCAACGTGAGAAACTACAGGTCACGTGATCATGTCAACATGGAGTTCAACTTTACTGTCGTATATATACAAGTTATGTTTACAGATAGCAAATGTTTGTAAACAAACAGTGTTAGCGTAGTCCACGACAAGGCGATAGTCTATGTCCCTGTTCGTTTCTTATACATACTAATTTAGGTACGTCCAATCGTCATCGGATGCAAGCTTTATCTTTTGAGTACTTCTGCAAAACTTATGTCAAATTTGCGTTTGTTGCAACGCTCCACGGACATCTTATACAAATAGTCGAATTTAAAAGGCCACTGCAGGAAAAGGTTGATATTTGATAAATTGCATTCAGTGAATTAATTTAATTTTCCAAAATATTTTACTTGTTCCAGAATGTTATGGATGTGCAACACTTATGTGAAACAAGTAAAATATTTTTATTTTTCCCCTATGAACAAAGTAATTTTTATAAATATTTTAAAATCTTTTAATGATTCATTTTCTGGAAAAAAATAAGTTAGGAGTATTTTGATTTTATGACAAATATTTTATCAAGTGGACAATGACAAAACAGATTAATATTCATCATTTAGAATGTTAAAATATCCTATCAGTTAAAATCATTATTCTAAAAGTGATTTTGATATTAATTTAATTAGATAGTGGTATTGATAAAGAAGGGAATGACAAGTTGTTTATTTTTTTATTTATTGATTTCGTAGTTGATTCTTTCTGCTTTTGAATTTTGAAGTCTATCGTTACGATATCAGAAACATATTAGGGAGATTCATTCTCTGGATTTCCCTAAGATATCTTCCCATAGAGGAACAAAATTCTGAAGAGAGGACGTTTGATTCTCTGATGTTATGTAACCAACATATTGAAACTCTCTCTAGTCAAGATGTAAACGAGGAAGATATATGTTTGATTTATCTACCCCCGGGCAGAAACGCCTAGTGTATTGTCACAGAATCTCGAGGGATATGGTATTTATCTTCTTTCATTAACATCCATTAATTGTATATTTGCACCTTAAAACTTCCTTCAAATTTGATTTCTTTCATCATTTCACTCTTTGGGTTTTCCAGGTTATTTCTGTAAATACTTGCACATGATATTATGGTGTTATATATGTACACATATTAAACCTAAATCCAATACAAAATACCAGATGTAAACATTTGAATTTGCTACCTAAATAATGTTTATCAAAACAAGTTTTTTCGTACGACCTCGATGTATCACTATATCAAGTGTGTTTGAATAAATCAGGGATAATAGAACCCGTCAACATATACGTCATCAATTTGCACTTTCTGGGTCTTTGTTTTACTAATTGATACGTAATCACCCTCTGTCTGTCTACTAATTAAGCAATAAACTGTCTGACACCTCGCTGCTGCGCTCGTGAGAATATCACAAGTTTGAATTATCCATAATGTTAACAACCATTTGAGACAATTACCAGTTTATTGCTACCAATTCGCTCGAGGGTATTGAAAAATCTGATATGTTGTTACAAGCATGATTTAAATTCAAACAAAAGACATGGTGTCGAAATCAATTCATTACATCTACATCCACTATTTACATTAACAAGAATGGCATAAGCTGATAACATAATAAACAAAATAGTACATTTATATTATGTCCAAATATCAATTTCAGTTAATATAGATTAATTTGATTGATGCTGTACCATTCTGATAAACTTTGATATAAACCATTTCGCAAATGAATAGCATAGGTCATATAACAAAGTTGCTTGTATTTTATACTTTGTCAGCATTTTGGTTTGTATCACGTGTTTTATACCCAAAAGCAATTATATATCTAAAGAATGATATTAACAACACTAGTCCGCAGTGATTTGGGAAGACATGTTGTAAAAATATCTCATACGTTTCATCTTGTTTTATTCTATATCATAAAGAATTCTTCAGATTAATTATAACCCATTCTGCCAGTGAAAGTTTTATAAACGTTATGATTGATGTCAGAAATAACATTAGTGGAATATCCCAGTCCCCGTGCAAAGATATATTTTATACTCGACCATTGATCTCGCTCGTAACTGTAATCAAGCTGACAGATTTACGAAGCTCCGACGTTGCGTTCAAACTTCTTTCTCGCATTCTTTCCTTGATGTCTAAATTATGCTGGTTTTGTTTCCCCTCATATGAGACAAAACAATAAAATAGTAAATAATATTAATTTCGTTTCTAACGTTACTCATAAACCAAGTATATTTCTTCATTAAAGGCAAGTAATTTCGTTAGTGCGAGGCTTATCTCGGTTGAGCGTGACATCTTTACAACGTTTTACGCGACTGTTGCAGGTTTATTACGGGTGAGTGCTCGCTTGTTGCTAGGACGATGACACCATACCTGATCGTGAAACACGTGCTAATTAATTGCACGTGGAATTGTCTTTGTCTGTCTGCAATAAACAGGTGACACGGATTGCACGTGCATTGTCTCTGCACCCGTGATTACCTTGTCAATTGCGTCCTCAGAGATAAGGCTTATCTCGTAAGTGGAGGTTTATACGGCAAGAGGTTGATATCACGTAAATTGTATTCTTGAGTATACGTTTCGTTTTATTATCGAGAATGCTGTTGAATTTTCCTGTTGATTTTCAAACATGTCAGATATTCCATAGATATATGGACGTTTTTGAGTGCAAGATGTTTTCCATTCTATGGTGATTTACATACTATATTAAAACATATTTGGAAGATATTTGAAAAAGATAAAAAGCTAAAAGACTAAAATGCCGAAACCTACATCATATATCAATAATAATGTCTTCAATGTGAAAAGATTCTCATTTTCTATTCATACATTCAACAGAGCAAGATTGCAATAGTAATGTATGGCCCTCCATGATGCGCAACAAATCGTTGTTCATGTCAAACTAAGTACTTCGATTTCTCTATGACCATTGTCGATTTCAATGCTGAGAGGAGCCCATAACGGATCCAATGTTTACAACACGTCGCCTATTTCACCCTGTACGATGTATATATCTGTACGCTACTGTAGTCCCGTCAGAGACCGTAGAGCCTAACAACACCCTCACTTTATTGCTATTTGCTCTTCTTCCTAAATAAACTAACTGGGTAAATAACAAATCGGCGAGTATTAGAGCAACAACATTATGGGCCAAAAGGGCAGTTTATTGCCTCAACAAGTTGAATGAAATCATGCACTGTTTGACGAAGTAATTCCAATGCCTATACAATGATGGTACTAGTGAATCGAGTTTGGTTTACTTGGTAAACTTTGCCCCATGCTCTTGCATTGCTTCCTTGGCGTTATGAACTGCCATAAGCAAATGAAAAGTGATTTTATGGGTGAGAATTTATTTGAACTCCATAAACAAGAGCTTAAATGCATTGATGGTTGAATGTCACTTCTGTACTACTCAGTAAACAAACAAATAAACAAGAGAGTGAAAGTAGCAACAGCTATCTATGTTTGACCAACATGGAAATAACGTCTTGGCCAACTATTAATGGAGACTTAAAGACGTCACTTTCAGTCGTGGGAACAGCATGTCCGAGACGCAAGTAAAGGTATGCGAATGAATGAATGAATGAATGAATGAATGAATGAATGAATGAATGAATGAATGAATGAATGAATGAATGAATGAATGAATGAATGAATGAATGAATGAATGAATGAATGAATCCAAGTAATTGTTTACTATTCTTCAGACAAATACAACATAGTAATAGTTGTCATTGAATAACGAATTTGAAAGCTGTCGGTCAATGATATTGATATTGACGTCTAAGCTAGTATTCGAGCAAGTATTCGATCTTCAAATATGTGCCTAAACCTTCAAACGTAGAAATATTGAAACAAAGGTTGGTGGTTATTAATTACCGAAGTGACTAATGACCCACTCTGTATAGTCTGTCTGTACATGCCATTCTTCATACAAGCTCCCGTTTATACAGTTTATTATCTAGCACGAATCCACGATCCTCGCCAAGGTTTTTTTATTGCCAATAAACGCGGGTAACTTTCAATCACATGAACAAATAAAACAGTTTGGTTATAATGTAGTGGCGGCGTTTATTGGTAGGCTCTGGTCGGGAATTGTTATGTGCATGGGCGATGGATGTCAAGTGTTTAATGCAGTTGTACTTTTGGTCTTATATATCGTGGTATTTTTAGAAATCCATTAGTTATCACTTCTGATATAATACATAACAATCTGGAATAGGTTACATCGAGTTTCACTTTTACACAGAACAGGCTGGATTGAGCTGTATTATTATTATCCTTAACATATTCCAGACAATGCTTGAAGGTTCCATTGCAGTGCACAGACAACTTGGTTGTCAGGATTGTCTCTTGATTCTACTCGACAAGTTAATCGTTAAAATTCTAAAAAGTTTTTAATGACCTAACTAATGTAACAAAAGGTTTAAAATCTCTATCTTGTAAAGGGTCATTAGAAGTCAGAATGAATGACTATTTTCATTACATGAAAGAATGATCAACACTTGCATCGTTATAACAAAGACGAAGAACTATAAGAATTAATCTTTTCTGATTGGCTAGTTCATCTCATACAAATTGAAATGATAAAGTATGATATTGAGCCAGCTCTAAAGTCTAGCTTCGGTAAATTATTTTCAGCATAGAACGCGAATCATAACAAAATTGATTGGAAATAGGTTGTTTGACATATTTTTTCAGCCACTCTAATAAACGTTTAAAATGCATAACAATCGAACTAAACCCTGCGACTGAGAAGAATGCTAAATTCCGTATTGGAAATAAGACTCTGCGGTATTGTCAATGTCGGGAGTCCATATCACGTCACTCTGAACTAATGACGGCATTAATGAGCTTTATGCGATTTGTCGAAGGCCCGTAGCTTGAATCGTTCTGTGCTGTATCGACGGGAGAGATCTAAGATCGGCCAGATAAGAGCCCGGATGATTATAGATCGACAGATAAACCTTGTATATTGCTAAGTGAAATCTACAACCTCGTCCGATCATCTCTTGTCAAGATGTCTGGGCATACATCCCATAATATGCTTGTCAATATCTTCAAAACGATTGTAGGTTGTTCAACGAGGTTGAATGTATTACAGGTAGCAGTTCTATCCGTCAATTACTTTGTCAACACTTGGATAGGGTTATTAATAACCTTTGAGCATCTGCATTTTCATATTTGCGTCGGCAGAGAGACGGCTGGAGAGACAATGATGAAACAGTTCAGTGATATAAGTTTTTTGTTATCTTCTGTCAATGGTATGCGGATATCTTATCTTTACAGTTAAATAAAATGGTGGACTTTTTAAAAACTATATAGTTTTATAATTTCATTAAATTTTTTCGTTAGTTGAAACCACTTTGATCACGATCTTAGATCAAGGTCTTTCTGCAAAGGCTTCTGAAACTCTATATTAGTAGGTAAAGAAGTCATATACATTTCAACCATAATACTAAAATATCTATTGACACATGATAGTGTAAGTGTAATGAAAATAGCTTGATTCAATACATATTGATCTTCAAAAATTACTGGAATAATTTTTTAGTTGTTTTACTTGAAAGCAATGCGTGACATTTTGATTATTCGATATATACGAATAGCTATGACTATCCACGATCTTACTGCACAAGGCAACTATTCGGTGCGCATGTTTGTGCCGTTTTATAGTACACCAAGAAGGTATATAAAGGGAAACCATTGATACAAGCGCCTAATGTGGTAAGACTACGAATCTCAAAAGTTAATGGAAAAATCATTCAAATGAACGTAAAGTATTGTCCATCACTTAGAACTAACATCCTGTCACATATTTCCGTTAGTAAGAAACAAAGCGCCGTACATGAAAGCCATGGCGGCATCGAACCAGCTTTGGATGCGAGATCAAACCGACACAATCATACCCACTCACCTGATGCTTTGATGTATATTTACACCCCGGTTACAGGGCTGGCGGGACCTCACACCTATCAACTACAACTTGTACATATCACTGTCACAGAGTTTGTCCTGCAATTAACACCCGTCCGCTGCACTGCGCGCCTCGGTGATGTGTGTAATAGACACCACAGATTAGTGTTAATTTCTTAATGAATGTGTTAATTGCAATTTTTCGCTCATTTCTCCTGTTTGTGCTCTTTATCGTAAGAGTACAGTGCCCTTTGATCTGTTATTTGTTGACCAATAATTGACTGACAACTGTTTGTTTCTCTTAAATGTTGTTATGAGCTTGTCTCACGTTGAACTGAAAGTAACGGAAAAACTGCATTGATCCATTTTATGCGACTGAACTACTCCCTATTGCTGCACTTCAAACCAAATTAATTCAAAGACGACAAAAACACATTCTATTTTTTAAAAAAACGTTCAATTTGGTCATGGAACTCTGTTTTTCTATGTTTTAATTTTCCTGAAATCGAGAAACACGTCTTACGCATCGAATGGATTATTTGAGTGAATTCATCTAATGTACCAACAGTTTGGCAAGGATAATAATATCTTATAACCATAAGCATAACAAATTGGAAAACGAAATTGATGAGATATACAGTTTTGCATATTTGTGCAATCGCCAAACCTAAGAAATTTCAGTATATTGCTTACGTTTTATTCTAGTGAAAGTGTATAAAGTCAAGCTGTATACAGTTATATTTTATTGGAACAGGAATGTATTCAGTGTCTTTGGTTGACGAATGTAGTGAAATCGTTTCTGACCATTGACGGAGTTAAAGACACGAAGTGATACTAGTTTTCACAAGTTTCTCAAAACAACGTTCACAGCATTTCCCAGATACAACTTCACGGTATCCAGTACTCTACAACGCCGCATGGGAAATTGTAATCCCGAGTAATCTGATTAAAATCGAGAACACATTACACTTCTTATGACATCATCGATCAAACTGAAACCCATCCGACATACAGAGAGTGTATGTATAAGTAGACATCAAACGTGGTCTCAATTACCGCTTCTCCTCATGGTGTGACATGGAACATCGCGAACTTTCTTCCTCTAATCCCGTCCCCCGTAATCCCCCCTAGTGCAAACACAACACGGAAAACAATGGGGTACATTTTATGACATGAAAGGGACGGGCGGCTTTTTGTGATGATTGATGTTTTAACCTGTAATTAAGGATCGGGTAACAGGTATATTAGCGTTTTGAGGGACTCGCCGCTTATCTCTGTGGTAAATATCTTGTGCGTGCGATATGCGCTTTGATGCGTTGCGACATTGCTGATTAGTGATTGGGTGATTGGAATACTTACCCGATATAGGATGTTGCGGGGAGATGTTTGCAGAGCGATAGAATGTTAATTTGATGGATAATTTGTCTATTGTGTGATGATGATCCGCCATCACAAAGCTTCAATTGTAAGTGTGGAATATACGGAGGCTACCAATTAATCAACGATGTATTAAAAGTTGAATGGGAAGTGTTTGTTTATGTATATTATAGAGGAGTGAATGAAAATCGTCAGTAGCGTTTAGTGTTTTCGATCTGTATTGTAAAAGTAAAGGAATACAATTCTTTCATGAATGAAATATAACAATCAAGCACACTTCTTATTCATAAAAATAAACATATCAAATGAAACAAATATTTTGCAAAAAAGTAACATTCTAGGTAACATCCTATCTTTCAGTGCATGAGAGCAAAAGGGAAAACAACAAACAAAACGTGAAGGCAATAGGGAAAATATGCCAAAATATGAAAAATAAAATAACAAAAAAGAAAAACGTAAAAAAAATTAAACAAATATCAAGTTTACCACAAATATTTAATTCTACAAAACAGCGGGAAAATAGAAACGTTTTTTTCTTAATCAACATTTATCTATCACTGTGTTTCATTAAACAGTAAATTACCGATATTCGTTCCCTGTAGTTCCCATATAGCCCCGCCCACTGTACCGCACGTGTGGTGAGACAGCCTAGCCGCGACCAACAACAACACATTTACCGGATAGTTGCTCCCATTGAAAGCTTCATTCACATAAAGCAATCACAGGTTTGACACATCTTTTGTTGCAATTCACGGGAAACCAGGTGAAAATCAAAACACAGGTTTGGCCGGGGGTTATGAGAGTCTGAGTTCGAGCCTGTACACTTGGTAGTGGTGTTTTAACATAGGGTCGCACTAATCTCTCTACCCTCCAGCTACAGAGGCTTTCACATGCTCACGTCTAGCATAGATTCCATGTTTAATGGGAATTTTCAGAATTTTGAGATATAAAATAGAAACTGAAAACAGTTGGATAATGTTCCTTACGGACACTTTATGAATGTTCCACCTCAAACAATATAGTACATTCAATATATAAATGTTTTATGTATATGAATTGACGAGACACTCACAAGGGGTTACGAGACACACAATAAATAGGGTATAGAAGTAAACACAGTTACTAGACAACTCAGTTGGAACGTATGATATATCTCCGTTATCAGTTATTTTAGATGCATTACATATTATGAATGGTATATTTTGATAAGCAATGAACGGCTTCTTGTTGCCTTAACTAAGACGTGCTATTGTAAAGTCATATTATGAAGATTATCATACATCATTTTCATGTCATCAATTCAATTCAAATCAATTCAAGAATGCCAACTTTACCTGTAATGTTACTTAAACAATGTAATAAGTAATGATGCACGGGTTCTGTGCAGTCTTGATGTCAAAGTCGAGAATTCAAATACAAAATAGTAATTCATCTATTTGACTATACCACGACGGACTGTCCGAAATTACAACTTTGACATCATCATCATCGTCGTTTTCGTCATCATCATCAATTCGTTCATTCATTGGAACATTTGTTAGCGTCAATTCCAGATCAAATACGCTTCGTTGATATTAATGGTTATAGAAACTAAATGATAAAAATATAGATTGAAAAACAATTTTTTTCAATGGAATATATGATAGAACAAATCCTTTGTTATACCTTATAGAACGTGACATAGATCACCACAGAATATCAGCAACTATAAAAGCCCTATTGCCCGGCACTTTGAACCAGCCCCAGAACGTATTAAAGCATCACATTTGCCGCACCAAACCTGCTTCTTTTATCTCAACCATTATCAGAAGTGATGGGAGGTTAAAAGGAAAATAACAACACTGTGATATTACACATGGCCGTCAAGGCGAAATCGACAAGCAGAATGAAATTAATGAATCAGTCAGTTTAGTCGCTAATTGGGTTCGTGCGTCTCGGCCATCGACTTGCCGATAACATGCCGGGGTTGTCGCTCCGCACCCTGGTACAGAAGGCCTCGCTTTCCACCTGTCCTGCGCGGAGCTCCAGGTAACTGACAAGAGATTCTTGTGCCTGGAGCTTTAAGAATTTTGGTTTCGATGTTGTTTTGATTTGACGATGGTTTTAATTTGGCATTGTGAATAACGGTAGCTCGGTCTGTATGCTCGTTAGCGCGTCATGCTTCGGGGATGGAACTACAAGTTCTTCTTTATGGGCTTTTCATACCAAGTCGTGATTTTGACGTTTGTAGCTTCGGGACTTACCGGTCTACTGAACAACGATTTGTTTTATTAAACTGTGAAACGATTTAATAAATGAGGATGACATGAAAGTTAATTGGTTGTAGGATAACAGGTGGACAACTGCGACAATGACTTGGGTATTCTAATCACTATTTGACGTTAAGAATCACATTGTCGGTTTTTCAATCATATAGGCTTTGTTTTCGAAATTTTGTATGCGATTTGATGAAGCCTAATAAGTTTTGATTACAAGGAACGGCAATAGATGTAACAATAATGATAACGTTACACATCGTTATACATATACACATGTGTCGTACACCAATTGCTTGTTTCTTGGTATATTGTTTTTTAAAAATGTTGTATTATCATGTATAAGAAAAGAAGAGATTATGTTAAGGTTCAATTATTATTAACTACTGTTTAAGTATTTAAGTACATTGAACTTTGGCACCCGTATGAAACCCCCAGAATGAATATTATTTTGGTCGAAAAGCATCTTCATTCACTGTATCCTTGATTTTTACCATGACCATGGCAATATAAAACAGCACCTTGTAAATATCTTTCAAATATGTTAAAGAACTCATACATTTTGTAGAATTGTATATTTTTGTATCAGAAGGAATGTCAATTTAAATATTTGAGAATACAATACACTTATGGAATTTATGGAAGGTCAGATTGTTTGAATGCACTTCATTATCTGTAATTCATTACGACCCTGGCATGACGTTATCGTCACGTACACATTCAGGTAACGAGGACACTTTTGATATGTTAATTAAAAAATATACATCTTATGATGATTTACCATAATGAGTATCTGAAAGTCACAAAGGTAAGAAAACACGAAAAGTTGAAGAAAGTTGAAGACACGACTGGATGGAAGGTCTTGTAGAATATTGCCTTATGTAAATCAAGTTGTTCTCATTAACGAGTTAACGGCGGGGGATGTGGCACATTTATTGGCGCAGTATAGTGTACGTTGTTTGTTGTAGCTTCATTAGATCCAGTGTGGTAAAATGAAGGTAAACAACGCCGACTTGTAGATTTACACCCGCTCTTTGATAAGAAATATATTAGCAACAAGCATCTTGGTACGTTTTAATATTTAATTGATAATGCTCTATAAATATGATAGTAAAACCTGAAGAAAAGGGTAATAAAATAAGATAAAATATAAAGGTTTAATGAGTGCGCTTTGCGAGGGCCTGATATTGTTGCATATCTTATTGGTATGTCGTTATCATATAGTACCAACACTACATGTTTGTCTTAGTACTAAGATAGCTGCAAGTACCACACTAAAAGAACTAGGAAAGGTCTTGTTTGTAGAGAATAATCATAAGTAGATTAAGAAGTTAATGTTAAATTCGTTAATACTATTTTTAATACGCGTATATGTACAGAGAGATGAACAATTACGTAGACGTACATTAATCTTGTGTAATATAGTACCCAGATGGCATAAGCAAAAACAAATATTGAACTCATATCATGTCTTTTATAGTTTATTATATTTCACAAATGCATGTTGTAATCCTTTAGATGGCGAGTTATTGACGATAAGGCGCTTTTATGCGGGTTTATATATAACTTTCATCAAAGCATCAACATCGTGGTATCGTATAATGCACTTTTCGTGAATGACTATATAAATACAGTACAGTTAATAGGAGAGGTGTTTGAATTCTTGAGTAATTGAGGATGCATTAACCATTTCACAACTCGTGTACTGATCTAAGAAACAATGTATGATAAGAATAACCGTTTCAAACTTTAAATGGTTGAATAAAAAAGATATTAACAAAAATGTATTGTTTCTTAAACGTGGCGTCACCTTCATTAACAACCAAATATAGGAAGTACATTTTTTATTTCGTTGTTTAATTGATGTGAAATGAACGAGCAGAGAAGCCAATAAAGTTAAATGTAAATTTAATATATCCAGCACATGGACACCGTCTTTACTTTAAGACACCAACCAAACTACCGGTGTCTAACTTTTATTCGATAGCTGCCGATAGAGCGAGGGCTGAAGCTGAATCTTTATTCCAGCATAAGCACCCGGGGGCAATGTGGTACTGGAGGGGGGGGGGGGGGGGGGGGGGGGGGAGATGAGCTATTCTATTCAATGCACAGGTGGGAATCAATGCTCTACATTCACACGTATGGAGAGACGAGAGAGAAGAGTATGAATGCTGTGACTCTCAAAGGAAATATGCTCTAGTGTGGCTCTTGTATTGGACGTGTTCCCAGTCTCTTGTACGATATACTCAACTCTGCATATATCAAAAGAGGAACTTGTGACTAAGTTTGCCTTACGAAAAAGGAATGTTGAGCTGATATTATTCATTTTCACCTTATAATGTTTCGGGAACAAGTCGCCCATTCACTCGATACTTGAATAAGAACTAATGCTGTGGTTGATAACTTCTATAGTCTTAGAATGCGTATTTCCACAATAAAGAAGTTGTCATCCAAAACATTCAGTTGTTTCAGAGGCATTTCAGAAGTTGCTACTACCAAGAAGACAAGGAATCTTATGGATGATCAACTTCCTTATTGTAGAAAGTAGCAACCTTTTGGTGTATATCCTCTAATAGGTATTCTCATTTCCCCATTTGCTTGAAAGCGGTATAAGTATATATACCGTCGCTACTTTCTACAATAAAGAAGTCGATCATCAATAAATTCCTTGTCTTCTTGGTCTAAAACATTGGTTAAAATATGATTACTTACTTCAAAAATATCACAGTAAGAAGTAACTCAATTGAAGTTAATGCACTTAACGTGTAAGCCATTCTACTATACTGTAAATTCATCAAGTTGAGATAGTACTGACTCCATGTGCACCCTCGCTATAACCAACTCTATTTTGTACTCAGTGAAACATGTTTCATAGTCTTTACAAGTATTTATTTGTTTATCTGTGAATATATACAAACTTTATCTAATACAACAAAGATTGTTCATGATGATCCGCATGAATATCATCATTATCATCATCACAAACATTATCAATATCAATGCATTATGTACAACACACAAGTTATTGACTTGCTATAGTAATATACATATACAATAGATGTGACATATATACATGTATATTCACCTGTATGCTCATTAAAGACTTCAGGAGTCAATGCAACTTTTAATTAAATAGTGAGTACATTTGTCACATTTTCATATAGAAGAGACAAATTCGAACAACCACGCATTAGAATTAACCAGTGTTTTAATACAAACCTATTATGTTATAATGAGTATGCATTGAATACTTTGATATGTTTGAATAGCCAATTTGATCGGATGTTACCAACACTCGATATTTTGATTCTCCGTTGTTAAACAAATATTTATGTCTTATGTGATAGCAAGAACACAAAAGGGTAAGACACCCCTCTGTGTTTGAAATGTTAACTCATCCTATCGTTTCATTTTGCTTGTGAAACTACATATTACATGTAAGCTGCATCTACGATTGTCATGAGTGTGTTTTAAGATTTCGGTTATAGAAGAACTTTAATTATAAATTATTCTGAAAATAAATTCAGGCTTTTTCCCATTGACTAATCGTACTCAATACAACATATGCACCCATTGCAAATATCAGGTATCCAATACAACTATAATTTACCCATTCTATCCATTTTGGATATTACGCCGAATATTATTCATTTAAAAGCAAACCAGTCTTCCTCAACTTAAAACGATTCAAACTTGTACTTGTCTCAAATCAAGGCATTAAAACGGATAGTACGATTGAGGTATTTGTTTTGGCGGTCCGTCTTGGATATGTAACTCGAGAGGGTTTTCTGCTTGTACTGTTATCTTATTGATGTAACTTCTATTTGAAACATAAGGATCGAACGACAAGGTTTGTCAATTTCTAAAGAAGATCTGTCCCTCACACTCTTTAAGGAAAATTTGAATGGCAATTTTTATACTTGTTTGTTTCTATGTGCTATGCATTGCCGAGGGAAATAGTGATATTTGGTAAGTGGGGAGAGTATTTTTTATGACATTGAAACTGTTCGTTACGTTGTCCAGGCGAATAGCGCCATTTAATAAGTAAAAAGTTATCCTGGGCCCTACAATGAGATACATAATAATACATAAGCTTGCAGAGTTTCTTATGAGTTAGTTCTTATGGCCATGAAATAGCATCTCAACAAATCAGTGATAAGTCATTTGAACTAAGGTACATTTCAACAACCAAGCAAGATTTGTAGCTGTTACTTCTTCAATAAGATATCTCCAGTTAATATGGACAGCGAAACGTTGGCAGCAAGACAATATATTTCAAATTACGAGAATTCATAATTACTTTTCTATAGATTACTAGAAAAATAACAAAATACAAATGTAATTTTTAGAAGATAATCATGTTGTCAATCAGAACCTGCGAAATTTATCATAACTTTAAACCAACTGAAAACATTATTTTGTTTATTGACGATAGCGGGGTCAATTTGTTCTTTATCACTGACGACTGTTTCTGTGAGTCGGGTGACGAGGCGGTGGGCAGAGTAGTGTATGTATGTGTGTGAGTGTGTTGTACAATCAGTGTATCTGTGTACACGGCAACACTATACACACCTACTATAATGTCTACACGCAGTGCACTCCACACTCGCAGCATGAATGGAACGATAACCACTGTTTATTTCCCTTCACTGGGTGTTTGAAAAAGCAGTTTGATTGACAAGAGAGAACCACAATGGGAGGGTGAAGATGAGTTGAGACGGGGACGAACTAACGCCGAGGAACCCTGGTCTCTTCCCCTACCCGCCGCTGTCTGATCCCGCCTTGCAGAACAGAGGGCGGACCAAGTCATTCCAAGCAGGACCGAGTCCTTGTGACTTTACCAATGTAGAAATAATGATGTTTTGAAGCGCTTTCCGTTTAAGTGGTCTGTTTGCCAAATTGCTTGATCGACAGTCGATAAAAGCACTGGGACCTTTTGTCCAAACAGCGCCAAAGACGAGGGGCGTGGCCAAGCGATTTGATTGGCTGAGAGCCGGCCCGCCTCCTGTGTGAAGGAGTCGAGGTATATTTACCCTGGTCGGAGCTTGGTTTTCTATATTTTTACGATCGCTTCTCGTGAAGAGCTTACTATTGTGACATCGCTGAAGGAACATCAGTGTGTTGACGGTTTAGTGGATGACTGCTACTCATAGCGGTCAGTGAGTTAACAGACGGAGGCTTTTTTCTCCTGGACATTGAGTGAATCTGTACCGCCGCCATGGACTCGTACCCAACCAATATGTTGGCGGGCAAGTCTCCGTATGGCGACCCCACCAACACCAGCACATACGCCATGACCACCATGCCCAGCATCAACAGCATGGGCTCCATGGGATCCATGGGCTCCATGTCCAACATGAGTTACTCTCCACAGGGAATGGCCTCCATGGGCAGTATGGGGGGTATGCCCCCCTCAATGGGCTCTATGAGTTCTATGGGTATGAGCGCTATGGGTATGCACAGCCCGATGTCCGCTATGAACAATATGAACAATATGAGCAGTGTTAGTGCAATGAACGGTATGGGGATGGGTTCTATGGCTCAGATGAACGGTATGAGTCGTTCACCTATGGATCCCAACTTGATGCCCATGGACAGAGCCCAGGCGCTGAACCGCGCCCGTGACAAGACGTACCGACGGAGTTATACCCACGCCAAGCCTCCCTACTCCTACATATCGCTCATCACCATGGCCATACAGCAATCTCCCAGCAAAATGTGTACCTTGAGTGAAATATACCAGTTCATCATGGATCTATTCCCATTTTATCGTCAAAACCAACAACGTTGGCAAAACTCTATTCGCCACAGTTTATCGTTCAATGACTGTTTCGTGAAGGTCCCCCGCACCCCCGACAGGCCAGGTAAGGGCAGTTACTGGACGCTGCACCCCGACTCAGGGAACATGTTCGAGAACGGTTGCTACCTCAGGCGCCAGAAGCGCTTCAAGTGTCCCAAGAAAGAGGCCATGAGGACCTCGCCGCACTCACCCGAGGACGGATCCAACCCCCAGAACGGTCAGAATGCTCAAAACCCGGACTCTACCCCCACCTCGACGGACGCTGGGTCGGGTATGTCGGCCCCCAACACCCCTCCCCACTCCGTGGAACCCCTCGTTCAACCCAAGATGGAGGCGAACCACGGAACACCACCCGAGTTGACTCACACCCAACTTCATCCCCACAACCCTAGTCAGCAGCAGCAGCAACAACAGCAACAACCCAACCCTCATCAGGCACAACATCAGCAACATCATCAACAACAGCAACAACATCACCAACAGCAGGCGCTGACGTCGACGTGTACCACTGAACTGTCAAACGTGCAATCTCTCCAACACGATATTCGCAACCATACTCAGGGATTAACGCTTGGACCAGGTCAGTTGAACCCCGCTCACCACCCATCATTTAATCATCCTTTTTCCATCAACAACCTAATGTCCGACGGGAGTAAACTGGACTTGAAAATGTACGAGAACCTCCAGAGCGGGTACGGAGCCTACACGCAGATGTCTCCGCTCACAATGCCCAAGGACAACTCCCCGCCAATGTCCAACCCTGACGGTAGCTATTACAAATACGTTCCACATTCCACCTCAAGTTTGTGAAATTTAAATTCATTTTAAGTTCTGTTCAATTTTTTATTTTTTTATTTCACACATATTCAGTGGAAGCTGATTTAACCAAAGAGCGGGTACCCCGCAACATTCACACGGGTTCTGTAGAGAGCCAGCCCACAGTGCACGGACCTGTCAGTTTTACTCGGACATCTTCGCAATTTTAAGAAAAGACGCATTTTTTATTTGCATGCTTGTGACATGCAGGAAAGTGTGTAGAGATGACGGGTGGTTGAAGGTATACTTGTATGTATGTTAGCGGGCAGAGCGGGGTAGATATTACCTACAGTTCGGCCCCTGCAAGTCATGATCACCCGGACAGTAATGTCCTTATACAACTAGCCAGTGAAGGTAATTCGAGATTTCATTTATATATATTATATATAAACTATTTGTAAAATAGGTAAATATTTTTGTTTAATTTATTCGAGCCACGTTTTGTTAGATTTTGAAAGACATTTTATATTTTTTCTTTCAAAATGGGAGAGACTATTTAAATCTGAATGACAATCATGGAAAGGATCTGTACAAAATGCATTTTGCCTGTCCAAAGAATTTGAAGCCAGTTTGGAGATTAAAAGTAGAGCTATTACAAACGTTCTAACTTGACAATAGTTTCCATGTAGCATATTCCCTCATATTCATGTCAATGTTGTCATTTCAATATTGTTAAATATTTGTATATTTCACATCATCTGAATGTCTCAGAGGTTTTTCACGAAAATGTTCTGTTTTAGAAAATATTAAACTCTATGAAACTAAAAGACGCCTTTTCTTTATTTTACATATTTAGATGGTGGCGGTTAGACATTTTTAATTCAAATCAGTTCCCTAGATGGGTAGATATTTACCCGGCTTTCTGCCTTGATTCTAGGTTGGTATTCGGGTGTCGGGTAGGAAAGTTATCAGTACGCGCTTTGTTGCTAGGCAATTCTGATCCGCGACCTCCCTATCAGGGCTAAAACTGATAAATTTTGATAAATCACCGACTTGCAAAACGACTGAGAAGTTATAATCTTCCCAAATATTTCTTTCACCATATTTCTATTATACACACAAGAATTACGTTTTTGTTTTGTTTGAAAATGGCATATATTTTTAGTTTTGTTACGGATAAAAGCAGTGGGTGAAATCTGTGATGAAAATTTATAAAGTGAATTTTGGAGAAAATCTTACAACCCGGACGGAGTGTTTTGGAGAAAGGATGATTAAACGAATGGAAATCTCTTTTTGTCTAAATTACGTGTTTATATTTTCTTAATTCAACAGTCCGGATGACAAGGAATTTGTGCTTTAAAATGTGTTTTAAAACATATATCACAGTGAAATATTGAGTGAATTGATGGAGTGAAAACATGGATATCCCTACGGCTTTTATCCATTAACACAACAAGCTTATCAAGGAGAGTGACAAGCTCATTTCACTACGTACAACAGCTGTGACTTTACGATTAGACAACTTTCTTCTTTGTGCTTTATCAAAGCTATACTCATGCACAACACAACAAGTACCAAGGTCAGAAAAAATTTCAAAGGGAATTTTGTATTTTTCAATTTTTCTTTTTGATATTTCGTTAATTTTAAAATTTTGTACACGTTAAAACAATATAGAATTTCGTTAGTCTAATTTTGTTGTATCTTCCTTTTTTTATTATATTTTATATATTTTTTGGTTTCTATTCATTTTCTAAAATCTTAAAAATTCACCAATGCTTTCAATTTAATTGATAATATATTTTTCTTTGGTTGATGATTATTCTCAAGTCCTTAAAAATTATAAGAAATTTTGTTTTGTATTTTGCATGCCACTATATATATTTTTAATATTTTTTCAAAACTCTTTTTGAATTTTTATCTTTTTAATGTATTTACTATCAAACAAATTTGTTAGCACTAATTCCTGACTGTATATATATGGGATACAATTTACCAAATCGGTCACAATATCATTATTTAGCATCAACTTAATTTACAATTTTTCTTTCGCCTTTTTGTCAACGAACAAAGCTGAATGAAAAATTAATTTCCGCGTTATTATCAATTAATATTCTTTTAACAAGCGGTTGGTTGGATGTTACACCAAAGTTTTGCTATGATTGATCCCAAAAGAGTATTGAAGACTAAAGTTGTGAACCCGTCAAATTGGCCCCCGTTTTGAGCCCAATCCCCAGGGGTAGGAGAGGGTCTGGTTGGAGTTAGTGCGCCACGCGCGGGCTTGAGTCCCGTCCTTTGACACCCCGGCTCTGTTGTATTCAACCATGCGGAAAATGGATAAGGATCCCTCTTTATATCTTTGTATGGGATTGTCGATTTCATGTGGTTGCGATTTGGCAACTCACTGAGGCATAAACATTATCAGTTGCTTGGTTTTGTTGAAAAACCAACAACTAGAAAGGGCTCTCGTTTTTCGCTGAATAACAACAAAGCTGTTTCAATAAACGCGTTTATCAAAAGATTTCTCACTTGTCCGTTTTATCCAGTGCGTAAATTATCCCACGTTCTCTGTATTTATCCGTAATTCGTAACATTTTGTAGTAATCCATTTCATTTGAGTAATTGAGCATTTTGAATTTAGGCATATAATCACACGCTTCGTTAGAAAGGCAAGTTTAAGGGTCGGATTTAACCAACAAAACCATATGTCTTTAGACATTTAGCCCAGCAGCATGATTGGCCGAAATTACAGTTATTTTCGGTGGGAAAAAATAATATCTTAGATTGAAACTCTTAACTTTTTGTGTGCTCCATGTTAATTCCAATCAATTACTATTTTCTTCCAAAATTGAGATCGCATTTGGTTAATGGAGAAGCGGGTTGACAGGCACTGTTTCTCGGTGAATCTATTTAATCTTGATAAATAATATGTTTTTGCCTTCGACTCAATTTCCTCCCCGCCTCGGAAATGAGCGTAGTGTTGAGCCGAGGCCTGAGGCGGATTGCCAGCCAGGGTCCTTATATGCTTTAAGGGCTGCAAGAACCCTTTATATTACAGGCAAAGATTGCGGGCCACGGCGCTTAGAGTTTGAAAGCTATGATGAATAGCAAAAGGAAAAGAACTGCAGTTTTTAATCAATGTATGAAGATCCGAATCGAAATGGGGATATTTTGGGGTTATTCACGGCCTATTCTTTTACTAGTAATCGACAGATTCTCATTGAAAAAGTTGCAAGACTCTACTTAAAGTTTTTACTCTTTTAGACCATCTCGCGGCACGTGTATTGGTGTGGCGCTCTGAATGGGGGGATGGGGGACAAGAGACCAGTTCCAGAGAGATGGGGATATCATTAAAATGGAACTTTTCATTTGCTTCTTTTGAGTCAGGATTGGTCAGTGCGCTCTGTGTTTGGTAACTAATTAAAACGACGAAGCGCATTTGGAGCTTTTAAATTAATGTTCTATCAGGCCCACTGTTTACAAGGAAATGAAAAACATTAAAATGTTTTCATAAATAATTGAGAAAATATTGTAAAAATTGGGTAAAGAAAGGTAATTTTTAACGGTTTCGAGAACGAATAAAATTGAATTATGCTTTTAAAATTCGGCGATGTGGCACACAAAACATTACTAATAAATACATAAATCATACAAATAAAATTTTGTGTAAGTAATATGAGCAAGTTAAAATATCACCTTTTTTAAAAATTTCGAATTAAGAAATTTTAACAGTCCATTTTATCACTAATACGTTATTAAATATATTCCATTTTATTCTATATATACTTCAAACCGCAGGGGGTAAACGTTTTAAATCAAAAGAAAATATTTGAATTTTTAAATATGCACATTACATAGATTAAAAGGGAAAGGAGTAAATATCAAGCCGTAGGTCGTTTGGACTAGGTGCTTGTTCGTGTTATATTGTGATACAGGCCCTGGAACGAACCGCTGTAACAAGCCTTTCCACTTCTGAATTTTATTCTCCATTTGATCCTTACACGGAATTTCCTCTCCTAGGTTGTGAACGTGAGAAATGAAGTATTGCCTTCTCGACTCAAATTTGAAATATTAGGCCAGTGAGTATAAATCAAAAAGCTTCCCTCTGTTCGATAAGAACTGTTTCGGGGAGAATACTTGAAAGTGGGAACGGTTCAAACGGAAATCTCGATTTGTAATCTATCTTGACCTAGGGTGACACTGATAAACATATTTCGTTGAAGAACTACTCTGGTTTCATCAAAGAATTGTACTTGTTCAAATAATTTAATTAAAGTACGATTTACTAAATCGAATATTATTTTTGAGGTAAACTTATTATTTATGCCTTTAGTGGTATCGCCTACTTGGAATAATGTGGCAGCTCAATCTAATTTTCTTGTAAGACCTGTTTTCTCAATTCACTATGTTCGTCACAGTTCGTTATTTCTATAACACATTATCTAGCTTATTTTCATTAATTAGTATATCATAAGAGTTTAAAGTATGAAAATATAAGATAAAAATCATACAAACCTATGTCGTGTTTAGCTTGGAATGACGGTAATTTATTATGATATGATATCTCTCCGACAGCACAATCGTTTACATTATATTTGTATTTTTCTTTATCAATTCTATGTCTTCGCAATATTGATATTTTGTTGAAATATGTCGTTCGTAATTTACTATCTCGTAATGTCATGTATACGAGCGTCCCATGAGGGTCCAATGTTAGATATGAGGGTCGGTGCCCTGGTTTGTACTCGTATCAGTGATAGTTTAAAGCAAATATTGTGGTGTGTTAAGTACAGTTTCAAATAGTTACCCAGCCCGTCTCGCGGAGTGCGCTAGTTGTGTACTAACGACAAACAACCCTGAACATATGTATAGCTTATCTCTACCGATAATGTGAGCATATCATGAAAAAATATTTACTCTCCATGTAAACACGGACCGGTCCATTTATTTCACAGAGGCAAAATTTCTAAACAACGACGTTGTATTTGTTATGGTTTTATTTCAATTTCAAAATAAAGCCTTATAAAATTTATAAATCATTAAATATTATTATATTTGTAACTTTAAAATTTATTTCTACTTTATTTCGAAAATATTGTTAAATAAATTGGTTCGTTTTATCAAAATATCTTTGAAAAAAAATCCTATTTTATTCTTCATTACTTCATGTTATTCGAAGCAAAAATCAAGAGAGCCTAAAAAGGCGTAGAAATTTTTTGCGACAAGATTTCTTCAGCTTTCAGAAATTAAAACGAATGCGCGCCTGGGGTATTTTTGGACAATATATGTTTGACACTCTTCTATGAGTAATAACTCCAGTGGTATTTGATTAAAATTCCTAATGATATTACTGCGACAAATGAATGAAAACAGAAACGCATAAACGTTTTATCTAAAAAAAACTTAGATTTTCTCATCAAGTATATGCAAGACATGTCATAAATGTTTGATTTAAAAATCGAATTTAATTTTATTTAAATCTTTTGAAGGGTCTATAAGTTAGTCTATCGTAGGACCTGAATTCTTTTCTTTAAATTCAATTGTTCAAGCGATAAATCTAAAGTTGAAATGTAAATATTTCGTTCAAGGGTTGAGTTGCGAGCTAATAACTGTCCACAAGATTTATTTATCCCTGGCGGCCGGGGCCTGAGTATGGCAGGAAGATTGAAGCCAGGCCGATATTGATGCTTGTAGGGGGGACATGGCGAGAGGAATCGCTCCTCTGGTGATTATTCCGACCCCAGATCGCTATTAAAGCCCGCAGTGGAAGGCGGGGTCTCAAAGATTGGACATTATGAGACAAGAATTGTACAAATTGGGGTCGAGCTACGCGCGAGAGAGACATGCGAAGCGAAGGCAATGACGGATGGTTTTGTAAACGTTTAGGACGATGTTGTTTGCGTGATGTAGCATTCTGCGGCAGATCAGTCTTGTTTTGAGTAATTAATCAAAGACAGGAGAATTGTTTTGATTAATGTATGGTTCTAATTATTGAATCTTGTCTGAAGAAATTGTCGATCTGGTGTTGAATATGATTATATTCAAATATTCTACTTTATTAAAATTGGGGCATAGCATTACATCTGACAATAGATTTTCAAACTTAATTATAATCAACGATTACAATAATACTGTTTTGGATATTTTATATCAATCAATGAAAAAGAAAATAATGAACATTTGACATGACACTTAAATTTATAAAAATGCAAAATATGATTCGTGGTAAAGATTCGTCATGTTAAGATAAATCTGTCTGAATGGCGTCAATAGGACAAGTAATCTCTCTAAAAGCAATAACGACGCTTGAGGTAGGGAAATTATTAAATGCAAATTTGCCCAATTATGATTGTTTACACAAATTTTCCATATGTCACATTTCCGAAGCTCGATCAGTCACTAGCCTGCTTATGCATTCGGATACCAGTCCCAACCCGCTGTATCCCAGCTACACGGATAAAAGCTCTTCTTCTTCGCATAAATTAACCTCTCGTGTGCCACGGGGAAACATGAGCCCATCCAACCTCCATCGCAGTGTTCAAAGCTTTGTGGGTCATGTTGCTTATTTCTACCAATTACAAGCGTCCGTTATCTTACTTTGACCAGGCTGCATCTACTATACATTCATGACGGCAACGTTACACCCACGGGAAATGACGAATTTTAACCATTGAATTTTTACCATTACAATCGCAGCTGGTTTTTAGTATGCCTAGGAAAGGCTCGGAAAACGTGTTCATCGAAGTATATCAAATTACGTCATCAAGGCAAACACACCTTCGTGCCAGAGTTCGTTAAGTGCAGCGTATTATTTCAAATAATAGATTTCATTACTCGTTAATGCCCTCCTTTCATACCAATTTGTTCAAATGAAGACTTAAGGGTGGCTTAAAAACCTACTGTTAGTGGCTGAATGCTTTGCTTGATAGCAAATGGTGCATCAAATTATTTGTAAAGTTGTGCAATTTTGACGGGTTTTATTCTCAGGAGCATGTTCATTGATCAAATACGCTTTTCATGGATAGTGTTGTTCGCAATGTGACACCCAGTCTTTTTAAACATGCATTTCCCACCTTGGACTCATTAAGTTTTAAATTCCGTTAATAACAAGGCAGAGGTTTACTCCATTAACTCACACAAATCTGATGAACCCAACCTTAAATAATCTGAATTTTACACGTTCAAGCTTTGTTTTAAATGTTTTAGCAACGATTTCAGATTCCTAAAATCTATTGCTTTGTTCAACTTGATGTCTACTCGTCTGAACTAATCAGTTAATAATTATCACATTTATAATTCAATTCATATGAAAGGATAGTTCAAGTCTTAAAGTGCTAATGACTAACCATTAGATGAATCTAAATCAATTTTTACACCTCGGGATAAATCATTAATACTTATCAGACAGACAGAACAGACAGAAATAGTTTATTTGAGTCCCCAAGTTAAACATGTACATGAATATAAACATTGGGTAAGAAATAAAATATGTTTAACAACCAGCCATTTGTTTGGCTTATGAGACACTGTTAAGAACATTACAACGTATATACAACATACAAAATGATAAATAAACTGTAAAAAGTAGTAAACCTTAAAGCAGCGAAAGCTTAAAATGTTAAGAGATAAATTAGGTAAAAGACTGACGTCTTAAAAACATATGCTTAACCGTTAGAGCTAATTTTTTCAACTTTACAACATCAACAGAGGTAAATAACTTGTTAAGAGTATAAATAACATTGCACGTGTGGAGATCTAAAAAAGTAAAGTATCACTTATAGAATATTTGTCATCAAGACGACTTCAATTCATTACCAGTATTTGTTCTGATGCACTGAAAGTCCCCATGAGTTTCTGTCTTGCAGAGATAATGACTCTTCTGAAACATATATATGATAACAAGCTGGTCATCCAACATATCTCAATTTAGTCTCATTGTATTTTGGATAGTTTATATAAATCTCATTTGCCACAATTTTACCTTGACAAACTTTTGTTACCTTTTCTTTAAGTGTTTTTTCAATTGTTCATCGAGAAAATGTCCGGTATCTTATCAATAAAACTAAATCTGCAGGTAAAGGATTGCTGATTCGAAAGTTTGCCTAACCATAGGTAGATGCCTTGATTACACCTCTAACAGAACGTTGTGTTTGTTCACAAACTTGCTCATTTTCAATTGTAAAAATATGTAATCATTTGGTTAAAAAGGTTGGATTATATATTTACCGTTTTTCTGACATTTTAAACGGAAAAACCGAGTTAGTCAAACATTCTCTATGACAGTTTAATTCTTTTGCTATTTTTAATTTTGTTGTTGCTATTGATAAGCATCAAATACATATGGCGGTGAAGATTCTTTAATGAAATGAGTTTTCAACATCATTTTACACTGATAAGTAAATCCAAATTGATTTCAATATGGACAAAACCTGTATTTCCATTTATATATTTAAGAAACAAGATCCTTTTACACCGAAAATATATATTTCCTATTGAAAACAACTTACATTTAGTAGCCGTGTACTTTTATGTCATGTCTTCAGTACTGTTATGTTGACACTATTTCTTATTAACGTTGTATTGTGTTAGCATCTGAATCATTTATCTACAAATATTTATATTCCTGCGTTAATTCCTTAATTGAAAAAATACATCTTAATATAAAATATATATCCTTCCTGTGCCAAAGTAAGAATTGTTTGTCACTTTGGAATATCATCTACTCCGTCAAGAAATGCCCAAATTACAACATAAATAATATTTCTTTATTAAAGAATCTACAGTTTATTGTGACGATATATATCATTCTGCTTGACAGCTTAGTTGAGTGATCGTTATTTGTTGGTTGAGTTCATAATATCATATTTCAGAACAAATGTAGGTCGACAGTTAAATTGAGTAAAATTCAACTTATGTAATTTGATCAAAAACAACATTGAGCAAGAGATGTTATATTTATATAGTGTTTATTCAAAAATTTCATCAGATGCGTTAATGACTTACTACTGGTCATAAACGATGAAAAAAAGATGACAATAAACTAATTTATCAAACATATCTAAATCTAGTCTCATTGTATTTTGGAAAGTTATAAATCTTTTTGTAACACTTTCCTCTTTACAGTGGTGTATAAAATTCGTTTATATTGCATTATCTAAATGTTGTTTTAATTTTCACATTTAGAAAAAAATGCTTTTCAGTTCAATCTGGTATATTATAAATCAAAACTAAAGGATCGCTGATCACTTTATGATACCAACACTGTATATAAAATTCGCCATTGTATTTTACAAACTTTTATTACACGAGTTGTTGACGAAATATTTCATACGTGTTCTCTGTGAACCAATTATATTTGATAATCATTGAAGAGTATTCCTTTAACAACTCCTCTGTGAAAAAAACAATTAAAATGGAATAAATATTCGATAGATACGAACATATAATTTGACAAATAAAAATAACAATATAATTATTGACAAACTGTTAACAAATAAGGACTTGTCAAAAAATTTTGGGGTTTTACTTTTGATTAAAATTTGTGCTTGAGTACATACATTTCTTTTGTCAAAATACTTAATTTACAATAAGAATGTGTCTTCCGAAAGCTTCCATTTTGATCTAATCAAACTAAACATTACTCTTTTGATTGAACTCACTTTCTAAACAAGGGTTCGTATGATTAAAAGATTAACCTTTATATATATTTTTTATTTTCAAATTTTCCAGTAAAATGCAAATATGATGAATAATAGATGTGAAGAGTCACGACATACAATATGACTATCGAAAATGAACTTAAAAGTTATTTATGCATACAAAAAAAACGACCCTATTCTTCCACATATGAGCCTCAACGAATACAAATGTTATAAACATATAGGTATTATGGAATGAACAAATACTATGTATGTACATTTCTCTCACAGTGTCCGGTCGGTCAGTAACTGACCATTACCTACTTACCTATCACCCAACACCTGGACGCTGACAATAATGACCTGTATGGTCACCATTGTGTGGAATCAGTCTTTGAAAGGTTCGATAATTATGTGGACACTATACACACACCTAGCCATTGAGGCCACAATACAAGGTTAAACTAGCACAGATTGGAAATACAAACAAACGTATTATCAATAAGGTACACAAATTGGAAACCGTTCTACATTATATCTCAGACACTGGTCTTAATAGCACAGCACAAAGCCATGTAATAATTTCCAATTGGTGAGAGAGTGTGTTAGTTTTCACACCCGGCCATGTTACACCACAACTTGGGGGACGTTAGTGTCAACAGTTGGAGAGTTTGAACAGAGCTTAACGCTACTGCTTTTGTTTTGCGGTTTACCTAAACACTACTGTAGACAACTGGGCCGTCAAAGGAGAGAGCGCAACAACATTCTGACGTAAGTACACATACTGCGTTTGGTTAGTCTTTGCGTAGAATATGATTGACAGTTGCACGTGCAACGTTAACGTGAAGCTAATGACGTGTCTGTGTATCTGTTCGTGGGGTGTGCAACACGATTTGCACGTGCATTTGTCATAAAACCGATCTGTCGGAGAAAACCGATCTGTCGGAAGATTATGCGTCATTTAAATTTTGTTCATGTCGTTTTGGCGCCATATCGTTGTTTGGACTGACTCCATATGATCAAAGGGCCACCGAAACAGAGAAATGAAACTGTTATCCCTTCAGAAGTAACCTTATTTCAGAGCATGACTTTGAAAATATGGCAGCAGATTTAAATGATTTTGATTTACATAAAAAATATCTTGTGCAACCGACATTTTATGATGCAGGGACACATTTCCTCCGTCCAAGCCTTAATATGACCTTGACCTATGTTGAAGAGATAACCCTTTTTACGTTCTTGTACTGCTATATTTACAGATCACGTGACCTAGTCGACCGTTAACTCCCTCGATCCTTAAGCGAGTATAACCGGATAAGTGTTGATAAAACCTTCCAGCGAAATGATTTATTATATATCACCCAACCTTAAACCATATTGCTCCACACGGATATTGCCAGTCTTATATCGCGCTTTCTTTCCTTAGATGAGAATGCGATATACAACAGAATAACATATTCCCTTCTCTCTTAGATAATATTTCATTTCAATTCGATTTGTATTCTTTTATTTATTTTGGAGCAACATTATGAATCTATAATTGTAATGTAGAGAGTTGGATAGGGTCTCATGTCAGTTTCTCAGTTCTCCGATATATTCGCCTTACATATTATAGGAACAGTTCGATCACATATCATACAGTAAGTTTACAACGTCTTGTCAATGTCGATGCTATGCAGCAAATTGATAGACCTTTCTCACTCGAGCACAAGAATAGATCTACTCGATCTTGTGAAGGCAAGACGGCGTGTAACTCTAGTGACGTGGACGGCCAGTTTAATGTGATCGTGTTTCTATGAAGACATGATGTTCGGAGGGCGTCTACAGACCCTCCCAATCTAATATTGTGATCCCTGACCACGTTCAGTCCTCTCCATGCTGCCCCGAAGCTGGCGGGAACTTGTGAGAAGTGTCCCAGCTCACAATGGCGGCGCGTAATACTCATCCCCTTCAAAGTATTCACGTGACGAGGTGTAGAGTTTGACTCACAATATCCCCAGCCATTCTCTTTCTTCCACGCATGCTTCTACCTTGCTTCCAGCGCCCTGGAATATCCGCAAAATATCCTTGAAAATGCAGAAAAAGCAGACGATAATTAAAGCGGATCTCGTCTGCTTGTCACGTGATCTACATAGTCATGTTAACATGGCGACCAACCTTAGGTAACAGTACTCGATGGCCCAAGAGGGATTGTTCAACAAGAGAAGTATTTTTCTTTTTTAAGAAGTGCATCGATTGTAAATGATTTAATGGAATCGCGACGGACACTCAAGCCCGTGGTTTTGCCACTTATAAGTGTCCATTTAGATCATTCCTATCAACAAGAGATACGCCATTGTAAGAGCCACGTACCGGAACTCGACAACAGCGCACATGCGGAAGTCACGTGATCGATAACTTGACAAATCAATACCATCATGATAAGAAATCAACTGAGCTAATAGGCTCATGGTGCTTAAACTATAAGGTGTAAGTTTCATCTACGTTTAGCAACAAGTCAATAAATTCAGACCATATTCTCAACAAGAATACGTTTGTGATTTACAACATGTTTTTGGAACGCCACTCACAATTGTAACCATATATTCTCACAATCATTACATACGATTGAAACGTAAGAAATATTTATGAGTTAAAACCACAAACATGATTTTGGGAATAATAATGGAAGACTTAAATGTGTTTTCTGCACATACTAATTTTTATGAAAAGATTCATAAAACTTTTTATGGCATGAATTACGAATAAACAGCTATTAAAGTTTTATCTCTTTTGTCATTTTCCTCTCTAACAATGTCATTAACAGCAATACATCGGCAGTCATCATTCAACACAGCTGTTAATCTGACAATCCATGTCCTAATAACCATGACAATACTGTGACACTTAATAAACAGGTAACAATTCTAAACAGCATTTAGCATCAATATTTAAATCAAGTCGACACAAATTAAGATGACGCCCGAACAAAACACATATCATTTGCTGTAGGCCGAGGCTAACCGGAAACAAATCAGTTCTCCCATAAAACCAGGAGCTCGATCGATGCTAACACTGATTCAGACCCTTGGCCCTGACAACCGTGAACACCTGAATTCATCCGGGAATTATCAGTAATATCACCTGAGAGGGAATAAAGAAGAAAGACTCAGAGATGAAGTCGGAGAGAAGGGCGGAAAGTATGGCGCCCTGTCGCCGACCTAGTTTAGCGTTGTGATGCACTCGTGGAAAGGTCATATGCTTAAGTATATTTTTGGAAGTAACTGCCTTCAAAATTGCGAAATAGTTGGTAGTTGAAATGTGGAGATTGTTGTAGAGAACATAGTGGGAAGATAGATGGCCCTGTCGCAGTCCTGCTTCACGTCGTAGAAACACTGGTTCTATATTCAGACTGATAGTAGCTTCAAGTGTAAACTGTGTAACGTCTAAACAGACCTTTTAGTAAATATTTATGTTAAAAGACATTTTCTTTTAAATCAAGCCATCTGTTGTTCCAAAGATACGTAGATAATGTGGAAATGGCAACTATAGAAAAAGGATGGAATACAAATACAACTTTATTAAAGTAAAGTTTTATATCAACCGATATAAACTTTTAAGACCAAGCTTTTTGAAAAACGTCAAGCATGTTAGCACCATCACCAAATGAACGCATTTGGTTCGTTTAGTTGGTTCTATGGTTGAAAGGTCTGGCAGAAATTCTGCATGTTAGATTGATTTATTTTTGTATTTTCATCTAAAGTTCTTTAATGCTGTCTTATGTTGCGTTACTTTTTATCAAAGGACTTTATTTTGATTCAACAAAAACAGCTTGAAAAAATGAATAAATTTAATAAAAAATTCAACAAAATTAAATTTCATCCTTGGGAACATCCCTGTATTTAAAAGAACCGTAAGTTCAAGAAAGGATGTGATAGTGATAACCGTGTATATGCAGATGTATTGGAGGTTCATTGTTTACCTGCTTCTGAACATGATACTGAGTCGTACAGCGTATGTCTGGACACTCTCCTCCTCTACAGGTGATACTCTTACCTGCGCGTCTCCCCACCTGTAGACAAGCTGCTACAGGAACTACTAATCACAGATATCAAATTACAGGTAGAAATAACACTTTCGTTTTTTTTATACATACGTGGCATAGGGAGAGAGGATTTTGTTTATATGAAGATGAAAAGGTGTTATAAATATATTTTGGCACTAGTAGTTTTGTTTATGAATACACCAGTTATTAATTAATACTTATCAATGGTGTGTTCTTTCTTTCACAAAATTATGGATTCTTTTAATTTAACGTATTTCGTTATTGAATGGATTTTTAATGTCATAACTTAATATAAATCCATAAATGACTTTAAAGACACTTCATAAAATAATCAATTTTCTAAATCCTTTCGAATAATTTGTTTTTGGTAGATCAGTATTGATTTGTAACACTTTTACCCATAAAGAAAGACAGTGGTGTTACATAGATTTTTGACTTGGTTCATGCTTCCAAAACCTATTATTTAAGGGCCATATCACATTATCATAAATGTCAATATGATTGCGATACCTGTTTCTCTTTGACATCAATCAAAACTATTGCCGATGTATATATGGGTATGTATAGAAATATTTAATCATTATTTATTACCAACATACAATATTGCTGATATGGAAATATCATTAAAATCATGATGCCAAAAGACAAATAAATACCCAATTTTATAATAAATCTGAAACGTTTATTTAACTGTCAAAATTTGTGATAAAATAACGAAATTGGCATAGACATTTATTTTGAACATTTAAGTTGTATCCATGGAAACTATAATGCCTCTTTGCAGCATTGTTTGAACAACTTGAGGCATGTTCGTTGAATGCCAGGACGGACAGACAGACAGACAGACAGACAGACCGAGGTCCTAGTGTTGTATCCGTCAGCAGCCACATGTTTCAAGGATCGGCCCAAATCACGATTCAAATTATGGCCCCTGTATGTCGGAATTGTCGTTCTAACTATTCTGGCGATAGCTGGCGAGTATTTTATCACGTATACAATCCTGGGAGGCGCTGTGTTGCCCTGAAGAGCACGACTGCCGGTCTAACTCTCTTCAACTTGTATGTCAGTTTTCTCGTGTTGACGACCACGGCGACCAGCGCTTCTTCGCTACGTTTATTGTATAATCAATAACTTGAGAGAGCGGGTAAATACACCCGCTTTGCGTTCTTTATTTTCCTAGGGCTTCCTAAGTCAACAGAGAGAAATTCAAATAAAAGTCTCATATTTTACTGGCCCGAGCGAGAGCTTCGTTTGTTTTGGGTATCAGCTCTTCCGAGAGCTGGAGAAGCGCACACAACTTGGCCATATTGCCTGCAATTCGTTCATAAGGTTTTCACTCACGCAATGGGGATGTACGGTGTAAGATTTTGTTTGTGAGCGAGTTGGTAGCAATGTTTGACCCGTGGGTCAGGCTGATCCTTGTGACGGAGGGGTCCCGTCCTGACGCCGTCTCACTCTCAAGATCTGGCGTGACTTGACAAAACCTCCACACCTGGTTAGAAGGTAAATCTATTTTTATTTTAGTCATGAAACTTTGGTTGTATGTTAGTTAGACTTTATTTAGAAAACCCAAATATAATCATGTTAGTCTCAGCGAGACTGTCGCGGGTCTGTCCCGGTTTAATGATAGCAACAGAGCATTCTGTAATGAACAATAAATGAGACACAGCCTCGTAACTCACAACAATTGATTTTTGAATTCGCCACTTGAGTCTCTTGGATCACAATTTCCTCTTTAAGTCTAGCCCAAAGCCCTTACACGGTGAAGGAAGAAACTCATAAGATGTTGCCAGCCCGACTCTGCTCACTTTGTGGCCAGCCTTGCTTTGTTGTGTAGGGCGCGGAGTGGTCGCAGTCGCTGCCTATGGCGGCCCATCTTGATCGAGTTAAAGGCCCACGCCTGAGGGGGAAGCGACATCACAGAGCGAAATTAGTTTGTGAAATGACAATGACTTGTTCTCGAGCACAGACTGGCGATGAGGAGGTCCGAAATGAGAGAGAGATAATTCAAACTGCTCCTGAGTTTTGGCCCAACACCTTGTAATTGTGTTAAACTGTCACCGGTCAATGGCTGCTTCTAATCGAGCAAACGACTTAATTCTGATAAAAGGGGTCGGTATTAACGCTGGTAGTGTGGGGAGTCACGGGAGGGGGATTCGGCGACAAACGCGTGCAATATGCCACCATAATCTAATAGAGATGGCTTGGAATTATGTAGATTCCAGCAAGATTGGTTTCGCCCCAGCTAGCGACACGGTCTCCCTGTGTTTGAGAATGGCTGCACTCTGTTTGTCTTTGCTGAAGCCAGCTGAACTGTCTAGGGAGGGAGAACCACAAATCCATTACACTAAGTCGTGTCCATCCCTCCATCTCTCCCCATATCCTTGCATTTCAATTTCCCGCTAGGGGAGACTATACCCCCCATCCTATTACATGATTCCCGCTGTTTGAAATAGTGCTAATCTTTTTACCATATTAGAGGCGAGGGGCACTCTTCATTGGATTGCCGGACCAGTCCGATACAGCGGTCAGAGCTGCCGGTTAATTTGAGCAAGATCCTCCACAATAGCCGGGCTTCCTCCTCTTACAATCAATAAGAGTTTGGAATCGTCCCACAAAGCCTTATTGTCTTGGGGTCATTTCACCTTCATTCGCTAGGCAGCAATGGAATATTGTCTGATAGAGGGTGCAATCTGCGGGAAACGCTTTGACCAATTGTCCTGATGCTTATGATAACATGGTAGTATTCTATACAGAAGAGAAAGCAATATGCTCGCCCTTTCCCAGTCCGGCAATCATCTGTTGCCGATCCAAATATCTTATTGAATATGCCCAAGGGTCTTTCTAGACCTTCATTTAGACCCTGTTTTTGCCACCAGACGCCTTTGTGGATCGTTTAGATGCTGTGGTGATGGTCAGGAATGGAAGGTTAGAATCAATGAGGGAAATAAGCTGTAGGCTATGTGCTTTAATATCAGCCTGGCACTCACAACAAGAGTTCAATGCAGCTATAAATAACAATAGACAGGCCTCTGGACTCACATCAAATACCTGCCTGGACTCATCAATATAAGTGATGAACATCGAGCTCATCTCGTGCTATATGTTTTATTGAGCCTCTTAAAACCAATTATAAGGCATTAATTACTTTGTCAGTAATGGAGCATGGTCGTTGTGGTTGAATAGAAAATATTGGAATAGTAACATTGATATAATGAAACTACAGAAGTTACAGACCGTTAGAATCGTAAATCATGAGACAGTGACTTAAGATAGATGAGTACCTATTCGTATAATGAACTTTAAAAAGTTTTGCTAGAGAAACATACACAACCTCACCTTTAAGTCATCATTATGTTGAAATGTATAACTTTATGTCAACTAGAAACTAAAATCCATAGCATTAACATGGTAAAAGATATCACAAACATGCTAAAAACTACCAGAAGCATACCCAAACAATCAGAATCAACATTTGATCCTCATTTAGAAAAAACGTGCACATTGAAATTTATAAATTTCCAAATTATTCTAAATTTAGAGTATTGGAAACATGCCCTAGATTGTAAGATAAGAAGATTCATTGAAAACATCAGAATAAAAATGTGCCCGTGAGTAAGATTAAATTTGCTTATTATTGCTAGAGCATTTGGTATTAGAATTAGGAAACTATACAATCTACGAGAAAGTAAGATATTTCGTGCATTTCGTAATTTAGATAAATATTACACGTGTTTCCTGTCAACATACAAATCAGGCTAGCCGCTAAAGAGCCAAGTGATTTAGATCACAAGCTGTAAAAGCCACACCCACCAAGAAAATCAATAAAGCACAGTGATATATCAAAGTGTCAGAATCTCTTAAAACAACTTTTAAGTAAACTCGAATTAAATTTCCGTCTCCTACTCGTCGACTTCATCACAAGGCTCTTCAGAACACACAAACTTCTCCAGGTGCTTGTGAGGAGGTGTCAAAGGTCACTGCGCATGCGTAGATCTTACCTGGATCCAAGATGGCGGCTAGATTTGTCATGACGACCTGTAATACTAGCGTCGTAGCGTATGGAACGATCGGATATGAGTTATCAATCATGATAAGGGTAGGCCAGCCTGGAGAAACTAGCACTCGCTCTACCCGGGCTTATATCAAGTGCTTGAAGCACGTCAGCGAATCTCTCCCCTAATATTGTTTTGTGGTCGACGTTGTAAGCGAAACCCGTGTGTCATACGTTATTTGGCTTTCTCATTTGGTATTCATCAATGTTGCAAACTATCATTATATTGAGTTGGAGTGTTCATAACTTTGTTGACATTTGCGTTTTCAGTTTTGCTAAACAAATTATTTGAGAAATATCTTTATAGTTTTCGATAATATTTTGTACTTAAGAATGTTTCAATCATCATGAAAAAAAGGCTCAATTGGTTATTTTCACCATGTCTTCTTTTTTCTGAGTTGGTTCATAAGAGTCCTTGATTTAAGGATATTCTTGCTTTTTGAAGTCATCGTCATCTGATGCATTGTAAACTGAAAACAACCCGTTAATTCTTTTAGCAGATCGTATATTATTATCAAAATACAAAGCTCGGTTCATATATGATGGTCAATAATATCCTGTATACTATGACGATGTCATATGTGATATACAACAGCATAAATCCACGAGAACAAACTAAGCAGTATAGAACATTATGGCAAAGACTGTACTGAAAAGATGCAAGTAGGCCGTTCAATATTACCTTCAATAAATTTCACTTATCGAGAACTGTTGACAGATTCCTAATAAATTATCCCAACATCAAAAACACCCGAACGCTTAATCTCGTCTTTACTTGACAATGTAAAATATTTCCCTATAAAATTTTATTGGGGATTAAAACGAGCTCTTGCAGCCTACAAGTAAAGCAGATGTAGAAGATTCCTGGGTCGCCAGGCCCGTACTTCCTCTCCCCGACCTTCTACCGTTTACCTGCCGGCCCTCTGCCTGATAAGGCGGGAAATGGGTTACCTCGAGCAGACATTGACAAGCTGGATGTAATTAACAACGACGAGAAATTTACATCCGTTCGTGAAGCAGCGCCATCTGAGATGTGCGATGACATCACGAAGCAGGCCACGAGGTGTCACGTGACACCATGGCGACATGAAGCTTAAGGGTTGCGCATGACGGTGTAGCGAGGGGAGGGTGGATCATTTAATTGCCTACCATCAAAGAAATTGCAAGCTATTGACAAGTGATAAGAAGGCATTTCAAATAGATAAGTAGTGAATGCGGATGCGTGTCCTATGTCGTGGGGCACGGTTTGACATAGGTGGGCGTGGTCCCTTCTCTCAGCGACCGGTACGAAAACGAGACTAAAACTCTGAAAGACTCCTTCTGGCACATGGGGTAATTTTAGAGACATTTTCAAAACAACTTCTAAGTAAGCCAGGCTTTTTGGTTGCGGGGAAATCGGGGCGCGGACGTGTCTTGCATTGCGAGATGGTGAAGTTCGTACCGTAACATTGCGGGTGGCCTTTAGTTCGCTGCAGATGGATCCGACTTGCTTCCCCGAATAGCTGCCAGGAGCCGTTATATTACTTACATTTGAAGCTACTATTTTTGCTTTATTCTGTCGTCATACATGCGACAACTTTGTCGCAACAAATCGTATAATTTTGGTGGGATAGAAGAAAACGTATGCTCACTGCAAAGGCCATTATTCTTATATCTTGTGTACGTATCTAGTCAATCGATCCGATTGCATCTTGGTCCTTGTTGATATGAAAAATACAAGGATAATGGTAGGCTGGTACATTAATGGCGCTGTAAATATGGATAATACTCATATTTAGGTATGTAATACCGGACATATTTTTTATCTCCGCAACTTCAAGTGACATTTCTGAAGATTTATGATGCAAAGCATCAATGAAACTGGTTCAAGGTTTAAGTAAATTACCATAACTGGACGTCAAGACGTCAGTAAAGGGTCTATACTCTTCAATCCTGTCTGGCCAACACTCAATCAAATTTCACAGTTTCGATTTTATTTCTGATATTTCATCCTCCCCATCCTCATTAACCAGTAGAGCGACACCTGTCGGTCAAAGGGCTCGTCTCGTTGCATTACCTCCCCCTCATAACAACGTCAAGTGACGTCATCAATTACCAAGTGGGCTAACTTGGCCCATATTATAAACCCTCGTCCTTTATTGCACCTATTGATGTGACGAGAGCGCCATTACGAGTCGGAGCTGGGTAGAGGACTGCGGTAAGTGGTCGTGGAGTACAGCGCCCAGGTTATTGCCGAGGAAAGTCTTGGGTAATTAGTTTGTCACTTCCTCTTTGATGAGCGACATTGACAGCAACTTCTGTTGAAAGGTCAAGGTCAAATCTGACGGTGGGTTGAAAGAAAGCTGAGATCTGTTTCAAGACCAATCTGAAACATACAATTCTGTTTTGAGACATTTTTTGACATTTATTACTTTGTAGATTACAATAGGTTTTCAGGTTGTTAAACTGATTAAAATGAACACTCTGTGTATCATAATTAGACGTAATTGCAATATTGCAGTATCCAAGGATCATGCCAATTAACTGCTTGTGGGACTCTTCTAGGGGTGTGTGCACTAAGGACGTTGATGTAATTATTTTACGTTTTGAACAACTTAATGAAGGGGGACAGTATTAAAGAAACTCGGCAGTTTGACATTCATTGCGGCCTGCAAGCATCCTTCAGACTGCAGCGTGTCAAGCCGCGACATGATAAGGACATATCTACTATTACGCTATGACCTTTCAGGTGACCTCTCACGTTTATTGGCCCAGAGTGCTCTCAAGAGCTCCTCGCAGCGCCATAAAGCGATGACACAAACCGGAGTTCACATGTATCAAATGACCTGCCACTCATCACTTGTATCAGTTGTATATCATTGTGTTAGGAAGTGATGTCATGATTGTATCAGTTGTATATCATTGTGTTAGGAAGTGATGTCATATGGTTGTATCAGTCGTAAATTGTCATTTAGGAAGTGATGTCATGATTGTATCAGTTGTATATCAGTGTGTTAGGAAGTGATGTCATATGGTTGTATCAGTCGTTTATCGTCATTTAGGAAGTGATGTCACGGGATTGTATCAGTTGTAAATCATTGTGTTAGAAGGTGACGTCAACGTATTGTATCAGTCGTATAAGTTCCTGTTAGAAAGTGATGGCACATGACACTATCACTGATTATTCATTGTTTATGAAATGATGGCATCTTATGGTTTCAGTCCTACATAACTAACAGGACCGAATTAGTCTATCGTCGTGTTACGAAGTGATATCATTTACTGTTTAAATTGTACATGTATATCATACGATATTGTAATGGAGTGATGTCATGTGATTGTATAAGTCGTATATCATCGCATGAAAAGTGATGTAACTGTATCGTTTATACTTCACCTTGTATAAAGTAATACCATAGGCATGTATCAGTCATATGTTGACGAGTATTGGAGTGGTGTCATATGACTGAATCTGTCGTTTATCATAGTATGACTTGTGACTATTTCAGTTGTATTTCGACGTGAAGGAAATAATGTTATATCACGTGACTGTATCGGTCATGTATCGTCGTATAGAACGTGATGTCACACGAGTATTTCGATCTGACAAAAATGTGTGTGAAAATTGATCCATGTAACATTGGTTGTTTAAAGTAACATTCAACATTAAACATAATTTAAGCATTATGAAACCTGAACCCGATCATGAGAACCTAAATAATAATTACAATGTTATAATTCTTAAATTATTATATAATGTCATGATTAAAGACCAAAGTTTAATGTTGGCATAGTCAACAAATATGGGTTCCTATATAATACATTTATTATTTACATCTCCTTCTCCATATTTTGCAGTTTGATAACTTTTGCCAATAAATCTATCGATAAATTTGTGTTTAATTCAATTAGTGAGAATATCAATAATACCAACACCTGTTGCGTTTATTTAAAGTAAATTCAAAATGAACTATTTCACATCGCACTATGTTTGATACGCACCTTGGTAACCTTGCCATAAAATCCTGAATGCCCAAAACTTTAGCTTATACTAACGTAGGTTATTCATTTAATGCGCTCATAAAGTAAGTGCAATTACATTGTCAAAACATTGGCCCAAAACAAACCGTTTTTTTCGTATATCAGCGCATAAACATCATATCTGTAAATGACCTCGTGAATACAGTTACTAAAACCCAATATCCTTAAGTAATATCGCAATGACCTCAGGTCACTGAAAGTCGTTATATTTGCGCAATTAAAAATGTGATGACAATAAGTTACTATTGAATATCTGCAGTTACTAGCACGATGACAATAAGTTACTGTCTGATATCTGCAATTAAAAACATGATGACAATAAGTTAATATTCAATATCTGCAGTTACTATCATGATGACAATAGGTTAGTATTTAAAATCTGCAGTTAATAACATGATGACAATAAGTTAATATTCAATATCTGCAGTTACTATCATGATGACAATAGGTTAGTATTTAAAATCTACAGTTAATAACATGATGACAAGTTAGTACTTGATATCTGCAGTTACTATCATGATGACAATAAGTTACTATCTAATATCTGCAGTTACTTTCATGATGACAACATATTACTATCTAATATCTACAGTTAATATCATGATGACAATAAGTTTCTAACTTATATATGCAGTTAATATCATGATGACATTAAGTTTCTAACTAATATATGCAGTTAAAATCATGATGACAATAAGTTTCTAACTAATATCTGCAGTTAATATCATGATGACAATAAGTTTCTAACTAATATCTGCAGTTAATATCATGATGACAATAAGTTTCTAACTAATATCTGCAGTTAATATCATGATGACAATAAGTTTCTAACTAATATCTGCAGTTAATATCATGATGACAATAAGTTTCTAACTAATATCTGCAGTTAATATCATGATGACAATAAGTTTCTAACTAATATCTGCAGTTAATATCATGATGACAATAAGTTTCTAACTAATATCTGCAGTTAATATCATGATGACAATAAGTTTCTAACTAATATCTGCAGTTAATATCATGATGACTATAAGTTTCTCACTCATATCTGCAGGTGATGACAGTCGAGTGACGGAGCTATCCGTTATATGTTAGTGTGTCCTCAAAATCGATACTCAAGTTGATTGGAAATCGATCTGAGAGAGAGTGAACCCGTGTTCACGATCCGACACGCGTCCACTGAAGTCGATTCCATCTTTTTTTCATTTTGCAAGTGCTTGAGGTGAATTAAAGTATTGACGAAACTATCTCTACAACTGAAACACGCTTTTGGTCTCACGCATGCGCAGTGATGCGATTGTTTAGATTTGTCTTTCTACTTATCCATTACAACTGCATTCACAGTGCTTATGTCAATAATTGATTATTATAAAAACCGTAGACACGCAAGTGAGCTTTATTGTTTAAGACAAGTTTTTAAAATTATTTTGAATAATGATTTTCCACTAATAGGAATTTAAACGTTAGGAAACAACCGTCGCGGATTTACAGATTCAGAGGTGACATTTATTCATCCATAAAATCATTGTTTCAGAAGTATGGTCAATCTCATAGCACTCAGGTCATGTCCGCACGTGCACTTTCTCTTAACCGCCGGATTGCACGTGCATATGATCGCTGGAGGTCAAAGTTCATCCAGCTGCAATAGCTGTTTCTGTAGGCCTCGTGATGGTCATGCAGAGCACGTGTAGATCGTGTTAACACTCGAGCAGACGACAGAATGGTTCTGTTCCCTATCAGTAGAACACGCGCTGTTGAGAGCTCTGAACATTTAATACGTGGAGTGCGGGTTCCGACTTGATGGATTGTGAAAACATCGACGCGATTTAGGAGGGTTAGCTTTTGATACAGTAGTCTTCCTCCGGCGATGAAGATTGATTGTTACAAGGGATAGGTTTTGTTTGGTTATTGTATCAAATACTGCAGGACCTTATCGAGAAGCCTCACAAGCTTCACAAGAATCTGCTTGAACTGATAAAAGTGCTGCATGACATATCGATTTCTATTATAGCGCCATATTTATGTTCATATCGCACATATATCAACCGACATTACACAGTTGTGATTTGATGTGTCTTGAAATTATCATCAATGTTATGGTGCTTTGAATTCTAAAGGTTGATTTGAAAGCTAATTGGTTGAAAATTATCACTCATTTTAACTTCATTAATATTTTGCTCAACAATGATTGCAGGATTAGATTACATAACCCGATTTATACTTGGTCCCAATCATTGAATATGAACCGGGAGACGAGTCGAATCATGGTTGAGTTCAGGATACGGGGCTTATTGGAACCCCTTCTCGTGTGACAACTGACAGTGATAATCCGCGGCTAACATGAGTAAGTAAACTCGTCCAGTGTCGGAAGGACTATCGGCTCCGGCTTAAACCTCTGTGGGGGACTCGTGGAGGTTTTACCCATGTCCCCCCTGTGCTTCCGAGCGCTCAACACTCATTAATGGAGTCTTGTATCACCAAAGTCTCCCCATCCATGCGAAGTCACGTCCCGGTCTTGAAGCTCATTCACAGCAAGTCCAGGGAACTCCCAGCCCTGTTCTGCCAGATCCCCCGACCCGCTCAGTCCAATCTCTCTCTCGGTATAAAGAAGGGGCTTTGTTTCTCCATTGACATTACTAAAGCTTCCCCGTGACCCGAGGCTAAAAGTTTTTCAAAAGTCTTTTAGATTTCATACCGCCAGTCTTCTATAGGCCAGGTAATTCTGGGCAGAAGAAAGGACGACATAAATGGTTCGCTCAGTCCGCCATATTGGCTGATCTGCTGGGTAAACACTCCGCATTGGGATATTATCTTCTGATTTAAACTCTTTGAGTCATTAAAGTTTCTTTAGAAGGGTTTGGGTGCTTGGAATTTGTGTCAACTTGGACACGCGTCTACAGCAAATCTGGCCTTCTCTTCACAAGGTCTCTAGTACTGTATCGGTCCGCTGCAAACCTATCAGCTTTATGATATTAAAATTAAATATCATTTAGCTCTTCTTCTTTCTCGTCACACTTTGTCATCTTCGTCTCAAGTTTTGTTCCTCTTTTTGATGGAAATGAAGGATTTCGAGCCACGTCTGTCGTGTCGTCTGCTTGCATTGAATTGTCGCGTGCACGGACTAAGAGGCTGCCATATCGTCCGCGGAGTCGATTGTCGGCTATGTTCTTCTGCTAGCACCAAATTAAGCAATGATTCCTCGCTCGTAATTTACGCCTCGTTTGCTTAAAGGAAAAGAATTATTACGAAATGCTTTTATTGACACTAGTGACGAACAGAATGTCGCGATACCGGCCAATACAAGTGATTATGATTTCCGCGCCATTGTGACCGGACTGAGACCCACGGCTACAGAACAGGGTTTATATTTTAATCTGCTGGCGACAAAGGAAATATTTGATTCCAAATTGGGATCAGACTTCGTAACGTTTGGGAACTTTGCTTTTTATGACAACATTTGCAGCTTTTTTATGAGTTCTATACATCGAATAAAAGACGGGCCAAGCAGTTGACAATGGCTGTATTATGAACGTTTAGTCTCGCTCTCGTTTCGCCCATACAGAAAAATAAAGCAACCGCGGCCTCACAGAAAGTGTTTATTTTATCATCACAAGAACGATTGACCAATTTAGTGTATTGATGGAAAACAATGAAACTAGACATTTGCTGTCCATATCCTCTGAACTATAGGCCGAAAGCGGAAGGAATATCTTCCCGCGTTTTTTATTACATCGTCTGCTTCTATGAAGACCCGCAGACGATTTCTCGTCTGGTGAACACCTCAATAAAATCGTCTTCAGTTAATTTGGAAACAATTCTGCAATGAGCTATTGAGAGAAAAAGACTTCATTTATTGGATTTCCCTTGTCAGTCGTGGCGACTATCTCAATTCCATTTTTCATAGCTTTGGTCCGGAGCCAAAGATCATCCGATTTGCAATTATTGCGATGTCCATAAAGCCTATAGTAGTTTTTATTTGCTCAAATTGGTAAATTGACGTTATTGTCGTGTCTGCTTTGGTGCTCTTGTAATCACAAATCCAATGTGTGTACACGACAATTGCAGTAATAAATGCAGGTTTACACAGAAATCTAGCATGTATTTGACTAGTTTCCAGCCAGGTAAATATTGTGGCTCATAATGAGCACCCACTAATTTCTCCCTCAAACATGTTCACTTCAATGTCAGAAACAGATCTCACAACATTAATCGATCAAGATATTGTAGTATGAATGGGAATTTAATCTGGTGATTCGAAAGCATATATGTGTTCTGTCCTCAATCAAGTTTCTTTTGTCATTTATAGTGACGAAGTATTAACAATAGAATGATAAGTATGTGTACATTATCCATGATCATTGCTAATAATGACCATTACACCACACTAAAGGGGGAAACAAGGATCTATGTTGTGTTTCGCATTTGCCGCACAATGATATTTTACATAAAGATTGGTATTATTCCATAAATTCGTTTGCATCCTATAAACCAACAGAAATATTTATTTGTGTTTATAGATTTAACAAATGCAAAAACACTATTTACATATTCTTTCGTTAAGTTTTCTGAAGAAAAAGGTTTTCTGTAACAAGGGCTCTTCCTGTAACTCTGATATCTTCACATAGAGGGTGACTGACAATGATCCCAGGTCATAAAGAGGACATTTATGAATTATTGATTTGATCTTTGTGATTTGTTATGATTGTGAGTTTGTAAAAAGATCAACATATACAGTTAACTGAAAATGTTGTGAATCTATAGGTTTCTTATCTATTTTAAACTCCACAGAAGGAGATTCGACTTATGTCATGAGGGTAAGCGATAGGTCATTATTGAGACAACATAACGGCACCAGAACTTCGATTACAACAAACATTTGGCAACGTTTGGATAATCTTTGAACCACGCGGTATCTTAACTTTGATGTTGGTCCGCTAAGATCAGACGGAATCAAAGGTCATACCAATTCGTCTTGTTGGTCAGTGCAATACCAGTGGTCATCAACGTTAACAGATGACCACTGTGTGACCATCCGTCTGCTGGAGACCAAGGTCCGGTCTGGTGTTTAATGAAATGACCCCGCGACTGCTCTTATTAATTTGACCAATATGTATTCTATGTGTTCATTCATCATAGAATCCTCCCTAAAACAACAACGTCCGACTATAGTCGTGAATATACTGCAGATTCACTCTTGAATTTAACTACCGGTAATCAAACAACACATCATAGATTATTGCAAATAAAATAGTATGTATTTTGTCTTAAATGAGTTGACACGTTACATAACGTTAACTGCAGTCAAATGCTTCGGATTAAAATGTTTGTCATTGATAGGTAAAAAGTTCAAAATAAGAATTAAGATGTTAACAATAAATACGTTTACTAGAGCCCTTGTTATTCAGGTGCGTTATTCCACCAGCTCGCCCATATTCCCACCAGTCAGAGCAAAAGGATCGTTGTTTGTCCAGTGGGGCCAAAGTAAACAGTCCGCAGTTATTAGACCAGTCCACTAGCAGTGACGACAATGGGTCGGGTACAAAATAGAAAAATGGACAGATGAGACCTCGAAATTTGGGGTCAAATAGTGAAAACAAAGAAATTGGGGAGGGGGAAGGGATGGTAGGCTGTTTGCTTTGGAATTAATCATTTTTCCTCATCAGGCCACGATCTGGTCATAGAAACTTAATGTCGTCTGCTACACCGGAAGTCAAACGTTTTCCAGGACATTGCCGTTATCACCTGTTCAGACGAAACCGGAAGTTGTTACAAGCTAATGGTTTTCCTGCTACTTCGTCTGTTTTATCACAATGTCAATATGTTTTCTATATTAGTTGCCAATTTCCTTCTGAATCGATCAAAGGTTTAATAAAATATCATTTGTCATGATGTGTAGTAGGCTGTGATTAAAATCGTTGAGAAAGAACCAACATATAGTAATAGATTCAATTTTGGATGTAACATGGTTATTTGTAAGAAGAATTGTACCAGGCAATTAGTACTGCATCTAACTCTGATTGATGTGTCATATTTGTCACAACAATTCCTCAAAGTGTGATAACTCGCTCGTATCGGTCGTAATTCGACTAATTTGTCGCACAAGACCAGTTATAAGTTAATAGCTCAGATCAAAGCGTGGTCATTTATAAGTCGCCTTTATTGCTGCTAATAACGGTCATCAGACGCTCTGGCCAGATGGTCTTTATGTCCGTGTCCATCTATTATGACCAATGATTTTTCTTTTTCTTTGACCGTTTCCCTCAAGTCAAATATTATGATATTTTCACTGAAAGAAGTCTCTATTATTCTGTATGATTTCAATAATCTGTCGACATCTCACTCCACCGTCAAGACTTGCTATAGCCGAGAGCACTCTTCGCATCGCCCTGTCAGTCAGATTGTTTATCTTTGGCTAACTCTTATTTGTTTTTCTTGTATTCTTTTCCCACCTTTCGTTGGGATTGAATTAATCATTTAAAATCGTTCCATTATTCATAAGGAAATAGGTTAGGACGTTTAAAGAAAATCAGCACTGTATCGAAGGCCGTGTCTCTAACGTTATGATGATGACATCGAATGAAAAAGACGCTGGAAAAGTAAACATGGCGACACGTAAGCTTCAGAGTGTATTGTATTATGAGCTTTCTTTTCTGCTGCCATTATTCGGGCGACGACATAGGAAGAATTGTCAGATTTATCTTCTATAGAAGTGCAAGATTGTTCAAACAAATTTTATATCCGGAGTCAAAAAGAACATCATAGCTGTCAATTATGAAGCAATGTCACCTACCGACGTCAGAGGAAATTTGTTAAATCGTTCTGTATTTTGAACAATTATAAATGTCAACATATATCCCTATTGAAGATCGGAATTACATGTATACATTTTATATTGCCCTTAAAAATGCAAGTATTGAAATGGATATCCCTTTCAAGAGAAATGCATCCATGTTAAGATTTAAATTTAGTTTTCTATACATCGTACCTTTATTACATACCATTTCAATGCTCGTATATTAAACACTTACATGTTCACAAGAAAAAGTTGCAATATAACGATTAACATATTTACCTTTTATCTCCAACTATAAACATTATCTTCAGAATGCATTTATTGACACTTAAGAAAATGTTTGTAATGATTGTTTGCTTCCGGTCCAGTAAACCGATAAACGACAATAAAATTGAATTCTTGATTTTATCAACACCTTCATACAGTTCATAAAATGAACATTAAGTAAATATTTTTTCCACTGTTTTCAAAAGGCTTATGCACCCAAATGTCATTTCCGTACAGTAAGAGTTAATAAATTTCCTTTTGCTATTGAAGGCGAACCTTCCGTGCAAACATAGGCTTGTAAAACCTCCCATCATACACTGCGACGGGGCCTGTACACGTTGATTGTCAGCAATGCAAACATTATAAACTGAAATACAAACCACTATTTCAATGACAAAAATATTTATTTACACTTGGTATTTCATGAAGACAAATTTGTTTGCGGGTTGTATAGAAAAACACACGTGTTGAAAGCGGAGAGGTTGTGTGCCCAATGACGGCTATTGTATACAGATACATTGAGCAGTGTAATAATCAAATTTATATAATTCAAAGTATGATGCTGAAGATGAAATGAGTATATTGAGTTTGTTTTTGCACTCCATCTGATTTATCTGTGAATTATAAGGTAAAACAAAGCCCCGGCTACATTTTTGAAATGTTTCCATCATGTGGAATATAACAAATTACAAATTATCCGTAGAATAATGAAACTATCGGTCTTACTTTATGTGAAATATTGTAAAACCAGAACATTGTCTCTAAAACAATTTCGTTTATCAACATCATAAATTAACATCATGAATGAAAAGGGTGTTTTTTTCAAGTGTTATAAAGCCAAGAATTTTTTTTATTTCAAAGTAAAGTGTTATTGAAGAAAGACTGCACTTGCTCAGTTCGAGGTTATTGTCCAGTTGAGAGTTATTTAATTATGTGCGAGTGAACACGCAAACATTTTACTATTAGAGCATTCGTGTTTTTGTCAATTCTAATTTTTGCTGGTTATGACCTTTCAAATATTACTCTCCCTGGGTTTATATTATTCCTAACACCCCCTCCCCCTCTCTCCCCCATACATACCCCCCCCCCCCCCCCCCCCTCTTCTCCATATACAACACCCCCTCTCTCCCCCATATATAACACAGGTTCATCCCCGTACAGCAATGTTGATAACCGACTCTCTCCACATCTTACACGAAACCACTTTATTGTTCTCAAATTTTCATTATTCGCTAAACAGGTTTTCTCCAAGCCGGAGTCTAATTTTACCCAAAGCACGATGTTATTGACATTTCGATCAATTGGAGATAACGCATTAAAAAAGCTACACTGGAGATGGGAGGGGCGAAACGCAAGGGGGAGGGTGTTCTACTTCAAAGAACGCCCGTGTATGTGCGTGCATACGTCCCCTCCCCCTCCCCGCTCCCCCTGTTCCCGTCCTCTATTCACGTGACCTTTGAGGTACAAAGTTGGTTTGTTCTGAGTGACGTTACCTTGGTAACACGAAGGTCTGTAAATACAGAGTGAGCTCCAATTGAATGCGTCAGGTCCGTGTTTCCATGGCACCAAGCCTCGTCATTGGTTGTCGCTTCGATTGCAATCTCGCATCTCTCCACTGAGAGGGGAGAGAGGGAGAGAGAGATAAAATAATATAAATATAAAACAAGAGTATGTAACCTAGGTATTTCCAAATTGGCAATGCAAGGTGATGCTTTAAAATATTTATTTATTTAATTATTTATTTATTTATTTATTTATTTATTTATTTATTTATTTATTTATTTATTTATTTATTTATTTATTTATTTCGTGTTTTTACTGAAAAATTAAATTCAAGCGTATTGAACAACCCTTTATCATGTGACAGAAAAAATAGATTGTTCAGTGATTTGTAGTAACATGCATTATCGACAAATTTATAATTCCCTTATGCGGAAAGCACAGTTGTAGTTACGTTATTGCATTTACTGCCGTTAATCCACGTAACATAACGCAGTGGGAACGACATAGTTCCAACGATTTTCAGCAATTTGCAGGACAAAATCTAACTTACGCGATTTTGTTTGAGGATGATAAAGCTATATTGGTTATGAGTGAATTAAACAGCGTGCTCTCAAGACTTGATGGCATTACTCCAGAATTGATCGCAATTCACAAAAACCTTCAATTTATCAAATTTTCCCCAGAATGCTAGCAGAACGCCGATAAAGATTCCTCTCCACGCTAACCTTATGATCAGAGCTATGAAATTAATTTCCCTCAAATTGTTATATTATCTCCCCGAAGCAGGTAGAGTTTGACTAATGTCTCGTCTCTATAAGGGGGAGGGGGAGGGGGATAGTTGCCAGCGTTCACCACCTGTCGTCCTCCTGATCGATATTACTGATTGAATCGTGAAATTTATCAGCTATTTCGGGTATGGGAGGGACAGCACGAAGGCAGGAGAGGAAATACATCACTCCAGTACACCATGACAGGTGGTACTCACACCTTAACGATTGCACTGGCTTCCACTAAGTCGAGTAATTAAAATAGATTTACATCAATTGTTCCAAACGTTATGATCGAAAGTTGTATGGTTTCAAATAATTAAAATAAGATTTATATCAAGTAACAAAGGACGTTATGATGGGAAATGGTTTTGATTGCAATTAATTGAAATCTATGAATGTAACACTTGCCAGTTTTGAAATTGAGTCCCTGACTGCTTATGTATTGTAGATATTTCTCAGATTAATCATGTGTTAAATTTATGCCCAAGGAATGCAAGGACGGAGGGGAAATTTAGTGACGTATTTATGATTAACTAAGAAAAATATTCTCATGTACCAAACTATTAGTATTTATTATGCCAGTAACTTTGATGAAATTTTATCAGTTTTATAAATAAATTTTCTAAGTACTTGAAATAATAAAAACGAACGTTATGACAATAACTATAATGAATTTGTAAAAATATTTACCTTGTAAAATTTCTTTAATGATGAAATATGTCATGTACTAAATGAAACGTTGTCTTCTGCAATTCGTTCAAAATCCGTCTCAGTTTTGTTAAAGTTAACAGGATGATTGTAGAGAAAACCTTCTATGTGACACGATCATTTCCAAAATGTGTTTCATTGAATAAGATCAAACATATGCAAGCAATTCTAAATGAAAACAATTATTGATTATATCCACAATGATATGAAAATGAATACGACGAGACACATCAGCAATCACTAGGACTAAGAAGGTAATTTATACATAAGATATTCCACAAAGACAATATGAATATTTGCACAGAGGATATTAGTCGTGTCAATAACTGTACAATGTACGTCAGGACAACAATCGCTGCATCAAGTTTCATCTTCAAATATTGAAAGTATGGTGTCACTTTCATGTTTGTATTACATTTCATTATTGCTATCCCTTCTAATACAAATACTGCTGTCTTTGTCTAAATCGTTTACAAAGATTTTATTGTCAACATGGTTTTCAAACATTTCACAAGCATGATCGAAACTTGCATTCGCGTATATATACAAAGGTAAACCGAATGTTTATAAACAAATTTCAAAAGGATTGTCATAGTGAAACCGTAAAATACACCAACGGTATAATTTATTATATTTGAAAATATATATTTTTCCTTTTCCTTTTAGGAACTTTAGTAAATAATCAAACAACAAAATCAATCAATGTATATATATGATATATATGATCGTTTGAAATTGAAGATGTTAACAAAATAACTTTATCGAACATTAAACTATTTTAAATTGGCAAATATTCAAATATTAAATTACACATATGATTATATGTTTGATAAAAGCTACAAATACTTTAAAACAGAGTATATAGGACCACAAAACATCCAACTGGTACAACAGGAACATTACTGTCTCTGGCTCCAGCCTGCTTGATAAGCTAATGACGCGTCTCATTACCTCCCACTATAACTTCCTGAGTATTAATTTCATAACGGTAAATAACAATCAGACTCTTACTGTCATACTCTATTATGTATTTCCATAATTAAAAACTCCAATTTGTAGTTTTATTCTATTTGAGTATGGAAGCATCACCATATTTAAAAGGTTTCTCATGACTGCTATTGTAATGTTATACTGACATATATGTCTTAAAACAATGTTTTTATTATCAAACTACTATCCTTTTACGTATTTTCTATTTTCGTTTCACCATGGATGAAGCAAAATGGCTATTTCATGATCGATTACTTTTTTGTTATTAAATTTCTTTTAATAATAATTATTAAACCTTTTTATTCCATTTAATTTCTTAAGCATTTTACTACATAGTAATTTAATCACTAAAGTCGTTATGTCAGAGGTTCAGACCATTCCCTGGTTGTTAACCCTTTCTATATGGGAGCAAGATCGCCCTTTCACATTTTCAATATTTTGTATTATAGCCACACATTCTAATGAGTCATGCCGTTTATCAAAACCTCCCTCTACTTTTATACATCATAAAATCAACCGTAGACATCGTTAGTTAATTAAAACAGTACAAAGTATATATTGAATCAGTCGCAACTGTAGTTGTTCCTCATATTTGATATTGTTTACAAGTAAAGTGATAGTTGATCGTCATTTTTCAATAGATTAAGGAGCAATCACAAACGTTTTAGTCTAAATACATATTTGTATATTCAGTTACAATGTTAGTGCAAATGGATTTTTTCTTAACCATAAGATAGTACATTCTTTCATTTAACCATAATGTGTTCCTATTTTTATAGCTTATTATTTATTTGTTTTAAAGCGATTGCAAAAGCAAAGTTTTGGACATGGATCGTTGTCTTTATGCACTTCATACAACTATTATTCTTTCAAGCAAAGTTTCATTCTGATATCGTTGACATTGTGAAATATAACCGCATCTATATATACAAATATATAATGTTAAAACATAAACATCTTTTGATCAGTTTTACAAATAGATAAAAAAACAAATACAGTCATTTATGATAAATATGTTCGTTTAGGTTTACAAGAATCCACAAAACGGCCAATGCTCACTTCTCCACGTGTTTGAAAGCAAACAGCATCATTAAGTCATTGTGACTCCCTTCTACGCTAACAGTACCGTGCCGCCAATACGGAGAGAGTTTATTTGTTGTATGGATGACAAGCCGCTATCCCCTGATCTATGTACACCCTTTGTTGAGCTGTCACTCATTTCTATATCGATGTCTATTTCTATCGACTCTCTGTATTAAAAAATCATACGTCTACATTTACATCATGACCAGGCCTGGTGGACCGATTGAAAAGCCATAATGATGAGATCGGTTAGGTCATGGAGGACAACTTAATACCATATGCACGAATTTTTTACTATATAGAGATATTTGTTTTCTTACTATGAATAATTCATTGTTTGAAAGATGCCTTGTTGGTTTATAGAACCTCCGGAGGTTTCAAGTTAAAAGATAGTGTGTTCATGTTTTGAGAGTGATCTCCCCTTAGTTGTGTTGCTCTCTGCGGAGTGCTATTTGACCTTTTAATGGCGAACTTTCAAATGAGTAATGAATTATTCCAGCAGTTCATTACTCCCGAGTAATCATATATATGTAATGAGACAGAATTTCATGTTGATTCAAATAGTTAAATAAATTTAGCCAATGTTTGGCATGTGTTATATTCCAGTCAAACTTAACTTTTCTAAAAGAAACTTTTATCCAGTGACAGTAACATCCAAACAACACAGTCTGACCTCACAATTATTCTGATATAAAGATTTAAAGCGATTCATAGGACAATGTTATTTTCATCATGTGAAGTGTTGGTACCATTTGAGGTACATAATCCAACAATTCTCAGTAACTATCGCGGGATTCAAACACATCGTACAATTTGTCAGTGAATAATGTAACATTTTTCAATTTGAGCAATTTATCTGCAAGAAAACGTTTACCTTTAAACAGTACAGTCGATATTTGCATCCACCCCATCATAGACCCCCGAAAACTTACTGACTGATCCACCGGATTTGCTTAAAATCGGTAAAACAATTCTCAAAGAATAGCATTCTGGTAATTTTATAACTGCTTCGCAAAACTGATAAATCAACTAACAAAAATCTAAAATTATATTCAACCATTCTTCAGTTCTTTAGAATAATCAATCCCCAAATGGACAATTAATATTATTATTATCATTGTTTGCAAGCAAGTTGAATGTTTACATTGATATATCCCAATGTGTACAAGTCAGCTGGCACCAAGAGACAGTCATGTACACCATACAGACTGATTGACGGTTAGATACACAAACGTGTTCAAAAGAACAATTTCAAGAACAATTGGGGTAATTTCTGGGAAAAGATGCGCATGTCAACATTTACACAGTGATATTGAGTAGGGAACAGTCCACGTGCCGAGATGTGATACCATACCGTACACCAACATATCGTACACCAGACAGACAAATACACACAGAGACGAGCAAATAGAATCTCGTTTCATGCAAACAATAATCCACGTCATTGATGTACAGAAATGTACATTTTCCCATGAGTGATAGGTTTCCGTTCTTGTCAAATGATTGCAACACCATCGCCGTCGTGTAGCAGGGGCGTTCAAACCTTGATAAGCTGTGTATATTTATTATTTGTAAACCTTGACTGGGACGGTTGACCTGAAACCATATTATCAATATTGATCAAAGATTACACGCCTCTAGAAGGCTACAGTAACACTTTACTATCTGTGTTCATATTTACACTTGTCTCATTCATGACCTAGTTGTTTATTTCAGGAAATTGACATGTGTACATGTATGTATATACTGCTTATCGTCAGTGTTTAATTTACCACCGTGATTGACGTTTTACAACCATTGTACCATTGAGACATGCAGTCAGGATAGTACACAGTTAATTTACATTAGTACATGTTTGAAGCATTAATCCTCTGATGCAATTTCTATTTCTGTTTACTATCCCAACCATGATTCGTTTAGGGACATGCAAATAAAGATATGATAATGTTTGTTATTGCTAGATGTTATTGCTGCATCTGATCTTAAACTTCAAGAGTGATATATATGATCACTTCAACAATTATAGACTACGAGTATTAGGACGTGAAAAGGCGCAATATAAATACTCACATTATTATTTACATTACGTATATTATCAAGATAATAAAGAGATATCGCTGTCAATTCAGGGATATTCGTTTAGAAACGTTGGTTTAAGCTTTATTTACGACATCTTTAAACATTTTTGTAATTAATAGAAAAATAATTCGTTAATTCCTGAACGAATGCACGATAGCTACTGTATAAATATGAAAGTAATCATCTTTAGCAAAGCTCTAAGACACCGAGTCATTTGTTAATGTATGCAACGAACCCTCTGTGTCCCTTGAAATGTGGTACTTAGATGCTTATCTTTTGAGGAACTGATCATGATTTTTTGTTAAAGACATCTAAATAAAACAAATATATTTCAGAACACATTTTTTCCGAAACCTTTTAGCTGCAAGTCTTTGAGCAAAGAAAAACATCATAGGAAATAGAATCTCTTTGCTTTTTAAATTGGCATCGGATAGGTGTTATGGCTCTACTATTTGAATTTTCCCATAATTATCATCGCGCATTACTAATTATCACTGCATGCATGATAAAGACAATTGTTGATATGCTAAATGGTACATTATTCAATTAAGGCATCATATGTTAATGATAATAATGACTATAACTAAGCAGTGTACTTGTTTATACTGTATGTCCCTGTATTCTCCCTGTAGTCAGTGTTATGTGTGAGTAATTAAGACGACAGCGATCATTAACATCTCAACTGTGAGGTGGAAGTTGTCATGTGTCCTTGTCAGCTATTTATTAGTTCATTGTAGGAAGTTCATGAACCTTGTTATCATTTAGCAAACACACACTCAGGGGTCAATCAGTACTTACTATCTAAACCCACGGTGCAATATCATATTCCCTCTTTGTTTTGTCAACTTCAATAACATAATAAATCTAAATTTCATTTCTTGACTATAAACGAATTCCCCTGATTTACTAGTAAGAGGGATTTTACTGCACATTAAAGATAGGCATGTTGACTTTGGGCCACTTACAAACAGTAATTATATGGTGTCACTCGGTGCACAACAAATTCTACACAACTTTGTAGAGCGTTGATTTACATCGAAATTGAACCGCCATAAAGCCAAACAATTTCAAGTGGCCAGCACAAATCGCGATAGCAGCAAATTTTGAGCCCCTAATCGGAGCGATAAGTTTGGAACAATGCAATCTTGACTTGTCAGTGCAGCCTTAGATAACCGCTTGTAACACCGGCTAACGTCGACAACGTTGCATAACGGTTATCTGGAGAGTGAGATGGATTTGGGAGCCAGATTTGTCCAGACAATCGACAACAGGTCCAAAGATCCTGATGGGTACAGCAAGTCCACCTGACATTTGGGTCTGGGTGCACGGGGGTTATTTACAGGTTTCTAAGATCATCTTTCGTGTGAGGTTCTCAGTGCGAGGCCTGAAAACGCTGTTCGGAGCTCTCATGGGAAGTTGGAAACCCAGTTGGGTCACGTCCTAGCCTCTACGAAGCAGTCGCACTGGGTTCCCACATCGGGGGAGGGGGATGGTTCGAGGCTGATTCAGCCCCAGAGCACACCTCACACTGCTATCCAAACGTGTTGCCAGTGTACATATGTTTATTTTCTTGTTTTCGTTGTTTACATTCGCAAGACAACAGCCCAGGTGAGGTAAGAGTGCCTCCCCTTCGTTCTCAGCTCTTCAGTGCCGGAGATTGATTTGACATGTTCCGTTTCCTGTGTAACTCTCCTATCGAGGAGGTAAAATGGCGTAGGTGGACACTTTCCTCTCAGCACCTCCCTCACCCCTCTTACCTCCTAGTCACGTGACCTTTGTTTGCTCAGATGATATCGATATAAAAAATGAAATATATTACACATCATAAAACTTAATAAATAGCAAGAATTTCGTAGTACATCTTTATCTGAAATATTTCCTCCTGAAATCAGTTTGCACTTTACTAGTGTTAAATGAGTGTTTTTATCACCTGGTTTGATAACTGTTTCACTTTGACTCAAGGGTCATTTTACTCTATTGCTTTTACCTGTCTATCAGTTTAAACGTTGCTACAATACATAGTGTTTGAAGGTTATTGGAAGGTTGAGGGACATCACACGTCTCCACTCTCAAGCTGTGATCAAGGTGAACCCATCCAACTCAGATTAAACAGTTATGAAACGATTGTCGTTGATTGCGGTCTATGTGATGAACATAATAAATTGTCCCTTTTGATATTGTGCAGAACGTTTGTCTTGCAAACCACTTAACCTAAACCCTTAAAAATATGCTTTATACCAGTTTACCAACCGTGTAACGTTAGTAACAATACTGATGATGCAATGAAAACGAAGTTAGGTATCCAGCCTGAATTGTAGTTTGTAAATGTTCGTGTGTAAATAGGTTTAAAATTAATTACAATAATGATAAGTATATAAACAGGGTAAAATGAGTAATTAAAACTCAAACAGAACGGGCTATAGAGAAGGCAAGTCAACTAAACCAACATACTGGTTTTTGTACTGGCAACTCTTTTGGGAAAGTAAACTTCTTATTTCAGTGCACTTGTTCTCATCACGGTGTTACTGAAAACTCGTATCTCAAACCTCAATGAGGAATACTCAAGTGGAAGATGAAACTGGATCAAGAATTATGTTTTATCCCTATATTTTAACCACCACTTATACCTATTTATCAACTCAATACTTGAGTATGCATAAAAATACGAAATGAAAATTAATTAGGTTATAGTAATCTCCCATTTCATTTCTTATTTTCTCTCGTTACAATGCATCGACTCAATGTTCAACATAATTGTCTTACATGTATAAATGCAATCATTTACAGCTTCTTCAATAATGTACAACTACTGCAATAAAGCACAAGAACATCAGCAATGTACAACTATTGCTATAATGTACAACTATTGCTATTATTTACAACTACTGCAATAAAGCACAAGAACGTCAGCAAAGTACAAATATTGCTATAATGTACAACTATTGCTATCATTTACAACTACTGCAATAAAGCACAAGAACGTCAGCAATGTACAACTATTGCTATAATGTACAACTATTGCAATGATGTAAATCTACTCAGCAATGTACAACTATTGCTATAATGTACAACTATTGCTATCATTTACAACTTCTGCAATAAAGCACAAGAACGTCAGCAATGTACAACTATTGCTATAATGTACAACTATTGCAATGATGTAAATCTACTGCGATTGTGTACAACTACGTAAACAGTATAACCACTGCAATAAATCACAACAACGTCAGTAATGTACAACCACTGCAATAAATCACAACAACGTCAGTAATGTACAACTATTGCAATAATGTATTTCTACAGCAATAATGTATTTCTACAGCAATAGGGTACAACTCAAATTATGTACAGTTATATATATACAATACAAGTGCAATAGTGTACAACTACTGAAATGGCGTATAGCGACTACAGTGGTACGGCAACACCAATAATGTATAAATATTGCAAGGTCTATAACTACTGTAATACCATAAACAAATTAGTAAGTGCTGTAACTCTTCATATCTGTGCAGCATTGTATTTACGCATTAAAGACAAACGGCAAACAAATTTGTTACTTACAATTAAAGACCTTTAAAATAAATGTTAGAGAGTGTTATGACTTCTCAATGTTAGACAAACTGTGAGTGAGAGAGTAAGATCTTAAGTGTTGTGACTGAAGAATGAATGTTAGAGAGAATGCTAGAGAGAAAGTGTTGTGACTGAAGAATGAATGTTAGAGAGAATGCTAGAGAGAGTGTTGTGACTGAAGAATGAATGTTAGAGAGAATGAGAGAGAATGTGTTGTGACTGAAGAATGAATTTTAGAGAGAATGAGAGAGAAAGTGTTGTGACTGAAGAATGAATGTTAGAGAGAAGGCTAGAGAGAAAGTGTTGTGACTGAAGAATGAATGTTAGAAAGAATGCTAGAGAGAGTGTTGTGACTGAAGAATGAATGTTAGAGAGAATGAGAGAGAAAGTGTTGTGACTGAAGAATGAATTTTAGAGAGAATGAGAGAGAAAGTGTTGTGACTGAAGAATGAATGTTAGAGAGAATAAGAGAGAAAGTCTTGTGACTGAAGAATGAATGTTAGAGAGAATGGGAAAGAAAGTCTTATGACTGAAGAATGAATGTTAGAGAGAGTGTTGTGACTGAAGAATGAATGTGAGAGAGAAAGTGTTGCGACTGAAGAATGGATGATAGAGAAGAGAGAATAAGAGAAAGTGTTGTGTCTGAAGATTGTATGTTGAAGAGAATGAGAGAAAATGTTGTGACTGAAAAATGAATGATAGAGAGAATGAGAGAATAAATTGTGTTGTGACTGAAGACTGAGAGCTAGAGAGAATGAGAGAAAGTGTTGTGACTGAAGAATGAATGCTAGAGAGAATGAGAGAGAAAGTGTTGTGACTGAAGACTGAATGCTAGAGAGAATGAGAGAGAAAGTGTTGTGACTGAAGAATGAATGCTAGAGAGAATGAGAGAAAGTGTTGTGACTGAAGAATGAATGCTAGAGAGAATGAGAGAGACAGTGTTGTGACTGAAGACTGAATGCTAGAGAGAATGAGAGAGAAAGTGTTGTGACTGAAGACTGAATGCTAGAGAGAATGAGAGAGAAAGTGTTGTGACTGAAGAATGAATTCTAGAGAGAATGAGAGAAAGTGTTGTGACTGAAAAATGAATGATAGAGAGAATGAGAGAATAAATTGTGTTGTGACTGAAGAATGAGAGCTAGAGAGAATGAGAGAAAGTGCTGTGACTGAAGAATGAATGCTAGAGAGAATGAGAGAGACAGTGTTGTGACTGAAGACTGAATGCTAGAGAGAATGAGAGAGAAAGTGTTGTGACTGAAGACTGAATGCTAGAGAGAATGTGAGAAAGTGTTGTGACTGAAGACTGAATGCTAGAGAGAATGAGAGAGAAAGTGTTGTGACTGAAGACTGAATGCTAGAGAGAATGAGAGAGAAAGTGTTGTGACTGAAGACTGAGAGCTAGAGAGAATGAGAGAGAAAGTGTTGTGACTGAAGACTGAGAGCTAGAGAGAATGAGAGAGAAAGTGTTGTGACTGAAGACTGAGAGCTAGAGAGAATGAGAGAGAAAGTGTTGTGACTGAAGACTGAGAGCTAGAGAGAATGTGAGAGAGAAAGTGTTGTGACTGAAGACTGAGAGCTAGAGAGAATGTGAGAGAGAAAGTGTTGTGACTGAAGACTGAGAGCTAGAGAGAATGAGAGAGAAAGTGTTGTGACTGAAGACTGAGAGCTAGAGAGAATGAGAGAGAAAGTGTTGTGACTGAAGACTGAGAGCTAGAGAGAATGAGAGAGAAAGTGTTGTGACTGAAGACTGAGAGCTAGAGAGAATGAGAGAGAAAGTGTTGTGACTGAAGACTGAGAGCTAGAGAGAATGAGAGAGACTGAAGAATAAATGCTAGAGAGAAAGTGGTGTGACTGAAGACTGAGAACTGGAGAGAATGTGAGAGAGAAAGTGTTGTGACTGAAGACTGCACTCGATGAGCTCTTCCTGCAGACGGTGTTCAAATAGTTGGAGACCGATTTGTTTTCTAAGCATATACATCTAGCGATAACCTTTCCCCAGCCTGATAAGCTGATTCACACCAACAGCATGCCTCCCTCCCCCTCTGTCTTACACTCTGACCCCCCAAACTGTCGCAACTCAATTAGATAGCAGTTACAAAGGTTATCTGGCTTTTCTAACGAAAAATCCACAATGGGAAACATGTATGTGTCCGTTTTGAAGCTCCTGTAAACAAGGAGGTTCAACAGCCCGCTCTGTATAAGTGACCCAACATTGCTTGGTAAATATTTCCTTTTGATAATGCTGTTTAATCAAATCCCTAATATCATCGCTTTATTTACAGACTTCCGCCATGCCCACTATTGGCACGCTCCTGAAAACCATTGGCTGTACACGGCGTGATGGACGGACGGAGAGACGGAGGGACAGAAGAAACCAAGAACGCATAAATAAGGAACTGTCATTACACCTGAGATTTACCTGAGCTCCTGTGCTAGTTTCCAAGGTAACGAATACTCCAGTTAAAAGGCAGCGCTGTATTACCGAGGAAAACTGATTGAAAAGATACTTTTTCTTCTGAATGTGTGTATTGTAATTTTATTCACTTATTATTAAAATGAATTATCAATTTACTTTCTTGTATATTGTATTTTCCAGATTAACTTATATTGATTATCAGACGAATGATTGTGTACATTGCTAGCAAAATGAAGGACATGTGACGAAACGAGAGCAAGTATTCACTGGGAACACTGTACTGTAACACAAGTTCTCACACATAGGGAAAACATCCAGGACCTTATCCCTTATTTTCCGGTTTTCGTTTGATACATTACACCTTGTGATATACATGATATGTACATCTTAGTGACATCAGATCTAGCCTCAGTTTAATTTGTTGTTAACCAAAATGAACAATTTTTTTATATAGAAAATTATCATCCATATTTAAAAGCACACACTTTCAATTATGTTTTTACCAGTTTCTTTTAATTAAAAAATGCAAGATTTCTAAAGGAAAACACACTTTTTAAATATGGAAATGCATAGCAGTCTCGAGTACGGTCGCAACTCGTTAAGTAAAAATTCACTTGGATAAAAAAATAACATCTATTCAACAATTTTTATCAATCATCAATTATTTTGTAAAATGAACTATAACTCCGTTTTTTTTTTGGGCTCGCTTTATTTGCAATAGTGCAAATTCTTGAGATAGTGTGCAGATAGTGAACCCGAATATAACATAGTTGTAAAGAGGCATTAGTTATCCATGTTTTTAGCCAGATTTTTTCTTAACCAGTTGCGACCGTCTGTGTTTACTATATCATCAGACGTTTTGCGATTAATATTGTATAATTTAGTTTTGAAAAATGGCCCGGAATTTTCAATTTCATGTAAAAAGTCATTCTAGTTATTATAATTGTCAGACTTGTTTCATTTCAGTGAACTAATACTTGTTACGAAAATGACGAACACATGTTATCACTACGACTATCAACTCAGTTTTTATTTCTATTAAACAAAGCTTTATTGACAACCAATTTTTTTTATTTCCACATTAGCGATGTTGTTGTATTGATCAGTTTACTGTTTTAAGCATACGCTATTATGAAAATAAAGTAGTTGGTCATCCATATAGCTTTGTCATCATCAATTGTATGTTCCGCATATTTCCATTGATCTAAAAAAGTATCCTCTAAACGTTATAGATTTATTTGATAGGTATCAACTGCAATAAAATGCTTTAGAACAAGGAAAGAGTAGGATATATTTTTTAAATAAAACTGAAATTATTCGTATTAGACAATGTTCACGTTCATCTATCATAATGTATTGAAATTGAAAATCATATCGAAATATTTCCATAATCATATAAATTGATTTTCTTTGATGCAAATAGATTTTACATTTACAATAACAATTTTCATATATTTATAAAATGCATAAAATCGCTTGAAAAAGGCTAAAAGTCAGCGTGTTTGGGAGGAAATTTAGTTCATGAATTTATCATGATAATATTAGGAAGTTCCATCTGAACAGTGGTGAGATTAGAGTGATACCTGATATTTTATCCGTTGAAAACAGGCATGTTGTTGCTTGAAATAATCCTCGTTTAATATTCTCTCACACGTCACAGCGTGGCGTGGCATTGACATATGGAACAGTAAACTGGTCTAAAATAATTTTAAAATTTCCTTGGAAGATAATATTTAAACAGTTTTCGTTATTTATTTAGTGTAAAAAAAGTTAACATTTGTATCAACAATTTCGTTAAAACAAATATCAGTCGGAAGTTAGTTTTTAAATTAATTTGTTTACTTTTTATGATATTTTTCATTAAAAAATTCGTCGTAAAAGAGACAAAAAATTCTAAAGTACACTAAATTTAAAGAATGAAAAACTAAAAATAAATTATGTTTCAAGAAAAAATGACATATTTATAGCATCAAAAATATAAAAAGGCCAAAACAAATTATGGGTCAAATAAACAAACAAAATTAGTCATAAATAATGCAAATAAAAAATCAGTAATAGATAAATAATCAAGATTAACTAATTTAGGTGAATAAAAATAAACATGAAAATCAACCGCACACAAAATCAATTAAACACAACACAAAATTAAAATCAATTTAAAAATTAATTCTAAAACTAATTTATAAATTTGATGATTTTAAGCAACCCTAAAGGTAAGTCCGGGCAACTAGCCAGGTGTGTGCTGTAGGAGCGATCAGCCAGTGTAAGTAAACATCCCGGCACATCCTTTTGTAGCAGTCGACCTTACCGGGGGATGCTGAGGCAGAACCGTCTAATTTCATCTATTCAGTAGACCCAATACCGCGCATCTGACAATACAACACACCGCGGGTAGCCAGATTGATCCTGGCAGCACAAATACCATCATAACTAGTTAACGGTGACATGGATTTCAGTGTTGCTTATCATTCACGGGAGTATTTCATCTTTTCCTTGATGAAAAAATTATTTGGAGAATGTATTTTGATTATACTGGTAATGTTATATTTATCTATAGCACAAATACGGAGATAACGGTGACTTGAGAATTTTCTACTTGCTTATTATACAGGGATGTTTCTTTTTTTGGAATGAGGGGGTCTTTTGTTTGTATGAAGATTGGAAAAGATATTTGTATTCTTGAACCATGATTGGAGAATTTGCGTCTGTATTATTTGCATTATGATTGGAAAATGCCCCCTGTATTATTTCTAAAGAGCTTGTACTGAAAATATTATATTTATACGTTTCTGTTCTTGATTTCGGTTTCACACATTTTACAGATGATGAATCACGGACTTATCTCATTCTACACTATCGATAGACAATGAATATGCGCCGTGTTCTTAATGAAATATTTTTATCAATTTTCCTCGCTTGATTAAAAACGGAATGACATTGATGATAATCCTACATGTGAATTTAATGATGATAATAATTTTCTATTATTGGTGAAGAAATCCGTGCTGTGTATATACCTATGAAGGTTAATTTTTGGAATTTAATTTTTTCAATAATTTCAACAAAATTAATTTTCTAGTTAATTATAAAAAGTTTTAGAATTTTTTATTTTTTTTTATTAATGAAAAAAAAAGTAATGAGTAGGAAATATTTTGATAAACAGTTAATAACATACACTATCCTATCCAAGTCATCACAGTTAGCAACTGTCATTGGAATTCCGAGATAATTATTCAAATAACGAAATATTGAGTAGAATTATAAACAGTCACGTATTAAAATGTAAAATATGAAATAGGAAAATCATATCGAGACTTGAGATGTGTGTTTAGTGTAATATTCGTTCAAGAAATCGGCACCTCGGGTTGTCAAATATTTACTTACTTACAGAATTTCCTCCTGATCTCTCGTATTAAACCTGATAGAAGACAGGGCGCCCGATTCTCTCCTAATCCCTGCTAATCCGCTATGGTTTGGTACAATATTACATGGGTGATAACCCAAACATAAACCTTATGAATTTTTATGAAGAAAAAAAATCAGCAATGTTGTCCTTAAACATCACATCAAGCACTTTTGGCCTCAACTCTTTCTCTAAAAACCCTAAACTTAATAAGAAGGAATTACAGGGTACTCCTGTCATGGAGAATATTTTGATAGAAATACACTTTATAACAAATACGTCAATAACAAGACTTGAACAATGATATAAAAATATATTAAAATGGAGTATGTATTGTCTAAAAGAAGGTCATTGAAACATTGATATGTCATGAATGAATGCTATATATTGAACTGGATGATATATTTTTGTAACGTTTTCCAATTAATTTAATGATAGTTTTTTGATGATTAAATAGTTCAATATTTGCGAATATATGAATTATCGAAAACAAATCTTTCAACACAGTTTGCTAAAAATTTAAAATCATGGATAACACAATTTGTTCTTGAAATACAAAATTTCAACTTAAATAATCTAATATTTCGACATTGAGAATTATACCGAGCATGTGAAATGCACACGATTTTGGAAACAAACCGAGAGACGAGTGTTATTGATTAGAGAAACAAAGAAGCTTGTGTATTGAGGGAATACATGCGCCGTATATTCATTTCAACTAATTAGATCCAATCAATATCATCTTTATTTATTTAGCTGAGATTTTGCATCTTGGAGATGATTTCGAGAATCTAGCAAAATACGTTTTACACAGAAAGACTCAATGAAAAAATCGACAGATCAAAACTAAAAAAATATCTGAAAATAGAAATTCACAATTATGAAATATATGATTAATATAAGTAATATTTGGTAAGTTCTGTTCTGCAAGTGTTGTATCGAATTTTTTATTACAATTATTTACAATCATACATTTTCTTTTTCCTCACACCTAATTAATTTCACAAATAAACCCTTGTACACAATTTATAACAGATAATAACACAATCTTTGATATTTCTTAGTTATTCTGATATTTTCCAAATATATATAAAACGGCACTAGTATAAACATAACAATGCTCAACGCAAGTGTTTTTATGTATAGTCCGATATAGATAATTAAGCCATTATTAAGTTATTTGCAAAAATTATTTTCAACTGCAAAATTTTGTCCCCAATTTTTTTCATCGTCATTTATAAAAAGAAAACACATAAATACTGTATTTACGAAAAAATCCTTTACCGCTCCCAAAACGCTTTGAATGGTGCTATGGGGATTTTACTGGCGCTTTGTTAAGTGGACTCTCCAAATATTGAGTTCACGAAAACAACTTTCTATTTGCTTTTTTTTCGGTTAACATAATGTACTATACACCAGTATTTTGAATTTATTTGATTTGTTGTTGTATGACGTCCCTAAAACATACGCTTAGAATTGAAAGTACAATAAAATTCCAATATTTAAAATGTTACCATAAACTCTTTTTACAATTAAGTATGAACGCTTTGAACATTTTAGAATTTGGTTTAAAAACGTTATTTTCAAAGTTTGTGATGTTAATCTAGATATTTAATAATTTTCAGTCATTAAATATGACTATAAATAGAATTTAATGTTACGTGAATTTACTTTTTTTATGTAAATTATGCCATTTGACATTTTCAAATGTATGTTGTAAACATATTGAAGCTTAAATTTACACAAAACAATATTGTGATACAAGAAACATATTTTACAATTATGAGGTTAGTTCCGATCACTTCATTTTATTTCATGATATAATGTGACTATACTTGTCTGTACTCCAAATGGTCCCTTAGGCTTTTTTAAAGTTAATTATATTTCAACTTCAAAGCTCCAATGATATTGATTATCACTCGAAATGCTTTTGAGAATCAATAAACAACTTGGTATCAAAGCAAATCTTATTCGCAATTATCCCTGAATATAGAATAGACTTATAGAACAATCAAAGGCCTGTCTGGTGACGCAAAAAGATTGGATCTTATTTAGCTGAAATCGTAAAGAAAATCCAATTTCATTAACTTGACTGGACTTTGGCTTCGAGAGGGAACTCAGTCTACTGATTACTGACGAAATCAGAATAATTCCTCCGCAAACACTTGTAAACTTACGGTAGGCCTTCGACTAAATCTTATTCCAAGACCTTTAAATCGAGCGGGTTGATATGATTGGGGCGGGCTATCGTGTTATAATTCCGATATCCATGGATTATTCCTAACTATAGTCGCATCTTCTACTCCTAAATCCAGTCAGTCCTAATTGGGTTTGATTTCGGCTCAAGTCGCGATGTACCCGTTCAATAATCGTCGCCGGACAGGCCATCTTGTGAGCGGGATTCTAGCCAGCAAGTCGATTTCATGCCCAATTACTCTGCCAGGCGATTCGTGGAGCTTCCAATGATTTTCGATGCGAAGCTTTCTCTTCTAGTCCTATTACGAATATTGGTTCCATTGTGCCAGCAATATGGTTTCTGTTCTCAGAGCGCCGACCGCCTGCCTGCTGTTATCATGTCGGCCAGTTTTGATTGACACCCTGAAATGCATGCTGCACGTGCCGCACGCGGAACGGAAACCTAGAACAATCTTTCGTGCATGCCTCCTTTACTTGCAATAGAAACGGTTTCTAGATAAAGACTCGTGCGATATCATTAACCCTTTACGGTCTCGATTGAACCAGTGTCTTTGGTGTGCGAATAAAGTTATTGTGTATGTTTTGTTTTTGATAATTACAGCTTTTATTTTCATGCCCGTGGTTTTCGTATAATTTGTCGGCCATAATTAATGGTGCGTACTAAACGCTCCCGCGGGATGTTTGTGTTATATGGTGATTTGAACACTCTTGGAATGGGCTGCGATAAATAGTTTGTTTTTGTCGTTAATTTGGAAAATTGTTACAGTTTAGAACAGTCCAAACTTGATTTGGTTTTGTTTCCTTCAATTAAAGACAGGCAAACAGATGTTTTATTTTGGTCTAACCTAAATCAATGGAAAAAAAAGACACAAAAAATTAAATTACATTAGACAAATGAAATTATGAGCCTGTAAGGCGTTATGAAAGACTTTGTAAAATGTTAAAACGCGAACATTAGTCCAAAGATTTAAATCAAGTAAAGGTAAAAATTAAAACCGCCCTTAATTTGATAAAAATCTTATAAATATGAATTAAATATAGAATTACATATTTTTATGTGCTTTTAGGAGCTTGTTAAACTGTGGAAAAAACTAAAACTGTCCTTATTTTTTTTAAAGAAACCGTTGTTCCTCATTTATAATGTTGCAATTGAAATAAAAGAAATACTATCGATTTGAATGTTTCAATACAAATTAAAAGTCAGAAGGTTCTTTTTCAAAAAGTCAATTGCGGTCATTAAATGCTAACGCGCACATATTAACCAGCTTAGAAAAACGTTAAGCAAAATAAGGATTAGAAAAACAAAGTTTATTCTTTCAAGTTTTACATTTGAGGGTAAATATACAAATATTTGTCAATTAGAACAAGGACAAGTTTTTGGATTGTTTGAATACAACAACAGAATATGACTACATTATCATGATCTGCATACAGTCTTTTATAAGTAGTATATTTGCATATCTTTACCTTTAAGCTTAAATTACTTCTAATACGCCCAGTAATCGCCTGTTCAAACTGAAAATATTGTGTCTCTTCTTATTTCAATATTTATATTTTCACACAGAAATAAGTTGAGCATATTTGGTTAGAAATGTACACTACGGCGTCAAAGAGCGAGATCCAAATATTGAACGAAGCATCTCTGGCGTGCGTTTCGGTGCAAAAACTCAGGGAATATATAGCTTAATGTCGAGGGAAATCGAATAACGAAGGAACTTGGGTATGTGTATTATCGATGAAAATTCACCCGAGAGACCGAGCGCAAGAAATGGTCATTGACGTTCTCTCTACAAAGTTGACAATAATCACACCCTTAGGGCCTTGAAACAACAGTCTCAAAGGTCATTTGGTGCAGAAAATAGGAGTAAGTAGAAAGAGAGGCTCTATGTAATATTGACATTTTCCTTGTGAAAAGCCGGCAAATTGTTTAGCAATGAAGTCGACTGTGCGAATGAACAGTTTAAATTGTTTTCGTGATATGACACAATGTGAACGAATATGATTATTTCATTTTTGTTTTATCTAATTGGGATTATAATGATTATATTTTGTTTAATGAAAATGTTTTAGAACAAAGTTGTTTTTACTTTATGAAACTTGAATGAATTGTTTTTAATATTTAAGCAGTTATTTTTAAATGAACTGAAATGAAATCAAATGACTTATAATCTGTCCGATGTCTTTAGGAATAAAACTAAATCAAAACAAATTCGGCTAGCGACAGGAATAATCAAAATAATTATAACCACATAATATCTTTATCTAATTGAAGTATCACATATGAATGATATCGTTTTCAAATCAAACGTGTCAATGTGTATATATAAAGTTATGATTTTTTATTAAAGTTACATGTTTGCTTTTTACACACATATATATATATATACATGTGCAACACACACAATTTGGCATTGAATGAATACCTGACGATTGGGAATGATTGTGTAAAATGCAAAACCTTTTTTCTAATAATCTAATTTTAAATCGGGATTTTTAATCAGATATCATGAAACCGAGGAACAATAACACATTTAGAAAATGTCAAATGTGAGAATTTTTAATTTTAAGAAGTTTTAAGCAAAGTAACATATAACGTTATGACACAATAAAAGTGCATGGTTTCATCAGCCACGTTGCCTCGGTCAGATGTAGTCGGCTCGGAATACAATTTTAAAACAAAGTGAAAACAATCAAAACATCATTTCTGTTGATATAAATTATCTAACCATTTTGTCTTCACCGATCTTAATAGAATACAAATTCGTTGATATATTTGATGGTATGAGTCAAATTGATTTTTTCTAATAATTCATATTATTGATGTTTTAACTTTTTGTCAAATGAAATGAAATATCGATAATTTGTTCAGAAGATCAAGACAGAATCGGTTATTTACATTCTGAGTGAAGGTCCATTTAATCTACAATAGCGTAAGATTGTCAAATATTTCGTTAAAATGGGTTACAACGATTTCGATTATTTGGCTAAAACGTTATGCTTTGAAAGTTCGATCCAAGAAATCTGTTTGATAAAATTGATAGTATTCAATTGACATGGTTTGAATACGATTTAGAAATGCATTGATTAATTGTCTTACATTTTCTTTTAATTTGAACACAAAATATTGCGTACGAAATTAAATTAAATGAATATGATAGTAAACGACTAAATGTGTAACATGATAATCTTCTTTCAGAGGAAAACGTTTTCTTCGCTATTGAATAAAAAAAACGTTACATCTTGACAGTGAAAAAAAATGCTTTTTTTCAATAGTACATATTTTAACACATGAAATGTATTATTGGAAATAGCGGGGTCTTATATATGACAAAATACATATACAAAGATTTGGCAAAATAACTTTCATGAATTTTGGACGATACTTAAAACACTTTTTGACATTTTGGGGTCTTTTGAACATTGATTTAAAATGTCAAGTAATGACAAATGAAAACATTGTCTCGTTCTTTATCGTCTCCTTAAAAGAGTCGCCATTTTCCCTGTAAGAAAACCAAAACGCAAGTTGAAATCGTAAACAAAAACAAACCGTTCATATTATTCTGAACACCTGTCCGTCACCTGCCTGTAGGAAACCTAAATCTTGAATTCATACATATTGATGGAACTTTGACAAAGAATACAGTTGGCCCAGTGAAATGTATATATGAAATGTACACTGTATTCAAGCATGGTGTCTGACACCGCTGTTAGACGAGTAGACGGATTATAGTCTTATACAGCTCATTCGGGACCAGATCTTTCTCTACAAGTGTCAAACACTACCCTTGAAATAATGCAAATTTTGTGTAGAGTGCCTCATGAAAAATGTATATGGACAGCAAAACACGATCAAGATTATAACATATCAAACTACGTCACGCAGTTTGACATCTACTAATGCAGTTTTCATGTTCTATCATTTGTAGGCTTTAAAAGAGTTTAAAACAGCAGTTGTTTAAGATTTAAGCATTTTGTGAAAGTGTTGATTTCTTTGAAAATGCGGATATATGGAATCTACCATGTAACTCTACACATCGCGTGTTGGTATTGGCGAGGTACGGAGTAAGAGTTGTTCTGTACTTAAACTTGGTCAAACTGCCGCCATTCTTCTGTACCAGATTTTGACAAGTTTTGATCAGACAGGAAGTTGGGAGTCGTGCGGAGCTTTTGATGCTCGTCATCGGAAGTCAAGGGCATGGCGGGATTGACCTTTAAGCGACTTTTTCAACTCTCGGGATTAACGAAGCTAGGTCACCATGCACGAGGTTTTAAGAGATTTGCTCAACTATCACATAGCAATTCGTGAGCATACCCCATAAGTATGTAATGCACTTGAAAACTAGCTTGAATTGACAAATATACTAAATTGAAGGGGGCGTTTTTTATGAAGTTTCGCTAGAATAGCAAATTTCGTATTAGCTGTGTAACTATGTTTACAGAATATCTTTAACACAAAATGATTTATAGAATCTGACAGAATCATTTTCTGTTGAACATAAAACAGTTTCCCAAATAATACAGACTACGTCTGTTGGACAGAGTTTTTTATACACACTTGACTGTCACAGTAGATGATATTTGGCTGTCATGATTGTGAGAGGTAAACAACTTATCAATAACATAGTGCAGTGAACAAACGCAAAATGTTAATTCAGTCTCCAGTTGTGAAAGTAAATAATCATGATCTATGGTCAGTCTGTGATCTCGACAATGTTTTGGTTATTTACGCGCTTATCAAAGCGACAGAATAGATGACAAATAATCTACAAATCCCTCAGCGCCTTCAAGTAGCCTTCCACGCCGATTTAAATCGTTGGTAAACGGCACAAGGAACTTATTGACACACCTTAGAGAAGACTCGCTAGTCCAGACAAAGACCTCAGTTTGCAGTTTGTTGTTATTTTTCTACCAATCAAAATACTTGAAATTATTTGTTCCAAAGCTGCAAGCATTTTATTTGTTTCCGCTTCCATCACATTTCGTCTTTCCAAACTTTCTGACAAGACTTGGAATGTTTTAGTGACACTACACAGTATCCAGTCTTTGTTTTTAAAGTGTGTTTGTGTTGAACTGTAAGTAGATTCAACGACGGGTCAACAACAACGGTGAGAGAAGACATCTTGGTTATGTCGAAAATTTGGAATCGCACCAGAATCAGGAACTTCTAAAACGAATTCGGACGTGATGCGAGAAAAAGGATCAATTCGGAATAAAAATGAACATCCGTTGTGGGACACTTACTCCCAACAATTTGTTGACAGACAATACGGTCGTCTTGTTAGAGTCCATATGTGAAATAGCAGTCCCATTCTTTACTGACCTAAAACTCTAACAATCTGTGCATGTTCCCAAAACACGTTTATAATTTACCGCCAAACCTTTACACACAGACAAAATTGCAGGAACCCGAGATTGTTATTTTGAAAATGTTCCTAACGTGCAAAAAGAAGAAAAATTCAACATTTCGAAATCGGCTAGTTTGTGAGAAAAATGAAGGGGGAATTCACAAAGTGTTACAAACATTCAACTTTGACGCCAGAGTGACTGACGATGTTGATGAATTTGAACTACCAAAAAACTTAAATAAACCACTGGCGCGGTAAATAAATCTTTAGTCAGAAATAATTTAGAAATCAAATATTCATTCAATTCCTTGTTAATTTATTCAGATTGTCTGTTTGGAATACGTCCTTTTCCATAGAACTACTAAGTCTACCATTCTGTATAGGACAAGCGTATGTTCACTTTACTTGACACAGAAAATGTGACATCGATGTGACCGATGAGATAACATTACCTTCTTCCTGTGACGTATACAACTGTGAATACACAAGGTATTCTTTATCAAAATCTCACATGTATGTACACATATAAAACACACATTTTTGGGTAAAATCTTACATAATCAATTGTATGTGAAACCCTACAACATGTAGAACGACACTGTACAACACTGAATTGTTGATATCAGTTTAACCATTTTAACACTGTTAAAACGGAAATATCCTTGTAAAGTTCTCAAGGTTTCGAAATCGAAATATACAGTTTAATAACATGAATGGGTAATATTTCATTATCTAAAGCACACCTGTAGACAAGGCCAGGTCGAGATCAAAGAACATCGACTCAGGTATGAGACAAGCAGGTAATCTATGGAGAGGTTTACAACGCAGTTTCAAGATCAGGACACATTTCCCTTAGCTTTCAACCTCGCTTCTCCCTGCACAGTGATTTACCATGGAAACCTATATACATTCATTAACCGTCCAAATCTATGTTCAATGAATACTTCTAAACCTCTAAACATTGCATTACCTCCTGTACATTGATTTTCTTTCCAAAGCTGATTTACCTTCAAAATCTCTGTACATTATTTTTTCTTGCAAAACTGAGAACATGATTTCCCTTTCAAACACGTGTAAATGATTTCCCTTTCAAACCTCTGAACATGATTTACATCCAAAACCGTTGGACATGATTTACATCCAAAACCGTTGGACATGATTTACATTCAAAACCGTTGGACATGGTTTACATTCAAAACCTCTGTACATGATTTATATTCAAAACCTGTGCACAGTGATTTACATTCAAAACCTCTGCACAGAGATTTACAAGAATGAATGATGAAATAATGTCACTAACACTATATGTAAAGCAATTGTTTAATAACAACTTAAATTGTTTTTAAAACAATGTGTGAGGAAAGCATTCTGCATTCTGCATTCATTAAACATATACATATGTACTTCAAATTGTCGTGGTTTAAAAATAATGATAACAAGTATATGACAATGGTCTTGGTCGATATGACTCTTCACAACAACACCATCTTTATGTGTATATTTTAAAACATATTTCGTCGCTGTTTTACAGAAGTTATTATATCTGGTGTGTGGGGAATCTAAACGTCCACCAGAAATTGTTTCTTTAAAACATATTTTTTCTTAACAGTCTCCTGCGGTTGTTATTGACCTGTAATGATAACATCGAAGTAAGTTGCCAGAGAGCATCACCAGATGACGGCAACATAGAACAGAGCACATAATAATTATATCAAATTGACACCGTATGTCAACAGTTACACAATTTCCCTTCCAAAGGGTTAGATAGATCGCCGATTGGCTAACACGAAGATGAGAAGATGAAATGGAGCTGAACTTTGAAGTGTCGTTCAATTTTAGGAAATACTTTAACACTTCAATATCAACCGAAGGTTCAAACAAGAAATATCAAAACACTTTTTACAATTTTCATCAATTTTATAAAAAATGGCAAAGAATTTACGATAAAGGTCTTTAAAAATGTAGAAAAAATTCCCTAGTTCATAACTTCGAGTCAAAAGAGCACATGTTTCGTTATCATGGCATTCTTTCCGATACGAGGTCACGTGACGTACTCTCGAACAAGCACTCGAATTGATTTATCCGTTTTGAGAACTTCAAAGCAGGCAATGGCGAGGAATGAGAGGTAGAAGCGATTCTAGATACGGTCTTGGAGTAGGAGGAAGATGGAGGGCAGGGATGGAAGAAATTATTCCACTCATTCTACTCTCCATCCAGCGTAGAAGCAAGATAGCCTCGTTATCGCCTCATTATGAGTTATAATGACGAGGCGCGTGGTTAAAACACTTTCCTGCTCTGTTTTTACTTTCGAGATTATCATGCTTATTTCCAAATATCAATAGCATTGAACCAAAAAACGTGCATTTTGTGGAAGAATTGGGTTGAGATTTCTAATATGACGATTGAATGTTTGAACAGTAATAAAACTCCCATGGTTTCCATTGATTCGCATCTCTGTCTTGTTTTTATCATGTCTCTTTCATACTCATCAATTTCTCTAGTTTTCTCATTAAGAGATAATTGTATTTTTCTAAGCTAAAAACGTATCGATAACGGGGATCAATCCAAAGCTTCTATCTTCAAGTTCACTTATCTTCAGATCTTACATGCTGCTCTGTTTTGTGAAATTCTCATCTCCAAATTCCATTGCCAGGGATTTTCTTACCATTTTGAAACTACTTTGTAAAACATTCAGGTATTACTTTTCATTTCAAGTTGAAAAACCTTTTCCTCAGTTGTCTCATCAATACAAGTCTGCTTTGGGCGAAGAGATTTTTGCCTCCATCCAAAAGAAAAGGACTGTTTTCCCTAAACGTTTTTCTATGCAAAAATATTTTGCAACTGTTAACATCACCATCACAGACACTTCATTCAACTATCTAAACAAATATTGAACGATATTGAACAAGAACCGTGTATGTTTATTTAAATGTAAATTTAATGGGAATTTTTTAATATTTCCTTAAGACTTTTGCATCTTCTGATCTCTCAGAATACTGTTCTCGTTACAATTTTTTGTTAACTTAGAGTTCTTATCAAATACTTTTAACCTTAAATAAATAGTTCTAATTATATTTACTAGAATATTACAAATCGCAATTTTCAAGATCATGTAAAAGGAGAAGGCATTTGAAATTTAAGATATCTGAAAGCAGAGCTATGTTGTATGTTGTTATTTCGGGGTAGGTGTTTTATAGACGTTTTGCATTATATGCTTACACTATATCAGGTCACTTTCAGAAAGGAATGAAAGCAAAACGTCGCTTTTAAGGAGATGCAAAGATGGCAATCTTCTTCACACCGTTACGCCGTTTTGATCACCGACTAAAGTGAATTCTAAGGTTTCAAAACCTGGTCTTATTGAAAGATATTGACTACAACGTTATTTCTATGAGCTTATACTTTTATAAATGACCGTTGTAGTATCTTGTTCAGGTTTGATTCCACATACCGGTACCTCTGGTGGCTACAGTACGGTTCACTCAGAAGCATTAGAAACTTGGATTAAATGAAATATAAATTAAAACTGAGGGGGCTATATTTCAAATCTTCTCTAAATTTAAAAGAACCAATATATTGTTGGTGAAATAACTATGCTAAAACAAAGCTCATTGCATAACTATTGTCAATTTCATCTGAAGTAAACAAGAGCTGTCGAGCAGTTTGACAAGGGGGTCGGTACAGTGACAGAAGCATTAAAAAACAGCTGATTGTAGGGACACGTCCATCAAATCCGTTTTTAAGTTTTCCCAATGTAAACACTCATGGTTCGCAATTCTCTGCGCAGAGCACGAATTCATCGTACAGATTGGAAAACGGACAATAACATTGAAACTTTGTTGAAGCTGAGACAAAGCTAGTCAATCTCTACATTCAAAGTGTTGCCCATCGATTGTATCTTGGAGTATAGAAAGTGAAAGGGTACGATGCAATGTGTGTGGAAATAACAGTAATTAAGTAGTTGTGCCACCCCTCGAAGGGCTCGCTCAGTGCTCCATGTCTTGTTGAGAGAGCAGATCACAATCGTTAAATATGAAAACAGCATTATGTAAGGTCATCCTTCAAGCTCGTGTTTACATCTTGTCAAAAACGAAATTTTCAAATATTTGCCAAACTTGCTCCTGGCAGGATGTAAACAGCAAGCCTGGGAGTCGTGATTGAAACATATTGTCCACATTGCTTTTGTCATCAAATTCATTAGATTCATTGCCATCAAGAAGCAGCTTATTAAATACATTAAAACGTCAAGTACCCGCCCGATGATACACAGCTGAATTTAGAAGATTAATTGGACGTTTTTACCAAACCTTTCATCTTGAAGTGTATCAGTAATCAGCGATGAAGTACATCACGTATCACATCATGTCAATATCATGTTAATTTCATGTCAATTTCACCTTATAGGCTAATAAGGTTGGATATGAAAACGGTCTGCCCAATCAGCATATCTGCCTAGGCTTGTTAATATCAGGGTGCGTGGTGTCACTGTCAGTGTGCAGTGAGAAAGAGGAAGCCGTGACAGATAGAGAGCCTCTAGAACATCTCAACCAGCGCTCCAGAGGGGGTCGGCAACAAGCTCAAGTCTAAGTGTTAATATTCTCACTCGCAGTCCGGACAAAGACATAAGAGGGTTCACTGCCTCCAACAATGCTACCTGGCCGGAACGTCTGTAAAAGGCGTAGCTCCACTGACACTGAGGTAGCGAGACTGAGAGGGCTAATTTGTCTGTAGAGCGCTCTGAGAGATCACTGGAAATTAATCCCGACCCAGAAGCGTGGCTTTTCCTATTGGAACAAGTGGCGGAGGAAGAGGCTAGATTGCTTTCTATCCTGTCCCAGACATCCATCCGTCCCTCTTTGTCCCCTGCTTTAATTTTTTCGACTTAAACGCAATATTTGGTGTAAGGATCGCTTCATTTAAAGTGCCTCATCCGTTTAATCAAGTCCAAGAGGGCTGTTTTCTTTGACGCAATTGTGAAATTACAAGAAGACTGCTTCAGCCTGGGAGGGGAAATTAAAGCATGATTAAATTGGGTACCTACCTGCTGCGAGATCAAACGAGATGGTCCCGACAACAATGGAGCCCTCTGGCAGATAAATGTTGGTACTTCTGTGGCTCGAGTCATTATTGGGAAACAGATATGGAATTGACTGTTAGAGGTTGCCTCTTTAGACAAGTCGAAGGCGTCATAGGCTTTTTACAAAATGCGCTAATCTTGATGGTTGAAATACAAACTCAAATATTTAATTTTTTGAAGAATTTATTAATACGAAGTGGTTTACCAAAGAAAGTCATAACTTGTCCAAAAATTTAATAATTTTTTTGGTTTGAAACAATTTATGAAAATTTGAAATAAAATATGTAAAATGTATTGAAAAATTGGCTATTCACAAAGTTTATGAAAACAATGAGTGTTAATGTTTACTCCAAGTGTCTAAAGCATTCAAATGGTGTTTGGACTCACGATGGTTGTCCAGTAACGCACTCGCCTGAACTGACTTTACTTATCGTGAGACACGAAACACAATGATTACAATGAATCTTTTGAAAGCAACCGCAGTGGCTTTCAACATGAATTCTGCAGAAAAATAACTGAAAGACAATCAAGAGAAAAGACAAGTAACATTGAAGCGCTATTCCATTTAGCCTGTTTTGTATTAAACACAAGGTGAACCAGGGGTCTGAGTTCACCATGTTACAGAATCATTGGAAATCCGTACAACAGAAGAGGGGGGAAGTTTTGAATCATTACATTACACGAGGTCTTGACTACATGGAAATCCTGTTTCCGCTTCCGGGTCATGTCATGGAGTAAAAAACTTTAACAACACTGTCGAGATAAACTGAATTCCAATCGTTTTCTTTTCTATTGAATTATCAAACAAACTTACAACCATAATGAATCATGAAAAATGAGTAACAATCACAACTAATAATTCATTATGATTATGATGTAAGTAATCATGCTTTTAAATTATCGTCCTATTGACAGTTTTAAATTGCTGTGGAATAAGTATGCCTTGTAAAATCAAAATTCCGATATCATTGTATATCTGGTACAATCGATACTCAGCTGAAAGGATTATTCTGACAAAATCATCGTATACGCACGTACGTACAACCATTCTCAGCCAACTACAACCATGATATATGATAATGATTCTCAAGTGTACCAAAGAAACCAACAATGATAGATTCATTAATTTGAAAATAGCCTACTTGTAGGAAATCCAAATTCGCTTTATTTTCAAATGAGAAGATTATGGAGAGTTTATTGTAAAATAACTACTTAAAATTGTTCGTAAATTAGGCCACAGGGCCAAGATGGCTGCCACGAATGTTCTAATCAGCTAAGAGAAAATTTAAAGCCAGTGGGTATTGAATATCATAGCGGGGACAATTATCGAGGGATTTACTGCTCGGTCGTGTCTCCGACTGGGATATTAAAACAAACAGCTGCTCAAAGTCGGATTGGCGCGTCACACTGCGAGTAAACAAACATATGGTTTGAGTTGAAAATCAGATGAAAACGATAGTAATGATAACTCTACCAACGTGTGACCTGTATAACACACGACAACACATGACATAACTATTAGATATCAGAAGAATTAAAACATGAACAACTTACAAAAACATAGCATTTTTAACGTTAAGCAAATTTCACTTGGAGTGCAAAAGAAGAATAGATATGGTGCCAAGTGCCCAATTTGGTATTGGCATACAAGGGAGATAACTGTTGTATGGTGGGTTGTTGTTTCTGTGACTGTCGGGTTTGTTGCATCTTGCTAATGACGCGGATTTGACAAGATTGAGTTACAAAACCTGAACGGTTTTGGAGAAAGAGACCTCCCTCAGAAGAGAAGTCCTGGTTACCCGAGAGAGGAGTCAATACCAACAGAATGGGGGATTACATGTCGCTTGAGAATGAACTTTCCGATCAAACATGGCCGACACCTGACCATATCCACTGGAAAAAGACAACAGACCATGTTGAGTTGATGATGAAACTGAAATCTCTCGTCAAGACAGAAGGTTGGATGATTGAAGTTGCCATTCTGCATAATGGATGATGATTACCTTACTTGATATATATCAAAACAAGACGAGAATTATTCCGGGTGTTCGAACTAAATCTAAGGACAATATTAACGTTTCGTAATATAATCGGAATAATGGTGTTTTTTTTAATTTCCTGCAAATTGGATCTTTTTCATGAACAGTCCAATGGAACTATTTGTAAGATATCCTTGATAACTATTAAAATGCATTTCCCCTTAGAACGACTTAAAACAAGGATGTCATTACGACTCTACCTTTCCTTGATATGTAGGAGATTCAAAAACGATTGGACAAAAATCACTCGACTTATTGCAATAAACACTATTGTTATGATATCTTGTTGAATAAAATACAGTACCTGCATTGTACATTAAATGTCAAAAGCGCTAAACGGTATTGATAGAACTGTTCATTCGGCATATGTCTTAGCCCAAAGGACCTAGTGCAATGTAACGGTTACCGACGTTCGGTGTTGGTGATGGACTGGTACTACATATGTAACGGTTAGCGAGGCTCGGTATGGGTGATATCGCAAGGACTCATACTATGCCTACCTTTGTTCCTACCAGGTACATCAATGGGTAAGTACAGGGTCGCGATAAGTACGTGTAAATATTATACCTTGTTGTGCACACAGTTCCCTTCTGAGTTTCCTCATAGTAGCCTACTTCTCAATGGTTGTAGGAAAGTAGGATGTTTATATTGAAAACAAGAATTACTGTGAAATGAATTTGATCATATCTTTCCCATCTCGTTTACTCTTTTCACTATGCATTGTATGTAGTTTTAATTTTAAAATTTATAAGCATATTATTTTTTTTATCTAAAATGTAATCTAAGTTGTATGTGTTATTATATTTATCTTCACATCAGATTGAATGGTACTTGTTCTGCTTAAACTGAATAAATATCTGTCGTGTCATCAATTTGAATAAAGCCTTACAAAAAGGGTTGTTAAATATTACAATCGGTTACAGTACATAGTTGTGCCTTGACTCACGGACCCTCGCGGAATCACAGAACAGACCACAGATAATATAAGTGTTGATCCTAGTTCAGTCAAGGTTTTTAAGCATGTTTTCGTGTAGTGACATTCATATATAAATCTTGGTTTTACTATAACTTTCCGGCACTTTGGTCATCTACAGATACATTTCAGAATTAAATATACATGATTTGCTTAACAAGTACTACGCCCGACCATGCTTCTACCACAAACATTCCTTCCCATTAGAGACATTGCAGTTAGGGGCACCCGACCCCACTTAAAGATATCGTCTCTTGAAAGGAAGGAAATTGAATCCTAAGAGCACGCTAATTAGGACACATATGAACCGGTCTCTGTGAACTTCACAGGTGGTCCCCGTTTGGAAACCTGAAAATGCAAACTTTGGAGACCATTCCTCACCTCACCTCATTCCTGACGTCCTCACCTCCCTGACGCCCTATTTGAGACCGGTTCTAAATCTGGATTCTCTTACCCAAGGTTTTCCCCTTTACTAGAAACTTCCTGCCCCGTTTCACCCGAACAGCTCAAGTCGCTCAATAAACGCCTTCACAAATTACCCGATTATGAAGACATACCATTTAGATAGTTTGATAGTTCGTGATTTGAACATGCTTACCTCTGAAGCCAATTACCAGCGCTGCCCCTAATAAAAATTACCCACATGCCAAAAGGGACAGAGCCTGCCAATAGTAAACTTGGTACCTTTTTTACAGCATCAGCCCTTTAAACAACCCTTCTCAAGTCAGGCACCTAGCTTTCTCTGTTGCAGTTCAGTTTACCTCATCTAGACTACCAAAGGTCTAAAGGTTTAACAATCAGTCAGCTCCATGAACCCTTTAAACAAAGTATCGTATCTTTTGGAAATAACTCTGAAATGTGTTTTATTCTTTAGCTCAATATCCCTTTTATATTTTAAGAAAAACGGCAAATTGCACAACCCGATGCACATATTTACTCATCACCCAAGATCCGAAGACCCAAACCTAAGAGTAATTTCAATCACCGTTAGAACTCAGCTGCAAAAAAATGACCCCCTCTTAGTTCAATTCAGCCCTTAATCCCCTTACCCAGGGTCCTAAGGCCCACCCCTCGGAGATACCGACCCCCATTACAAGGCCCCAGGTAAGTTCAGCCCCCCGCGGCTCAGTGCTATACGTGACGAGACCTAAAGACAGGAACAATTGTGGAAACCCTGCCTTAATTAACAGCTCTTATCTCCGTGCGTGTCGTACGCAATTACTCGTCGTAAAGTGGTGGAAACTACTTCAGCGAGTTCGAATCTACACGACTACTCACCATAATGAAAAGATTTTTATCTGCCCGAAAGGTTAAAAACTATTGTTCGTTTCAGTATATGGGTGTCGATTTCACACAGATCTGATGACGTCAAAAGCGCATCGCGTCTGCGGAACCAGTTTATTGGAACACGACAAGGAGAGCGCTGCCACCTTATTCATTAACGGTTTATGTGGAAGCACGTGCTGACGGGGTTAATGAGTACAGCACAGGTATGACAGTCAGTCGGCGCTCTATCCGGGTAGTTAGGGGATGGAGGTAAACATGTCAACAGTACAGGCACTTCAACACTTCACGGCACCAGCGCTCATCTACCTGTAATTCAAACTGTTACAAACGTGTAGACGGTGAATGTTACTGTAGCTAACGACACGATACCTGTGTGATGAAACATGTCATACCTTGAGGGATATTTACCTACATAGATGCTTATATTGTTCATAGGTGTATTCAGATGTGAATTTGGGTCCTCGTTACATTAGGTTTGTTTGGATTGCAAAAAGAGAATATCACTTAAGTACCCTTGTCATCAATATAAATCTAAAAAATATGTTTGAACTTGCAGATACGAGTTTCAACAAGAAATTAAAAACCAAATGGAATAGACAGTTGTCATCTTGTAGAATTCCATTCACTGGTATGTTCTACTTTAAAAATACAATTGCGCATATCTTTTACATAACGAAATATATAAAATAAAAACTGTTATATTACTTAGAATTCATGTGTAAATTGGTGTAAATAAGTGTGTACAGATAATGGTATGACTTGGCACTTGTACTTCTACCTTCGTGAGGCCCACCCCTCCGCTATCACTTGACACCTACAGGCACCTTTGTGCACCCCGCCCTCCTCGGTCTGAGGCCTGTAGTGAACTAATTATACGGACTCGCTGTCTCTCACTACACTTTATTACCTAGCTTCGCCGTGTTAATCTTTCTGTACAACCCAACCCACTTTCAGAAACATCCGCTTCAATATTGGGGCTTTGAAGGGTTTCTTGTTTTACATTTGACAATTCAATTAAGGAAGCACGGTAAATAATACAATACTGTTTTTCAACGAATTTAACACCCGTGTTCCATTTCGTTCGACCAAAGCGTATCCCATTCGGGTCGGGTTCACAGGTTGTATCTGAAGTTTCGTTACCTCATCATCTATTGGAGGCCCGGTTTATAGTCAGAGAAATATGTTATAACTGTATTAAAGACGAAACTCGAGTTTGAATTCAACTGATTTATCAAATGGGGGCAAAGACTTAGTCAACAAGACCGCTGAATGGACGATGAAACAACTATTACTAATATTAACAACAGGTAAAAGTTACACTTAATAGAGGCCTTACGTTGCCAGGAGGAAATTATTTATTTTTCTCTGTTTTGAAACAATCAGGTTATGCTTGCTCATACTGCTCTTAATAGTGACTTTATGTTTTAAAAACGATATTAAAGGTATATTTACCTGAAAGAATGAAGTTACTTACATTTCAGCAACCAATCTTGACTTTAATTTTTCATTGTAACAATACTACTACAATATATATACATCGTAGAGTATCATGATTGCAGTAGTGTAACGTTATCTGAATGAAATTTGATTTATTAAATTGGTAGGTAATTTTTCTATCACACCACACACTTAATTGTTCTGAAATATTGCCTTCTAGCCTGTCAGAAAGCTTTTACTGTTGAAAACATATTGGTGTTGCAAGATTTTTTACTTTGTATGTAATTAAAACAATAAACATATCAAGTCTCTTCTGTCATAAATAAAATCCTTTTTCTAAATGAAAATGCTATCTTAAAGCGGTAAAATCGTCCATGAGGGTTAATTGCTTCATTATTTTTTATTCAAATTATCGTCGTATAAACCCATCATTTTATCCTCATTAATAAAAGCATAGTGTTGATTCTTCTAAGCTTTGTTTGTCAATGTGCTATGGTCCGGTAAGACACTTACTGTAAAGGCAATTACGGCGGGTGAAGACAGGTGTGTAAATATGGCTTACATAAGTCATCCCCAGTGATATGGACTGAACCGTATCACATCGTGACTGCTTTCCTTCAAGTGAAACATGATACACTTCATTTGTTCACTATGTAAATCTGCCGTAATGATTTGGCGCGATATTCAAACATGCGTATAGCGGTAATGAGCCGCATGTCAACATGATATGTACATCTACGGTTTGCCGCCTGTCCGTCATGCTAGTGAAATTGACAACAGCTTATCGCCTTGTTAAACATACGACGATTACAGATATGCGGCTTTCTGTCCAATCAGAGAGTAGCTAGGCAGAGCGGTTATTAATCATGTTAACCTTATGTTTCAACGTTGTAATAAGATTACAATGGTAAACACTTTGTTCCACATTGTAAATATTTTTTCGAGGGAACAATGGCATATACGTGAGATATTGGTCGAGGGAAGATGGATATGTTTACATTCTGCATATATAAACGAATATCTTTGTATATCTTATTGACGCTAATGCCTCTGGACGCATTGCTGTAGATGCGATTGAAGACGATATTTGCATGTTGAATATAACGAACATTAAATGTTTGAAATTGTTTACTTACAATGCCCATAAGCCCTTTGTATGTATACACTTGATTTTTATGGATACGCTGTATGCTATGGCTTTAAATGAGTTTTGTTAACAAAGTGTTTGAGGAAGAAACTAACAGTTTGACAATCAGACGGATGGTATTGGCTAAAACCATATAAGAAGAAGAAGAAAGAATTGAAGAAGAAATGTATTTATTAACGTGTCACATGTTGTTATAAACATTTGGAACATTTACAAAGTCATTTTAAAAAAGATTAAAAAACATGAAAAGCTATAACATTAGTTGATACATCTGAAATATGATAACTTAAACATTATTAAAATGGTGAGATGACGAAAGCCGCATAAAAGTTGATATTACATGTGATAACATGTCATTTTTGGACGTTTTCCGTCTAATAAACATTTTGATTAACATGGCAGGAAGATATATATATAAATTTTAATTTAACATAAAATAAACACATTGATCAACTGGTAAAAGCTGGGGAAATAGAGAGTCGCTTTTGGGTATATAAATCCAAAAAATTAATCAAAATTAAAACTACAAGTGGTATATATTTGTTTTTTAAATGAGTGATCAAGATGTCTCAGATTCATTTAATATCTACATTTGACCGAATGCTGTTATATATGTTTCATTAAATCGTTTTAAAGTTGGCTTTTCTTTTCCAACTAGTGACAAAACCGTTGTGTATTTTTAGGACATTGTGAAAATATTCAATTACCTTTACTAAACAGTTTATCGAAAAAACAACATAAAGGTATTTTTTCGTTAACCTTTCCTTGTAAACCATTTTAACAAACCTAATTTTATAAAGTCTTTATTGCACTTTTTTCAACCTCTCTTAATTCCTGACTTCTTTGTTTATTTAAGTTGACATGTTTCTCATGTTTTCAAATAACCTTCAAATTCAAAATAGTTGAGTTTCTTCAAATTTTCATATATTGAAAGAACGAGAAATGTAATAGAATGCATTGTTTGTATAACTTAATTATTGAAAGGACGAGAAATTAATAGAATTTATTGTTCTATTTCTTGAATATTGAAAGGAAGATAAATGTAATCTAATTTTAAAACGTGATTATAGTAAATTTTAATCTTTTATTACCATGTTTGATCTATTTATAAAAATGAAATAACTACCTCTAATCCTTTACACTATATCCGCAGTAACTGTAGATGTTGTTGCTCAATGTACTACAGTTATGCTAGGCAGTTCAGACCCCACCCTCACGCCGAGCTCTCGAGGGTTTTAATGAAGCCGGACACCAGTCTGATTTGTATGAAAACAAGCAATCCTTTGTAAAGGTCAAATTGTTGCAGGTAAAAAACGAGGTAGGCATTCTAATTAGCGTGGCCAGGTGGAGCGCACTCGGTGCAACCTCCACACGGCCAGGTAATTGTCTGTCACAACGCTGCCTCACCTTTCCACCTACCTTCATCATCGGCAGCGCGCTGATTTACCTGTTGTCTACCTGAGATTAAGCTGCAGCCTCACCTGTTTTCTACCTTTAATTTACCTCAGTACCTGGGTGGCCGGGAAGAACACTCAACGAATCTATCCAAAATTCCGCAAAGGTGAGCTACAACTCTCTGCTTTGCCGTCCACCCATTTTCGAGCCGTGCTATTTTGCATCCCTGATACAGTGGCAGTAAGTACTTGGCACATCCCCCCCTCCCCCCTCATCCTCCCCTCCCCCTCCCCCTAACGCCGTCCCTCCCCTCCAAGGATAATTAACGCTTCAGATCTAGGCGTGGAGAGATCGAGTGATGAGTTTTTAACGATCAGGTCTGTACACCTAGACTACTTTATGGTACCTTTACTGTATATTCTCTTGATATATTCTCGAAAAGATTTTCCATATTTCTTTAAGCTAAAAAAAAGTGAGTCTTATATATTTCCGTCATATGTAATAAAATGTAAAGTAAATCTTTCCGTACTCGAATTAAGATTTTCTAGATGCTTAATGCTATTAACGAAGTTATTTGATAATGTAAGACTTTACTCTTCTAATATTTACGCTTCTTGTCTGTGGAAATCATTAACTTCATTGGATGATTTCATTGTTTTCAGACGACGTTTCAAGGCATGTTGAATTGACTCCCTACTATGGTATGAATAAATAAGTAATAACCTTTCATCTTCATTCACTTGGTAACATTACAAAATATTTTTTCATTCCAATATGAAAGCGATCTTCTTATTTACATTTTGATTACACCGATTCCTGACCTCTTTTGTAAATATGTTATAATCTATGTTCCTTATACATTACATGTATGTGTACACTCAGATCAAAATAAAAAAATAAGAATTTGAATATTATTAATATTTTATTTCGAATACAGAAATTGTAAATCAATAAAAATAGTTTTCATTTATCGTCTAAAACAGTGACGATGAAATATATATGATTAATTACTTAGAATACTCTAAGTTCAAATAGATTGTCATGGAACACATTCAGCGTTACTTCATTACTTTCATCCTTTTTTATATGTGTAGTGATTGTACCCGTACGTGCACATTTTGTGAATCAATAAATGACACGAAATAAATTAAACTTTTACTCGTTTAAAATATTTCCCTCTCCCTCTCGAATGTTAAATAAAAAATGTTAACTTTAAAATAAAAACATGTTATAAAAACAATTCTGTGAAGTGTGTATACAAAGAACAAACTGTTGTACATTACAACGGTTACATTCACGTAGGTACAGAGTGTGATTATATATTTAAAACATTATATGTATAAACCAACGCAAAAGGACAATCTTGTCATAAATTTTACATTTTGATATCAATGTTGTATTAATTTAAAAGCATTCATTTGAAGTGTGGTTTAATAAGCCTTTTAGACTGTACACAACCACAAATTCGTCATTTAGTACCAAGTGAACCCAAAGTGTCATCAACTAACAGGGCTTTCACTCGACTTGGTGTTTCGTCGCGTTAGCTCAATTTACATATAATTATGTGTCATATATTTTATAATACGTACCGGTACGTATAATAAGAATGTAAGAAACGGTGATCGATCAAAAAACTTTTATTTAGAATAGTATTTGATATCTTTGAGATTTATCATTATATTTACAGCATAAAGTTGCTTTATAATGAATTGATGTATTAACAGTAACTTATTTTCAAACATGAATCATGTAAATTTAATTTAATTGTCATCTTTTATTTAAATGTTTGTAATGATTTTTATTATTATATTTTTGTTTCATAACATTGATTTATGAAAAGAGATTTTCCTTTGGAATATACTTTTTAAATAATGTCATTATTAAATATTATGGAGGTTAGTCATGTGTGCATATTTTCAATTTATAACAATATTTAACATGTTGATTCGAAAAGGGAAGTGTCCTGTCGAACACAGCTATAAAGAATCAAATTTAAGTTGTTGATTATTGTATTTCAGTGATTAGAATGTTTATACTAGCGTAACTCATGAAAGATGCGGTAACAGCAACATTCAAGTCAACTTCTAGTTGAATTACCCTTCGTGTATTGTAATGTTGTGTACTCCAGCTGAAAATTCGGAATAAATTGATGACTTTGAATGATTTGGTGATTCTTCCAGACGACGCTATATTTAGCAAAAATTCTTATTGTTTGAAGTACGTATGCATAAAACATGGATGATGTGTGAAAACTTAAATTTTTTATGTCAAAACGAATGTCAGCAATTGATAATAAATTTAAAGTTTCTATGCACAACAAAACGCACCCAGCAATACTTTAAAACACTACACGTTGTTTTCTTAAGACGTTGTATCAACGAGATCAAAATAATGTTTTATATGAGCTTTAGAAATGATTGAATTTTATATTTACCATTACCAATAATTATGTGAAGGCCAATCTTACGACTACTAGTACTATTGTCAACTGAAGTTACTGTTACTACAAGATTTGGTTTAAGTGTTATAAGAAAGCATATAAGAAACAAGGTATACAAGAAATGGGACACTATCAAAGTTCATGACAAAATTTTCATGACAATTAGCATTTACATATTTATAAGACAAGCTATAAAAGTAACTAAATGCTTGAAAGTAGTTTGAGTCACATATAAATATTTTCCTTTAAGGAACAGCTCGAAAGATCATTCTTTGAGGAGATGAAATTCAATGTTTTTGTTTATGTATTAACCTTGTTTATGTATTACTAATTCATGATCTAAACAATCCTTTTATTACATAATGCTTACAATGTAATTTGTTGAGAGTTAAAGTTTTAAGCATAATTACACTGGTCGTAAGTCCCGTATTAATATTGTAATTCTGTAGTAAATTGTAGTAAATGAAACAAAACGATGCCACAGAGACTTGAGATGAAAAGGCGGAGTGTTGTCTATGTAAGTGTTTGGATATGAAGAAGTGTCCGACCACTAAGTCGCCCTGCCCACTGACCATTTACCTACATTAACACACACACCCTACCTGGGGGAGCACAAGGGCGCATATTAGTACTAACACTGCCCCATGTTTAAGAATTTGCCGAGTAGATCTCTCCACAAATACAGAGGTTTGAGTCGAAATGACTGCTTTGCTGACTCGGGTCGGACCAAAATAGTTACAGGTGACGGCCGGACGATACAAACCGCTTCAAACCAATCAGCGGTGTGATTACACCAAGTTTAACATCGTATATGACCGTCAGCTAAAGTGCAAGTTATAGAGAATTGTGATATGCTTTAAATTTCTTTTCCGATCGTTGAAAAGCGACGTAAAAGTTTCGAATTCCGCTCCCAAACATTATTGTTTGTAAAGGAAGTGACGCGTCAATATGGAAGTCGGAGTGTAGCAAGGCTAAATACTTGATGCTTGCTTTTTAGAGGTAGAGTCAACAGAGGGTTGGGGGAGAGGGCTGGATACTGGGGGTCTGTGTGCTGCTGTTTGCTCCTCTCTTCTAGCACACAACTCCGTTATTGTTTCTTCCCTCCTCTTGTCTCCTTGTTGATTTTTCACACCTTCCTAAGAAATTTACATTCAAAGTTTTTTACTTGGTAAGCAAAGGAACAGATCCCGCCAAAATAACGACGGCCACCTTCCTTAGGGAGAATTAAGTTTGATACAGGCGCCAAAATAAATTCTTGGATGAATTGCACGGTGTCTGTAATGGCGTTGTTGGGAATCCTTCAGCTCACCGTGCTGGGTTTGTCTGTAGTACACGCCACCTCGGTGCTAATAGCGCTAAAATATGCACAAATACTCCCTCAAAAACTCTGTTTGGACATCCAAGCTCACCACTGCATGTGTAATTAGCGCCTGACTCGGACTCAACCTGATCCTTGATGACATAAATGCATTTAACAAGTACTTCTTTAGACATGGCCATTCACAATAAACTACTTCGCTATCATTTAACACGCACGTTTCGGGTTTCACGTGCATCGTTATGATTAGTGTATGCATGTCAACTTCATTGTGAAATAAATAACAGCAAAATTATCTGTGTTTGTACAAGAGTCTCCCAGTTCATATTGCCCCATGTTGGTCGGACGTGGTGAGCTACCCCCGGTCCAGTATGTACCTTTGGGTTTCAGAACGTGCTTTAAAGCCCCACGAAGCACCGATCAGTGGGCTCCTCTGTTCCGCTACACCACTGGCAATTTAAGAGACAAAATGTGCTGGTTTTGTTCCCATAAAAAGTGCACACTATTAAAGCACGCCCCACAAACACACTTATTGACAGGTTGTGTAACATGACCCGTTATCGACTTTTAACTTTTGACCAGAGTACGGAGCCCTCGTTACCTTTGAGTTTTGTTGCCAAATGGCTTTAAACGTTTGGAAAATATTCCATTCAAGAGGTTTGATAATTTGTTGGGGGTAAATGAAATGTGTTTTAACAGATGTATGAACGTAAGGATGATATTCTAGCATATTCATTGTTTCTAATATAATATATATCACTTATTTATTGCTAAGAATCGTTTGTTGATTAATACTATATTTTATTTTATCTTGTATTGCCAGTTGATGTAATATTTGCAACACTATATATAATATATAATATATATTTTTTTAATGTTTGTGCTTGTTTGATAATGCGATGTAAATAACAATTTCTACGAGTCAATGAATTTGAATTAGACGGCAATTCCATGCATGGATACTTCATGTTTGTAGTTAGTTCGTGTTTATTTTAATCAAAAGAGTCAAGAATGACATGGCAACAAGCAACGTATTGATAGCGAACAATTGAATATTTATCCCATTTATCTAATTTGATAATTATTACACAATATCATTTATGATATTTTCATATGATCTATTTGGATGGTGTTGGATTCAAATCCAAAAGTTGTGTAAAATCGAATATCAGAAGCATGTATCAAGTTACACGATGTCCGCTTTGCCTGCACTATCAACCCTATATCTGCTTTTGTGGCAGACACGTTTCGTGTAATTGCCTTCATAATTTATTGGAACATTATTTCTACGATCAATAATTTGCATTATCAGATACTTTTTCTTGTCACAAATCGTCCATAACTATGTTGACTTTGTAATGTCAACTCAAACCAGCTGAAATAGTTTGTCATACTTAACGATTATTTTCATTTATTAAGAATCCTAATGCAAAGTACGCTTACAGTCAATCTTCTTGTTTTCATTTTTATTACATTGATTACGTTTTCAGCAATATTGGTTATCGGAGAGTGCAAAAGGACAATTTACAAATCTTAAAATGACACGATTGAATTTATTCAACAGAATGTTCAATCTTGTCTTCAAATGCTGTGAATCGTTTGAAGAAGAAAACCAAGACGACTAAATGAACCACGTAAATTGGATTTTTTCTCATAACCTTTGCTGGAAATTAAAAGCCGCTGAGCAAACACAAGTTTCTCAAAAACACAAGCGCTTTGGTCTGCATCCGTTCCGAGAGTGGACTGAGACAGGGCGAACTATTGATTCCTCGATTATTCCATTGATATTCCCAGAGCATAAAAAGTAAGGAATGAAGGGAAGAGTCTGGCACCTTCCACTTCTTACTGTACCTCCATTGAAGAGAAAGCTATTTGCAAGAAAATACTTTAATTTGCTTGTCGAGAGGCGGCGAGAGAAGCGATCTAAATGAAGCTACCGTTTGCAGGTCAGAGGTTGTAATTGAGAGGTCCACGCTGATGCAGATTCGACCACCGCTCGAAAAGTGAGCCCGATATAATTGGCAGAGAGAAGCTAATTAAAGCGGATAACAAGGTGGGTAAACAAAAACTCCAAACTCACAGGCCGATGGTGTTGAGATAAAAGCCGGAGTTTTTGATAGGACAATATCCCGAATTGCCAGCCGAAATAATCAAGCGTACATGACGATTGAGAGAGTCGTTCAACGTTTATTATCGACCCCAATTCAGATCTGAAGGACCTTTAAACTACCGATACTCTACCCTAGTCATTTGCGCAGATTCTTCGTTTAATGTCTCCGTACACAGATAAAACAATGATACCGTGATTTTTATTTCAATTGAAATCTTGATTTCGTATAGAACTAGCTCTCTACACGATTGTCCCACCCTCCAGCCTGTCCCCCGGGGCTATGCCTCTATGTGTGCAAGTGCTCGAGAAGACAGCTATACAGATCAGTGCGAAATAATACAATGAAACCCCAGTAAAAAAATTCAAGAGTCTATTTTCTACAAACAAGTCTTAAGCAGTCTGTGACTCAACTGTGGTGGTTTGTAAGACTTGTGTTCCGACATCTGGCTCCATGTAAGGATTCAGTGTTAATGGCATTGTCAATCGCCGACAGATAGTTTAATAACTTTTTCAAAATGTTGGATATCCGATTTATTGCGACTTTCTAGCCTGTCAATAACAGCAGATGGCGCATAAAAACAACCCCAGGGTCTTAAGTACTTTCTTTTTCCTCTAGAAATATGTGGTGACATTCATAATCGCTTATTGTCATTTCAAATGCAGATGAAATCAATTAAACAACGATTGTTGGTAATATAGATTGAATGATCAATGGATTAAACTTTAAAGTTGAGCAAACGTAGTACAAGGCACCGCAGCAGCAGTAGAAGAGGTAGTAGTAATAGTAGTAGTAGTTGTGGAAGTCGTTGACCTTATTGTAATTATTGAAGTAGTAGTAGTGTCGTCGTGATAGTTGCAGCATCAGTAGAAGTAGTAGTAAAACCCGTAGTAGTGTAATAGCAACAGCAGCAGTAGTGGTTGTAGTAGTAGTAGTAGTAGTAGTAGTAGTCGTCGTATTATTATTAGAAGTAGTAGTTGTGATAGATGCAGTAGAAGTAGTAGTAGACGTAGTAGTCGTAACAGAGCAACAGCAGTAGAAGTATTAGTTATGGTGGGAGTAGAAGTAGTAAAAAACTTACTATATTTTATTAACCTCATGCAGAATTTCTGCCAGTGATAAAAGTTAAAAAGAATATTGTCAGATGAGAATTCAATTTAATACAGTTACAAAAAGACCTCTATTCGAATTCGTTTCAGCTTAGCGTTAATCACGGGACTCCTCTATTCGAATTCTGCATCACTTTATAGATCGTTGGTATTGTATTAAGTGATTCTCCTTGTGTAAAGGACCAAGTTTTTGTTAAACTTATGTGTCACTTTTGGACAAGGCGTCAATTAATAAAACTCTCACATTAAGCAGCTAAAAGATGTATCACTTTTCTCATTTAATAATTAAGACTAAAAGACCACAATATAAAAGTGGTTGAATGCGATTAGATTTTATCACACTCTCCTGCAATATGTTTTCAGAGATAAGCCGACAAGGGACACATGAACAAGGTAATAAACACGTGATCGAGTCCGGTCAGCTAATTGATAGAGCCTGCACGTGCAGTAGTCATCCTTTACTCAACACGTGCTTGAGTGCAAACAGACCGTTAGATCTAACCTCATTAATCAGGTATAAGTGCATCTTTAACTAAAGGTCTACTGAGTTATGAGTAATTTCTATATTCATCTAGCATTCATACATACAAGCCATTTTTTAATATCCTTGCGAAAGTTATCTTAAAGTTTTCTTCTATCTTGCAGACTACATCAAACCTTGTACAATATGTTGCCTTCTATAAGGCGGATAGAGATACTTCAAGGGAGATAATAAACACGCCTGACTGTTCCCTGATTAAGAACGGTCAACGCGTTGATAGAGCGTGCACGTGCGCTTCTTCATGTCATTCTTCACTTTGCACGTGCTTCACGTGCATGCATGATGCTCGCTAGATGATAACCTTATTATGAATTATCTGGACAATCTGTTTTAGGTTAAAATGATTAACTGGCCAATTACTGAGATCTGTGGGTTTCTTTTCATGTCGTTGCTCTTGTTTAATTTATTCAAATGTTGAATTATGTTTCTGATTTCTACCCTTACAGAGGAATAAGGTAACGTTAAATCGCTGACCATGAACGAGTTTTAAGTCTTTCGCTTGTACGTTCACATAATTCCTGCTGGTGAGGTATAATAAAAGGAAAATTACGTGTGACAAGTTGATGAATTACACATATGGGTCACTCGTAAACCATTATACTAGAAATTGGCCGTCAGCTATAGCAATGTTAGCATCATTTGCAGGATATCAGTATGTTCTTTAGAACGCAAACACTATTTTGACAATATACTAGCCTTCAAAACTTGTGTAATTTCTGAGATAGGTTTGGTATCGCTAAAAACGCTGTTATGCATAAGATTTAAAAAAGAAGTGCACAAACATCAGGGTGAATAATGTGAAAATATGATTTAAAATTCTACAAACTTGCATAGTGTTCCTAAATGATATTTTAAGTTAACGTTGATGCAAAAAATGAATGCCATATACCATGCTTGACCTACTTACTGTAAAATCTGGTAAACAAACGTCCAAAACAAAGGTTTTAACACGAATGATTAGGTGTACTGAACTTTGGGTAAAAAACAGTTACATTCATGCGTCGTGCATGTAACGAAATCCTGTGAATAACTTTAATCAAGAAGCCTGACAAACAGTTAAATTGAACACCATGATTTTAATTCGAGAAACACGAAATGCACGTGCACATAAGATCCCTGATGGAACACCTCGAGAACGGAACAACATAAACCACTCACAAAATCCGAGTAAGTGGAATGTCAGAGAGAATGAGGTACTTGAATGACACAACATAGATATATTTTTAGACGCACTTGCAGAGGTTTTACAGTATACACTCACGTAACATTTCAAACAAACAGGTAAGACAGGTAACTTGTCAATCAGGTGTTAAAGAGCCATCTAAGACCGTTGTCTCAGTACCAATCATCTCTGAAACGTCTTCATCACTGTGCCATCAACGGCATTGGAACATCCTGTCAGAGGACAACATCGTATACGTAGAGTACAGTAGCCGAAACCAGCCCGTGACACAACACACTGACATTGGCATGACTTGATGTATCGTGATGAAATCAACAATGTTTGTTTTTACTTTTACTTTATTTTGTTTGATCTGTCATGACGTGTTTTTTATGATTTAGAGTACATCGTCAACTTACTTTTGAACATCGGTGTATATAATACAAAACTTGTTGTACTCATTAGAAGTAAAAGTGAAACTTTGATATAATGACTTCTTTATAGCAAAATACATAAAGTAGAAAATCTATAAAACTAGATATAAATTGTTAATACCATTGCTGTATGAATTGGTTGTGTATTTTAACAGCATGGCTAGTACATGCTACAAAACTCATCAAATTACTTTTGGTTTTTGGAATTAATATCGAGGCATACTTAATGGCATAAACTGTTCATTGCTTGGGAAATTGAATAGATTTGAGGTTGTATATCACCAGGGTTCGTTAATAAGTTGGGTGAGCGATGAAAGTGACATGTGTTAGAGCTATCATACGTTCTAGAGACCATGGCAAGATCCAAACCCCTCTTACCGGCCTGTAAAACCAAGCAACAAACCGATAAGGAGCGACTATGAAACGGTCGGCTAAGTCTCGGGACCTTTGATATGACAGTTTTAGTCTGTAGTAAATCCATACGGGTGGAGAACACAGCCTTGTTTTACCCCGTCACAAAATACGCTGCCGTTATCTGAACAACTTTATAGCCATCTTTTGATCCCAGGGATCGCTCTTAGCAACCCGTCCACCCTTGAGAATAGACAATAGATCATTCCAACTTTTCATAAGGGCTGGTCGATTGTCGGTAACAGGTGCCTTCTGACTTATTGTGACACATGCATATGTTATGTTACTTTGTCCCATGTTATGAGATCGGAAGAGATTGGCAGATGATTTATGCAGGAATGAAATTGACTTGAAAAATGCTCTCTTTACGATATAGAGGATTAAACCGATTTCCAAAGGCATTTTGTGAGGAACAATTTAGATCCAGAACAATGCTCGGTGTGATTAACGGTTATCATTGAACCCTGATTTAATCTGTTTAAACTACCTTTTGAATCTCCTGTGTAATATCTGCATAGATGATAGAGATTGTAACTATAGACATGGAGACTACCTACATACATGCAGGCAATACATACCGTTCACAAAGACCAATCTCTCGAGAGAATAATTGAAGCCAGACTTTCCAGACAATTTAATTTATCTTCAAAGATCAAGGCTTAAATATCGTTTCGAATAAGGTACAACTAATAAATTTCGAATTAAGAGTGTAGGTTTATAAGGTAATAAATATTATAAACGAACACAGACTCCCAATTCAATAAAGTTAATAAGAAACTAAACCTCTTGAAACTAAACAGATGTTTTCTCATTAATGTCAACACAACTACTAAAAGAAAAGACGCGGTTAACTCTCTATCATTAAAACAAGCTGACAGTAGCATATTTACTTGTTGCCCTGTATGTATTTACATACGTGAGATAAGAAAGTAGAGGTATATTGTGGAATGTTTTGTAGGCCATCAAAACCTAATGAAATGATAAACACTAATAAATGAAATTGACAACTTATGGGAAAGATGTTTTCTTGAATCATCTCATGAAGTTCAACGACGTGTCTGAAAACTTTCGATTACTTATTAAACAATCAAAATGTCTTTACTATTTATTTATTTTATAAACGGACGAACGAAAGACAAGTCACCACATTTTCAACAGAGTAAAGAACAAAATAGTGCAACCAGAGAAAGAAGATAGGGACATATTTTGTTTACTCACAACTTTATGGGTCAGAGAATAAAATGTTTATTTCTGTGTCTGTTTTATGTACTTGGGATGCTAAAATAGTTTTTAAATTTTGTCTTTGGTCAGATTGATTGACGTTATGTCATAATAACAAAATGTAGCAATATAATTAATAAAAGACGAACTCGATATCCAAAATCCCTTTGTACGTTAATATGTATCATTACCTTAGGACGTCATAACACAAGCCTAACAGATCTTTTTGACTCCCTTCTGTCCTCTAGTTAACGAAGAATAAAGACGATTTCTTAAAAGGGGTGTTTTCAGACCCACGGAATTTGTTTTGAAATTTATTTCTACCTCTTTTCAGTTATAGTTATCACTCGTTCTTTGAAATATCTCTTATTTAGTATTGGGACGTTTCCTTTGCTTTGAGTTTGGGAACCAGGTTTGTTATTTTATCTCAGTAAATAATTATGACACATCAAAATTAAAGATTCTTCTAAACGTGGGCCAAAGTGTTTTAGTCATTGCTAAATTCAAATATGAGATAATTCTCAAACCATTTCTTCAATTGAAATAATCGAAAACGGGACGTCGTTTAGAATCTTCTACAATGCAACTTAATCAAGTCTAATTGTTTTTGTATATATGAATACCTCCGTATCATTGCCCCTCACATCTAACACACAGAGCTAACCAGGGGTTTGTGAGACCGCTGTGTCACAATACTTGAAATTCGTGTTCTTCGGGTCGGGGACAACAATACACTCGGGTAAAACTCAGGCATGGTAACGTTACTAGCGTAAAAATGGTGATATATTTCTTTGAGGAAACGTTTCCAAATTTGTCAAAACTGGCTGAAAATTCGCACAGGGGTTTGATAGTAACACAACTCTGATGAATGAAGTATCCGCACACACGCTACTGGCCCCGGTGCGTTACACATATCCATACAATAACACGGGGCTACTCGAGCCTCGGTGTGATAGGAGAACACACACGGGAACGAGGCTCCGTCACGTACGAGAGGGGTTGATTCTGCACGTGACAGAACCCCCCTTGTCACCCTACCAGACTTCCTATGAAATACAAACGAAATCTCACCAAATATCCTCATTAATTTGCTTTTGCTTTGGCACGGATCAGGAATATTTGTCTCAAATCAAATTTTATCTGTTTACAAGGTTCAACCAGTGTTCCGGCAACGACATCGGCGCGTTAGGAGGCCTGGATAATTTGTCTGTAAACAAATTAAATCCAAATTATTCTCTCTTTGTTGGCAGACAAATATTATCCACTATACCTAGAACTGTTGATAAAAGCACGGTCGTGACACTTAAACAGATGCCACATAAACAGGCAATGCGAGAGCCGTTTGTCGGAGTTTTATTTTCATGACCTGCCCCACCCTTCTAAACATACCTCCGACCCCCGGGCAAGTTTTCCTCACCCCCAAGAATAATCAACGCTAGTTTATCCCATCGACTAGTGTGGAGAAGAGATAATCCAAGTTTAAGCCGGGATTGCGAGCGACTTGTCCGGTGATTGTTGAGTAAATTTGTCCGACTTCTTCACGCTCTAGCATTGTGACGCGAAGCAACAAGACGACGAATGTGGATATGTTGAGGAGGAAATTAAGAAGGCATCTTGACAATAGAAAAGCGAGGAGGTTTGTGGCTAAGACACATGGAGATTACGTGCGAACATTTCCTCACATTCCTGCAAATACGGAGCCGCACAGCTCAACTCGCACAGCAACTGGCATCAAAGCTTACCCAGCTGAAATGTAGGAACAAACTGTAGGTTTGAAGCCATCAACATTTGCACATTGGAAATTATCCTCGTCACTCGCCGCCAAGCTGGAGAGAGTTTCTGAGAGAGAGAGGGAGGGAGGGTAAATGTTTGATGGTGGACACAAGCGGAATCAAAGTATTTGTAACTCAACTGAGATGAATGCAGGTGATCTAACGAGACGACAACTTCTACATGATAACGTTACCGCGACCCACACTTGCTGGTGTCAATGAAATATCGTTAGTGATCATGATTGATTGGGATGTAAGTAAGACCATTTAATGGTGACATTTTGTAGTTGTCTTCCATTTTGAAACCAACTCCTTGCACAAAATTCAAAGTATTTACATTTTTAAAATAAAATGTATTGTTTGACTACAGTTTCATTTTAGCCGCAGCACATATTTCAATGTGATTTCGTTTCAAAACAGACTTCATAAGGGTGAATTGAGTAAGATATGCTTTTTCCGTTTAATGTTGGAGGAATTGATTTAAAATAAACATTTGTCATGCGCGTATGCATGAAATTTTTATTTGAAAAATTCAAGTTCAGAAAAAAAAGGAGAAACCATTTTAACTCGAAACCTATCACTGACAAACAACAGATTCTGTGCCAAATTTTAATCCCCAGCCTGGATATGCTTGTCCCATCTAAGTTCGTTCTCTCATGGACAGGCGGATTAAACCCGCCTCAAACACCAAGGTCACATCAAAGATGTCGCCAGTGAAATCGACAAGTGAAATAAGATACCATTCCTATGACGTTATGTGTCATATTTCGGAGGGGCCCTTCCCAAGGCAGTTATCCTTCCTTCTTCAGCGAGTAGAGTAGGCTTCGCTTCAGGTGACACGCAGACGCGATGTTTGGAGTACCCAGAATGAATCTGCCCCCTCCTCGAAGGAATTATCTATCAAAGTGGACACCGTGGAAACTGTGTGACACTCGCCTCCCCGCATTCCTCCGTCATACGACAACTGAAATGTACAAGCCACTTTCTCTTATGATTGAACACATCATTTTAATATGCAAACGTAAATCCGCTTGGTTTGGTTGATAAGAAGTGAAGTGTTCCTTGACCAAGCATGATGTGAAGGGAAGTATGATAGATATAGATTAGCCAGAGGTTAACCTGAACGTGCAAATGATTAGGGACTTATGAATAATAATGTTATGATCACGTGATTTCGGAAAACGAATGAGACAAGGCGAACGAATTTATTTTCGATGAAGTATGTCATTATGGTTAAATTTAAGCGTCGAAACCATTGCGGGTCATAAACAATAACTAATTTGGAACTTCATAGAAAATACCAATCAGCTTAGAAAGCTGAAACCTTGTGTACAGATTTAGAATTATTCTAATTTAGAATTATTCTGTGATTCTCTGGTAGGGATCTAGTTATATACCTGACGTCTTTACTTATTTTAGAAGTTGAAATAACAATAATGCTGAGTAATTTATGGATAACAACTTCTTTGTTCATTGTATGCGACATTTCGACACAGATTCTTGTGTCGTTCTCAAGCATAGGAATAGTACATAGTACAATACACAGTAGAAAAAACTAAACGAAAAGAGAAATTGAACATAGATAAGTGATAAGAAGCCAGTAATGTACAAAGCAGGAGATGTTGGAGATGTTGGAGATGCTGGATTAATCAAGGCCAGTGATGTACATACGAAGTGATCGACGTCCTGTTTCTGGCTTTGATTTTAACAGGATCTCGAGGTCGACCCAGCAAGTATATTGAATCGTACTACTGATGATAAGAGTGGCCGACCAGACAAGCGATGTAGACAAGGAACATAATTGATTATGATAAATGATTATCGCTTAGAGTTAATTTTAAACAGAATCGTCGTATATTGGGTTCATAGCTTTTAAAATGTCATATGAAACCACATCACGTAAGCGACATTTTCAAATATAATTGTTGTACAACGACTCAAATGAAAAAAATAACTCTATGAAAGTATAACTTTCTTGTCTCTAATTTCGGTCATTCGGGCAATTTTTATAAGAATGAAGGAACATCTAAACTTAGGACTTTTAAAAGAAAGAAATTACTTTGTCCTGAACTACGACAATAATGATAACTTTGGAATCAAGTCTTGATAATACAATTCTGCTCCTAATTAATTCAATTATCCTTGAAATGAAGATTTGACAATAATATGGGCTCATGTCACATTATAAAATGACTGGTCCCTCTATTGTGTCCCTACATGATGAGCGTTATATGATATTTACTCATGGACACTTACTCCAAACACCGATACTGAAATCTATTTGTTTCTTTCTCAAGTCGCTACTCACAAATCAGTGAAACTTGATGAGCGCCTTAATTAAAGACGATGTATTGAGAATTAAGCCGGACTGGCCGAACATCTAAGTCACTTAACAACTATTATCAAATCATGCACAAGCCTTGTTGAAAACTTAATTTCCCGTAGAGAAAGGGAAAGAATAAGCCCGTCAAGTGAAGTGGGGAGAGAAAGGGGGAGAGGACCGAGTATACCCTTTCTACTCTCCTCCCGGAACTACGGAGAGCACCTAATCTAATAGACCATCGCTGATTCAGAATGCATCTAAATTTTGGAAATTGCAAATTGCGTAAAATGAACAATCAACTGCAGTTTTGTGTAAATACGCGTGCTTTAAAGTGGACTAAATGTGATTTGTTTCTCCAGCAATGAATGGGAAATCTTTTTGGAGTCCAAAGCGGCACAGAACTGTGTAGAGGATGAAAGTCTAGATAAATATTTACCCCGCGTTTCAGCAGATAATTTACCATCATTACGGCTCTTCGTCCTGACGTACCTCACTGCCAAGAGCACGTCCCTTTATTCTCCGCCCGACGCTCCCACTTCAGCATTTTCATGTTCCGTTTTAGTTCAATTTCGACATATGTGTTAATGGGACTTAACGAGCAGAGCAATTTCACAAAACCCCTATGTTGGGGTAAGAGGGTCAGGAGCAATCCACGCCTTATTACGTGAACACATCAAACATAGCACCAATAGTCAGCCACTTTGCGATAAAGCCTTTTTCTCATGGCTGGCTGTTCACATATATTCAAACACACAATCCGACCCCCTGTTCGAACCCTATCTTGTTCTTTCATGTAAAAAAATATTGTTAAACGAAATAATATTTCTCGAATTACAAGTGAAATATTTCATTTCATGTAAACATTCACTCTGCATTATTTAAACAAACAGCACTTAGGGTAGCTGCTCGCCCTGCCGAATACTCACACACTTTTTATCAGCCAGCAGATCAACATTAGTCTTTAAAAGCCCGAACATGACCTTAACAAAAGTCGACTTTTTGAACAATTAAAACATTATCATTATTTTTCAAATAAACCTGTAAAGAAGTTTAATTTGTTAAACAATTCATTTAAACAAATGTTTGATCACCTTCTAAAATATAATCATAATTTAGGGGTACAATTTTTTTCTGAAAAAGAAATACTAGTTTGGAATATATCAAGAAATGTCAACATTCAGGGATAGGGCCCAATTCATAAACATGTTGAAGAACTTGCTTCACAAATACAACCCATTTTAAGCAAGTCAGTTTAAGGTGATTCGGGGATATGTGTTCGTTGATTAAGAGAGAAATTAACGCCACGGTGCTAATTAGGGGAGGGAAGAGAACCCCTTCCAGCAAGTGTATACAACAACCTAGCTCATGCCTGCTTTTGTTTTGGATGGAAATAGGTGATGAAATTGTACCTTCCTTCACCACAATATTGACAGTTTGAACTCATTGTCAACACTTTCCACCTCCAGAGAAAGCAATGAAAGCCCCCATTTTAACCAAGCATTAACTAAACGACGATAAGTATAGCCTTATTCGATTGGATCAAGGCTCGCACATGCGCCGCTATGGACAAAGGGCTCTGGGATTACCAGCTCAACTCTTATATTTATTCTTTTTTCTGACCAAGAGTAAATTTGTGAAAGCAGTGACTGGATCTCAAGACAAAGTCGATGACTTCTCACTTTGTTGCCGTTTTCAATCTTTGGTTTGCATGCAATTATCACACCGAAAGGACGTCAATTACATCATGGCGTATTTTCAAACCAAATGTTGAGAGTCATTCCAAGAGCACTGGGCGATGTTGTCCCCCGTCTGTTGCATGTTGAACTTTTGCTCAGATCTCAGTAAACATCTGCTATCGACCAACAAGGGGGCCTTCCGTCTCCCCGCTCCAATGTAAATAAATTCAACATATTTCTTCCAATGTCCATGACAGAATGCGAAAGCGCATCATCCCTTGAATGGCGGCCAAGCGAACAAACAGAGTCTCTTTGTTTTAAAAGTTTGTGAGAATACGAATTTTCTCATTGTGATCAATGTCATCCCCCCTCCCTCGTCTCCAATATCCCCCCAAACCCCACCCCTCCTTTGTTCTCTCACCTGTATATGTAGCAATGTGTCTTCAGGGCATATGATTATCTACAAGAATGATAACTAGTGAACTTAATAACTCCTTCCTTTAAGAAGAACTTTTAGAATATACAATTCTCAAAGCAAAACAAAAGTTATATATAAACATATTTAGTGTTTTCGTAAACTAAAAATACCAAAAAAAGAACATTACTGAAAACTATAGAAAACGTATGAAGTTTTCGCCATTTAATGAACGAAAATGTATTCATTTATGGCATCGATCTCTAAAAAGTTTATTATACTATTTTCTCTTCGTATCATTTGTGCAATTCCTTGAACATCAGCGTCTCTTTAAAAGAGTGTTTATTCAAAATGTCCTTCTACAAGCGAAAGCATTTTTAAAGTTAAGAAATTCAGATCATCAGAATATAAGTAGTGATAAGAGAATGCTGAAACAGACAATATATGTAGTAAACCAATAGAGAATATTTAAGATTTAATGTAAGATTTGTACATTGGTTCATATTGATTCAAACTTTTCATGTACGGATTTGGTTATGTATAGGAAGCGCAGGGCGTTGGCAACAAAAGTTAATGTTTACGTAACTATGTAATAAGAATAAATGATTGATGTGTAAAAAAGCATATTTACTTATATAAATGACAGTTCTTCTTTAGACTTATATTCTACCATCTAAAGACTTTCTGTATTAGTTGAATCGAAAGCATCATGCCGTAGAATTACTTTACTAAGAATATGGGTGCCACAGCAATACGTAAAAATACTAGAAGAAGAGAAGGAATACCTAGATTTTTTAGAATTTTGTTAACTTTGTCAAGATGTTATTAAAGATGAAGTACACTTGTTATTATTCAAATGTCCTAGTTTTATTGAATTAAGGACGTACGTCCCAAATTTGGCTGAGAATTTTCACATCTCTTTCCTACAAAATGTTTTACTTCAAAACTTACAAACCCTTTTATCTTACATCGTATATTTTAATGTTCTCTCAAATATAGATGTTTTGTTTTGCATATATGTTTTGTATGTGGGCATAAGGCCTTTTGCTGAAATAAAGAGTTGAAATTGAAATATATGTATATTAATCGGCCAATTTTCTCAACAAGACGAAGTTTGTACTCTACTAGAGAGACATGTTTGGATACGTTAGCACAATGACATTCCCCGTTTGTGTAGTCAAACTACTTACCATCAATTTATATCAAATTATGTTAATTCATATGCATTTTACTCTGTACAGATGGCTTGTTGTAATATACCATTGTAGCACATTTTGTTCCATCTAAATCACATTTTGGTTCCATACTATTAATATTTGGTTCCATTTAAATCATATTTTGTTCCATTTAAATCACATTTTGGTTTCCATACAAATAACATTTGGTTCCATATAAATCATATTTTGTTCCATACAAATCACATTCTGCTCCATAAAAATAACATTTGGTTCCATATAAATCACATTTGGTTCCATACAAATCACATTCTGTTCCATACAAATCATATTTTGTTAAATACAAATCACATTTTGTTCCATACAAATCACATTCTGTTCCATAAACATAACAATTGGTTCCATATAAATCACATTTGGTTTCATAAAAATCACATTTGGTTCCATATAAATCACATTTTGTTCCATTCAAATCACATTTTGTTTAATTTAAATCACATTCTGTTCCATAAAAATAACATTTGGTTCCATAAAAATCACATTTGGTTCCATATAAAGCACATTTGGTTCCATATCAATACCATTTTGTTCCATATAAATACCATTTTCTTCAATATAAAGTATAACATTTCGTGAAGGTAACATAGGCCAATATAAGTCCCGCGTTAGGTAAAATGCAACTAGCTGATTTATATGTCAACACGACCAAATGTTATAACTAAGGTGTTACTAAAACATGAATGATATCAAAACATAAAGAGAATTTACCTCAGGAATAATTGGACCATTTCAGTGGTGGATCGGCACATTCCTTCATTAGATTTTCAAGGAGAGGTCAGGGTTGGGTCTTTACAACTCTTGTTATAATTTCCTTAATGCGAACTACCCGTAACAATCACTGAAATTTAGTCGTTGCCATGCAAAAAGGATATATCAATAAAACAATGATCTCGTATTTGTAAGTATAAAGGTTGGTTCCGATAGTGGTAAATACCAAAATTTCGCATTCGAAGGTTTAACATGTAAATTCATTTACTTTAATTTCACTTCAACGTAAACAGAAAGCGGTAGTTTGTTTGTGTATGCCATTAGCTTGAACAACACCAATTAAACAGACTTGTATCCTTTGATAGATGCAAGGTTGTCACAAAATGCTGACTATTGAAACATGATGGAATTGAGGCACACCATCATGCTTCGTCAACTATGTATCATTTCCAAATTCTCCTGCACGACCAGTTTTGAAGACACACTAAGTACAACGCTTATACCCTCTTCCCGAAAACATATTTCACGAAGATTCGTAAACTCGCATGTTGCTTATCGCTTCCTTAACATGGCTAAAAGAGGACGAGATATAGCGCTAACGATATGTGGCGTCTTCAAGCGATATACCATCAGAGATAGATCATAAAGAGAACTGCACTGGCCCTGGCAAGCTTCGCAATACAACCTAGCCACACCTTCGAGTTAAAAGAGGGGAATTGTTGAGAAATTGTCAAATCGTTCTAAAAGACTTTGCACTTTGATTATAAATCCACTGCTGATATTCCAAAGGGCTTACTCTAACATTTAGCATATTTAAACATAAAAGACGTATCGGAGAGAACAAAGCTTTATGACATAAAAGTACTATGCAACTATGCTATGTGCAATGGAAGTATATTTGTTCGTTCTGAAGTGATAAACGTGGCGAATGTTTGAAACATTAAGTCTTCTCGCGTCGCTTGTCATAAAATAACCACACAATCTGAGCATATGACAAATTAATGCCATCACTACATTGCTTTGCTCGCATAACAGTAAACAGAAGATTCGGTATGAAATTCTAAATGCCCATAGCCCGAAAGGACAAACATCGCTTTATAAAAGCAGTTTGTTTGTATGTGCATGTTGAGAGAAGAAATGAAAGAGGTTCATAGATGATACATTTTTAGAACTTCCAAAAAGTCAAAGAAAACAACAAAAACATCTTATATAATTTTACTACAAGTTCATTTATTCATTGATGTCACAAACAGTAGTATTAAAACTAAGCCCATTCTTACTAGATCATTAAACAATAAGTGGTGTTAATTTCATTGGTTAAATGATATCAATTTCGTTTTTAGTCAACAACTTTTCAACGTATGGAACCATACACCCTATATTATCTACATAAGTATATATGCTTACGACGAATATGGAAAAAAACGAGGTCATATCTATATGACGGGTCTCTTTAAATTTGGTGTATACGGTTGGTGGAATCACAATATTTTTTATTGCTTACTACAAACACTTAATCAGTGCATATGATATAAACAGGTTTCTTCGTTTATTGTGCCTTCTCTAATATATATATCCTTTCTGAACAATTTGATATACAATCACCGTGAACCAACCTTCATGTACACAGTCGTCATTATGTGTGTCAGAGGTTAGGACGACAAGAATTCTTCAAAGTAGATGTTGGTAGATGTCGGTTTTTTTTGTTATTTGGGACACAGAGAGTTTGGGTGGCGACTTTCCCGGCATCGCTTGTACCCGGCGCTGTGATCAAGCTTGTACTGGACATGTTAATAACGGAACCATCCTTCTTTTCTCTCCCAACGCAAATAATACAATATGCTTTGTAGTCCTGAATGCATTCATATATTAAGAGGAGTCGCGACTCGTGATCAGTTTATAGGGTAACATTCACTTATGAAATTCATCCTGTATTATATTGACGGAGCTGGCTGGCGCCCGTGATTACCGTAAAATAGGACTTGGAGATAAAACAAGCGCAGTCCTGCCTGCGTGTATGACGTCGCAGTACTGAGCCAGTGTGCCTTCGTGTATCATAATACATATGTTTGCACGGATTTGCAGGTAATTAACGATCAAAAGAAATCAAAGCAATCGCGATTTAAAAGGGAAAACGTAATGTGTGGAGCTGGGCCCGTGGTTGTGGGCTGGAGACTGGAACTGCGCGTCACGTCACGACGGAGGAAGGAGGGTAGATGAATCGTAATTGACAAAGTTGATTTGAACAAACAAACGTGGAGCATGGTTTCCTCCCGCATAAGACGGCTCTTGCCTCGTTTCCCAAGCCATTAGTCGTTTAGGGAATAACTGGAAATGGGCAAACATACATTACGCGAGCGGCTTGGACGAATCCTTTCTCTCCGAGCCGCGCATTACGCTGGCGGGACATCAAAGGGGGAGCGCTGTGAGGAAACTCTTGACCGTTTCTTATGGCGGAAGAGGACAGCTCAAAGTACCCCCAGCTTCGGGCCTTGGGAAATGCGCTTTTTAAATACTTCAAACTTCTTCTGGAGACGTACATAGAAGCTCTGGAACATCAAAGGATAGACGGTTTTTGTAAAAGTTTCCAGAAAATGGACACCTTGCTACACGAGAACCTTTCTGATACTGAACCAGTGAAAACTGAAACCTTGTATTAATCATTTGTAAATACGAGTATCACTCTCTCATGTGCGATACTTATAAGGATATATGATAGGACCAATGTTAACACATCATCAGAATGATACATATCACAGTATACATTAACATTGAGTTTTTTACCACAACTTGAGTACAAGAAACATGTCAAGAAATACGAACCAACAAATGGTTTATGTGTTATATTTCGATATGTACTCTTCATCTAAGTAACAGTAAATTTGTATCAATTTTCCCCACAGCGTGTCGGAATGAGGATAGCCAATAAACCCGATATCCTTGTACCCCTCTGCCTGAAAGGCTGCATAAAAGACATTGAACTGGACCTTTTTTCCTAATGACCATCGAGTGACCGCTGGAAGAACTGGCTACTGTGTGTAAGTGGTCGGGGACTCTTGTGGTAGGAAATGTATACATAGTTCACATACAGTGGAGTGTAGCTTATAGAGGCCCTTTCCCGTGCCCAGATCTGTCTTACATAGATTAGAACATGAGAGGGCACAAGGGGGTCGGGCACAATTGGTCAGGGTCACGTGACTCGACTCGACCACCCTCAAGAAGCTCCCAGGTGCCTCAGAATAACAGGTATTGTTGTGGTACATTACTAAAGTAAATACTTGCATCAAAAGATTTCTCCGACATATATTTTCGCACCGATTTTTTGACGGGCGTAAAAGGTATCTTGAGACGAAAATATCGCTCTAGGGTGAACCCTGCATTGTAAGCTCCATGTCTCGATCGTAATGTTTTCCAAAAGGTAAAGAATTTTAGGAAAAAATCTCCCGTTATGACAAGATCAAAGCCCGGCTGTATGGTAAAGTGAAAGTGAATGCAGGATTACTCGGGGAAATGGGTGTAAATAGTTAAAAGCAAGGCTTCTATTATGAGAGCCATGTACTCGCCAGCTAAGCCTTTCATCATCCGTAGTTTTAAATGATAATACTTTCAGGACGACTCAGTATGCGTTAGCGTATATTTAGCACTTTTCTGTTGGCGACTTTCATGTCGGTCAAAAATATCTTAAAAGTTGAAGCGTGTATGTATTTACAATAAAATATACGACTACGCCTTGTAATACTTTACCTCGAAGTTTTAGTCATTTTTGTGATCGTCTGATTATTTTCATCACGTAACAATTAAATGAAGGCTGTTTATATATTTTAAAAATTGATTTGGTAAATTTTGCAATGAATTGTTAAAATATGGCATTTAAATGAAAGCATGAAATGTAGACTGTGTTACATTTTAAAGATTTTACTGAAAAGTCGTTTTACGTTTATATATAAATGTTAAGCGTTGTTTTGAGTTTTGTTACAAGTTTAGATAATGAGAATGCAATAATGGGAAGAATAACACTTACCTAGCATCAGCTTTATCACAGTATATTTGATTCATTTTGTGGGCAATGTTGACAAGCCTTTAACAACATATTGTTTGTAAATCTAAAAAAAATCAAATGACACATAAAAATGTATTACGAATCATGAGGTGTCACGATAACAGTAATAATATCATTTTCCCAATGACTGAAATTCGAGATCATGAACTCATCGACAACATAGACATAATATGATAAAATCTTTACTTTACTTAAAATAAATTGTTTATACAAAATGCGGGTATCATATGGTACAATGTATGTGCTAATTGACGTTCCATTCATTGTACAGATATGTAAATAATGTATTTAACAAAAATACTACAGGCCTGTGGCATATAAGTATTGAATAAAGATTTGATAATTGGAGATTGGACAACTTATTAGAAACTCTCCGTTATAACTTATTAGAAACTCTCCGTTATTCATGGTATTAACCATAGGTTTTGTATTTAAAAACAAATTTCATACATATCGTGGAGGTTCTCTACTCTTAATATTGGATACTTTTCTTGTTTGAATATATATAAAAAAAATTGATCACGGTTCTGATTTTTTTTGTCATTTATAGTTATCCTTAATCTTAATTTTATACATTTGTCTTTTTTTGTTTATGTTCTTCATTTGGTACAAAATTTACATTTGAAGTAGTTTTGGAATATAAAATGTACATTCCCTTGATCCCAGTAACGTAGAATGGTATTAAAAGATATATCTGTTTAGTGGAAGGTTCTCTGTGTGAATGGTTTTCCGAGAATTGACTACCGATAAAAGTTTTAAAACGTATATCTACCACTTCACGTCTGCAACAAAAGACTTGTGTTACGCGATTCTCCTTAAGCGTTAGAAAATCTCCATCAGTGTTTCGTCCATTTTCGACTTAGTTTTGTTTAAAATATGTGCGCACCACAATGGTAAAAAAGCGTAATTTTTACGTAAGTAAAGAGAATTCATTGAAAGGCTAGTGTGAGACAAGGTCGCCTACTGCACAGTTACTATTATTACAACCCAGTAGGATTGACTTTCACTCGTACAGGAAGCATATTGTATATGTTACATAAGTTAGATACGTGTAAGAGAAAAATGATCAAAGAACATGTTTGAAAAACAACAAAATGACTACGATGTTTATTCCCTGGTTGCAGACAAGCCTTACGTAACACATAATGATGGAAGGCTCTGTTGTGTATAAATGTCTATTACGGCAGATTGACAAGCAAACTGCAGGGTAAGCTAGATGGACAAGAACATGTCTGCGAGGATTATAAGAGTTCCAGGAAGCACGGCACAACACCTCGTTATACTACAAGCACCAGAACAATACTCTCCCTACTACAGTTGGTTTGGTTACATTGTTAGACACTGAAATCAACAGCTCCTATACTATCGTGCGTTCAAGAAGACCGATTTCTTTACTTCATGTTCTTCCGACGTTCATGTACTCTTTGATGTTGAAAGGAGATTGTTAGAAGATTTTTCCATTTGTATTAATTGGTTACTTAAAACTCCCATTTAATATACGTGAACAACTTAGTTTTGAAGCATGATCTTACAAAAGGCGATGACTTGATTAAAAATTCATATTTTTTTACAAGTTCCAATGAAATAGACTGTCACTAAAGCGTTCATTTGAAGCATACTGAAAGCGGCTGCAGAAGCCGAGCTATCTTGAACGCAAGTCTAGTATAAAAGCGCTGTTGGAGCGGGAGTTGGAGAGAAAGTTCTTGACAAACATGCACAGTACGTGAGAGTAAAGCCCTTGTTTCCCTTGGCTCTAACTCTGCAATGTCTCCTGGAGTTCCCAGTTAGTCCCCCTAGAGGATCCCCTTCTGAAGCGAGTGATGTCCTTGCGGGATAATCCACGAGATCTTCAGGAGATCTAGGCGAGATCTTGTTCGCACCAGTAAAGAGCCCGTACGAAGCGCCTTGGCGGCCACTTAATCCTGCCAACTTTAGGGCGGGAAAACGTTTGCAAGCCAATTGGAAACGTAAATTTTATTTTGGATGAGGAAAAGAGATGGGAAAATTGTTTAAGTTTGTTTAATGAGGTAACCCAATACAGTCGTTCATTGTTACGCACCATATGCACGTATGTGCCGGATTGATGGTCGGCTTAGTGCACATGAACTGCCGTGACACACAGAGTGCATCCTGTAAACAAGGTGTTTATATTTACCTTCGTTTCGACAAACATCGCTTCTATGCTTTAAAGAAGAAGAAGTCAACTGGCGGTATACGCTTATGTTAAAGTGCTTTCATTTTACAAACATTGAAATTGGTCATTTAATGTGCGATTGGCAATTTTACATTTAATGATGTTATGATGTACGGCGTCAGTGTATGCTATCTACATTCAACAAAACACCTTACATAGTACATCATATATATTTGCCGTTATGTTATCTTCTATTAACATATTCTAACGTTTAAATATAATTATTTTATTTGTTGTTGAAACGATTTATCTTAACTCTCTTAAGAAATTAAACTTAAGGAAACTACAAATCACTGCGACACAAAATGTTTCTTAAACATTTATTAAGCTTGGTACATTCAACCCTGATCAGATGAAATTACTTACTTACTTTGCTTGATACTTAATTTCTTCTTTGATTACTCGAAAACGGGTTGTAGAACTTGTAGTGAGCTGTTTCACCCAACGATGAAAATAAAGATGGCAAAAACTAAAGTTTTGGGGAAATTGTAAAAGATAGATTTTGAAATAAACGTGCTACTGCCCCTTTAAAATAGCATTTATTTCCAAGACAAAAACACGAAACTTAGCCGAACACAAGAATCGTTTAGTTGCCAAGCTTTAATTTTGTAAAGGAAAGTGTCAGGTCTATAATCCTCAACCATTTACTGGAGTATAGAGGAGTGCACGTGAATAACCATAGGAGAGAGTGATTCTACTTGTACACTTGTACACGGGGCGACAATAGTGACCACAGCGCCGGCCTGTTGTGTCCGTCAAGGGGGTTTGGTAATCCCCCTTAAAGAAATCTCCATTTACATAGTGTAGGGGAAGGTTCATCTGAATAATACACGTGCAAATTGTCTCCAGTATGTTCGACTTGTCACCACAATGGAGGTTTAGGCTGGGTTATTGTACTGATTGAGATCCGGTAATAGGGCGGTCACTTATAACTGGATTAGTCCCATGCATGTAAAGAGGTATTAAAATGAACAAAAACGTTTGATTTTGACATCGGTTTACGAAAATACTTTGATATTTGTGTCATTTTAATTGCGTCGTCTATAAACATTTTACGTGTTTATGTTCACTTGTGCAAACTCACATTAATTACTAGTGTTGATGTTATTGCTCCATGAGTTTTGCAAGCCTGCAATCACTTTCATTCACGACATTAAGGTCGTCGTACCCAGTAATCAAAAGAGGAAAAGCTAAAAGATGCCAATTTTGGTGATGTTTTATAAAAGATCCCAACCGACATAACAAGCAATCGTTCAATGATTACATGTTTACCTGTGGGTGGATTGAAGTATAAAATGGACGAAATTATTATTTTTTGTGTTTTCAAAAACGTCTTTCAAAGGCCTAAAAGGTTGCTACTGTGGGAAATAACGATAATGTTTTATACTATTAATTTTACGTTTAAATTATTTTACATATCTGTAAAATGAAAACATGAAACTGTCACAAGTCAAAAAACCAACACTTCATTTGACAGACAGCACTAACGATATCCAGAATCAGAAGTTTCACACAACACATCTATTTCTACGATTAAACAAGAAGAGAAATGATTTTGAAGTTGAACCTTCGAACATCACAGTACATCGCCTTTAAAAGGCGAAAATTACCTTTACAATAAGACGACATTGTACAAGGAGAGGCCGATATTTGTGACAGTATCAAGTGGCCGGTCAATGTGGTCGCTAGTTGGATACCGTTGTTCTCAGGACTGTACCCATTGAGGAGAGATACCTCGGGTACCCTGGTATGTTAATTGTGCACACTATCTTTTGTCCAGTGCACGGGTCACATATATGGTATACCCTGGTTTTGTGGGAGGCAGAATTAACCATTGTAGTGTGGAGTGGGCTGAGAGAGGCTGGGAGCTCTGGGGAGAATAACGGTTTCTTCAGGGCTGTGTCAGGGCAGGCTCACAAGGTCCCCTTGTCCTCAGATTGTCATTTTATCTTGTACATCTTTGTATGTAAACATTGCCTGTGGGATACATATTGGTCATTTCAGTGAGTGAGTGAGTTATTGTTTAGCACCACTTGGGCAGTATTGCAGCCATTGGTCATTGGTCAAGAAATATCAAATTGAAGCGATAATGAACAAATCTTATATTATGAAAAATCATATTTGAAAATATGATGTACTTGGAAGGTTTTTAAAAAAACATTGTTTGGGAACCTTCTTAAAATATTTCAGAACTTTCTATATTTCACATAATGTTCCATACAAAGTGATAAATATTTTTTCCCTTAAAACATGAGACTTTGAGAATTAAGTGAAAGAGAATTACCCTTTTAAAAAACATAGATATGTTCTTTTTGGACAACCAATCCAAGCCAACACATTAGCATAATAATAATCAGAAAAACAAACAAACAAAACATTAAGTAAATAACATTTTAATATAGACAATGACTTCAAAGACCAAAAGAGATGAAACAAGAATACTGATATATCAAACTAGATAATATTCATCACATTACAGAAGGAAGGACGGTAACACATTGAGACAGCTTGGAAACAACCGCAACTTCATACTGTATAGGAATACCTGCACCCATAGTCTCTTCACAGGAATGTTGATCATCTTTAAATAATAGGAGCAACAGTAACTATAATAAAAACTAATATAGTATGGACAACTATGTTTTTTTAAGCATTTAGACATGGCATTTTTAAGAAAAAATTAATATTCTTGATAAGAACTCTTGTTGGGAAAGACAGGTTTTTGATGATATACTGGCTAATATATTAAATTAAATCTTTTACATGCTAAAGGAGTTAGTGTATACAATGAAATTTGTATTTTCAAAATAAAAAACTTGCTTTTCAATTAAAGTTACAACTAGAACTTTTGAAAATGAACAGCTGTTAAAAGTTACTTCAAAATGTAAATATAAACACACACTTTTAGACAAATCCACTGAAAACTGTTCCTCCATATATGTGAAAAGGAGTATTGGCAGGACTAGACATATTCAAACACATCAAACAGCAAAAAAGGTCAAATGACTGGAATAAAGACAATTTGAACAAAATGCTGACTAAATATATGACAAAGACAACAGTACAGAAGTTTGTGGCAATAGAAATCAAAGATAGCTCCTGTTTGATAGGGTATTGATGTGTGTTGATTAACACAGACTTGTAACACCTTAAACTGACCAGGCTTAATTGAACAGGTGAACAATCAAGTCTGAAGTGACACATATAGGTCTGTTCTCTATGGTATATATACTTTTGTCACAGTTTCCTTTAAAAATACAAACAAATAAAGGTAGGTGAGGTGATGGATAATATTGAAGGCAATATTATGGATAAACAATTTTAATCACTTGCTATAAAAAATAGAGCCATTGGCTCTGTAGCTCATCAGGCATCATATCAAGTTTTCTTTATACAGGCCAGATGAGCTAAAAATGAAACTGATGTTACCTATTACAAGAAAACCTATAAAAAAATTACAAAACAAATGTATTATTATTCAACACTTTCTAGATCGCCAATATCAGACAGTGAAAGAAGTCCACACTAAAATATCCAAGGAGAAATAAATTTGTTAATAGTTGTTGAAAAATAGGTTTTTAAGATTGTGACCCCTGTGACCCTATTTGGGGTCATGGGGTCACAAAACCTACAGTTTAGAATCCCAATTGGCCAAGGAGTCTACATGCAGTCTTTCAGCTCAATAGACCTTTAGGAGCTAAAGATGATGATAAAAATAAGTTTTTAAGGTTGTGACCCCTGTGACCCTATTTGGGGTCATGGGGTCACGAAATCTATAATTTAGAATCCCCATTGGCCAAGGAGTCTGCACATATAATTTCAACTCTCTAGTCCTTTTAGAACTGGAGAAGAAGATGAAAATAGGTTTTTAAGGTTGTGACCCCTGTGACCCTATTTGGGGTCACAGGTTCACCAAAGTTACAAATTAGAATCCCCATTGCCCAAGGAGTCTGCACATATCACTTTCAACTCTCTAGTCCTTTTAGAACTGGAGAAGAAGATGAAAATAGGTTTTTAAGGTTGTGACCCCTGTGACCCTATTTGGGGTCATGGGGTCACGAAATCTACAATTTAGAATCCCCATTGGCCAAGGAGTCTGCACATATCGTTTTTAACTCTCTAGTCCTTTTAGAACTGGAGAAGAAGACGAAAATAGTTTTTTAAGGTTGTGACCCCTGTGACCCTATTTGGGGTCACAGGTTCACCAAAGTTACAAATTAGAATCCCCATTGTCCAAGGAGTCTGCACATATCACTTTCAACTCTCTAGTCCTTTTAGAACTGGAGAAGAAGATGAAAATAGGTTTTTAAGGTTGTGACCCCTGTGACCCTATTTGGGGTCACAGGTTCACCAAAGTTACAAATTAGAATCCCCATTGTCCAAGGAGTCTGCACATATCACTTTCAACTCTCTAGTCCTTTTAGAACTGGAGAAGAAGATGAAAATAGGTTTTTAAGGTTGTGACCCCTGTGACCCTATTTGGGGTCACAGGTTCACCAAAGTTACAAATTAGAATCCCCATTGTCCAAGGAGTCTGCACATATAATTTCAACTCTCTAGTCCTTTTAGAACTGGAGAAGAAGATGAAAATAGGTTTTTAAGGTTGTGACCCCTGTGACCCTATTTGGGGTCACAGGCTCACCAAAGTTACAAATTAGAATCCCCATTGTCCAAGGAGTCTGCACATATCACTTTCAACTCTCTAGTCCTTTTAGAACTGGAGAAGAAGATGAAAATAGGTTTTTAAGGTTGTGACCCCTGTGACCCTATTTGGGGTCATGGGGTCACGAAATCTACAATTTAGAATCCCCATTGGCCAAGGAGTCTGCACATATCGTTTTTAACTCTCTAGTCCTTTTAGAACTGGAGATGAAGATGAAAATAGGTTTTTAAGGTTGTGACCCCTGTGACCCTATTTGGGGTCACAGGTTCACCAAAGTTACAAATTAGAATCCCCATTGTCCAAGGAGTCTGCACATATCACTTTCAACTCTCTAGTCCTTTTAGAACTGGAGAAGAAGATGAAAATAGGTTTTTAAGGTTGTGACCCCTGTGACCCTATTTGGGGTCATGGGGTCACGAAATCTACAATTTAGAATCCCCATTGGCCAAGGAGTCTGCACATATAGTTTTTAACTCTCTAGTCCTTTTAGAACTGGAGAAGAAGATGAAAATAGGTTTTTAAGGTTGTGACCCCTGTGACCCTATTTGGGGTCACAGGTTCACCAAAGTTACAAATTAGAATCCCCATTGTCCAAGGAGTCTGCACATATCACTTTCAACTCTCTAGTCCTTTTAGAACTGGAGAAGAAGATGAAAATAGGTTTTTAAGGTTGTGACCCCTGTGACCCTATTTGGGGTCACAGGTTCACTAAAGTTACAAATTAGAATCCCCATTGTCCAAGGAGTCTGCTCATATCACTTTCAACTCTCTAGTCCTTTTAGAACTGGAGAAGAAGATGAAAATAGGTTTTTAAAGTTGTGACCCCTGTGACCCTATTTGGGGTCACAGGGTCACTAAAGTTACAAATTAAAATCTCCATATGCTAAGGTACTTGTATACAAAATTTCAGCTCTCTAATGTGTATGGTTCATGAGGAGAAGTCGAAAGTGTCAAAAGTTTACGGACGGACGACGGACGACGGACGAAGGACGACGGACGACGGACGCCGGACGACGGGCCATGCCATAAGCCCATCTGGACTTTCAGTCCGTATGAGCTAAAAAGCAATTGTATCTTTGTCAAAACTCGCCAAAACTTGAATAAAGACGTTTTAAATACATTACATTGACTTAATCATACTCTTATAACATACAAAGTATTGCATAATTGATCTCTCTTAGGCATTATTTATGAAAGTGCATTTTCTCATCAAACTCTTTTAATGCCTCGATATATACTGTGTCATTCAGAAGAAATCAATAATATCATAAAAACTTGACTATGGAATGATGACATGTAAAATAATACATTTCCACCCAAACCATCACCCTGATAATACAAGCACTATAATGAGGTAGAGATATTTGGATTCACTGTCAGACAAAATGAAATTTCAAATGCAATTCTGGTTCTATTGTATATAATAGTCTATAATTCACATACAAAATCGTTAACTCTTCTGTTAAGTTTTATCCTGTATCTTGTCATTTGGCAATGTGTATTGTTCTCCTTACAAGATAACCTGTCTGAGCAAGTGTAAATGGAAGACAAGACATGTACAAATATTCTGTTACTAAGGAAATATATATTCCTTTGGGCATGATGTCACTTTTACTCTAAAATAGATATATATAAATATCAGAAAGTTAGCAAAATAGTGCAGACTCACACAAAGAGCAAAATATATCTTATGACATAATAGGGTCATGTCTTCTTAAATATTTGTTCAATAATGTAACAGGCAATTCTTACACTAAAAACACAAGCACTATTTCTTAAATAGTCATATTAGTATTTTAACCTAATAGACATGTATATTCAGAACTGATCCTGGAAATATGCAGGCTAGAAAGTCCACTTTCTATCTGTAGTGCATGGACATCCTTCAAACATTTTGTTAACAACCAAAGAGAGTTGTACTTAAGTAACATTTATTTGAAATATCAATTGATATGGAAGCCTTCATCAATTATCCTTTCTGTACTGAACCTTTTCTTTGAGAAGCAAAATTAGATATAAGAATTTAAAAAATATATCAAAATAAAGTCTCTAAAAAAGAATTCAGAGAAAGGTGACACAAGACATCAAGAGAAGCACTGTTACTTTTGGATTGCAACCTGGAAGCACTATAGCTCAGAATCCACATTTCATTTAAACTTGATTAATTTAACAAATGGCACTATTACACTTACACTAATTTTTCATGGCAGTTTTCTGTTATTCTCACAATTCAAATAATTTGATATGTTCTCTATATACGAGAAATGCCATGGTAAAGTATGATTTTCAATGTCAAGCAATGTTTTGGAAAGGCAATAAATTTTCTGTGAGTGAAAACCTTTCTGTAAGAAAGCAAGAGCAGAATTTCAGTTTGACCGAGTCTCTACTTAAAGGCCTTCTCACGATAGAGAGGCCAAAACACAGTTGTAAATCTATGGACGACTTTATTAACTTGAGTTTTGCTTTGAAGACTGTGGCAACTTCTACTGAAGATTTACAAACACTTGATTGAATTGACTACGATATATCTTCACTGTACAAAGTGGCGTAAACAATAAAGTGCAAAGTCTTATTTAATATTGTTTGGTTATCACTACTCCGAGGAATTTTTCAAAAGCAAATTGATTTTAAATAATAACTATTGCGGCAATAATACCAAACCAATATTTGCAGGTTGATGACCTGTGTGTATTTGATACAAAGAATACATTCAGTGTGTTTAATGTTTGAATAGCTGAGCTGTGAGTCACTATAATACTGTCACAGAGTTAATACAAGTTAATACACATTGTCTTAAACCTCTGTACATAGTCAATACTTCTTATCACAAAACTGCAGGGCTTATGTAGAAATGAATATCCAAGTTAATAAATAAGAATGTAAATATATTGCATTTGATAAATAATTGGAGATTTTTCTTAATTTTTGAGAAATGCAATGCAAAATTATGCATTTAATAGATGTTGAAGCATAAATACTAAATCAATATATTATACAATAAATAAATCATTATGTTTATTTAATAAGTTTGGCAGAAAATGGCTTAATAGAAATGTATATTATGAAATGCACAATAAATAAAATAAATATATCAAATAAGTTATCATTTGGAAAAAGTGCATTTCTTCCATGAAACAAATTCAACACATACCGGTATATATATGTACCATTGACATGCATATTGTCATGATACTCATGCAATACCTAACTGTCTTGAGTCCTTTGAATAAGTTGGAAGAACTGACAAAAAACAGTAAGTGTTTAATATAACAAAAGAGTTATAACAATCAAACGTTATGTACATTTCCATTTCACATATCATCTTATCTAAACTTATGATTATGCTTCATTTGCTCATTCCTCCCCCTTTGAGTTAACTGAAAAAAGTTCTCACCTATGGTAAACTTATAGCTGACAAAAGTGATTGAAATGAAATTTTGTTTTTCTATCAGCACCTGTGTTTGGAATTAGAAACAAGAAGAGGTTATCTGGTATGACAAATAAAGTAATCTATATTATGTATATTGAATGCTTGAATACTTCTAAAACGCAAATTGCATGGAAGTTGCAGGATTAAGCTTTTTGATGATTATGACTAATGAATAAAAACTCTACACAACAGGGAGTTGATGAAGAAAGGCCAACAGTTTCTGCCAGTTGAAAGTTCCTTTAAATTGATGAAGAATGGCCATCAGTGCCATCAGTGGCGAGAAGACATCAGTTTCTGCCAGTTGGCAAGTAGACATCAGTTTCTGCGCCAGTTGGCAAGTAGACATCAGTTTCTGCCATCTGTCGAGAAGACATCAGTTCCTGCTAGTTGGCAAGTAGACATCAGTTTCTGCTAGTTGGCGAGAAGACATCAGTTTCTGCTAGTTGGCGAGAAGACATCAGTTTCTGCTAGTTGGCGAGAAGACATCAGTTTCTGCCAGTTGGTGAGAAGACATCAGTTCCTGCTAGTTGACGAGTAGCACTCTGTCAGTTTCCTCTGTAGTACCTTCACCTGTCTCTCTAATCTGCAATACAACATCCATTATTACTTTGTGAAACATATTCACTCATATACTATTAACCCTTACGATGCGGGGCGCGTGATATTTACGGGCCAAATATAAAATGGCACGTAAGCCCTCTTGGCGAAATCCGTAACTTTCAGGATAAGGCTATATATTGACTGCAAGCAGTCTTGGCTGCTCCCGGATATAAAATATCAAACCTTTTCTCAAAAATGATTGAGGGTACCCACCTTGCGGCATTCATATCTCACAAACCAATAGAGATAATTCTATAATTTTTACATCATCGTGTAGAAGAGAGAATTGTCTTCATTTCCATGTATCATATGTATATCCGCGCACAAAAATAAAGAAGCGGCAAAGCGTTGCGACAAGTGCCGCAAAAAATTTGTTTACCTCAAAATGATTGAGGGTACCCACCTTGCGGCATTTATATCTCACGAACCATTAGAGATAATTTTATAATTTTTACATCATCGTATGGAAGAGAGAATTGTCTTTATTTCCATGTATCATATGTATATCCGCGCACAAAAATAAAGAAGCGGTTAATCAGGATATAACGGTGGCTGGCACCGGACAAAACAATTCCGCCACGTGGGCTTGTAGAGCAAAAATATATAGCCGCATCGTAAGGGTTAAGGTGCACAAATTTTTAAAAAAAATGTCCATGTTTGTAATGTCATAAAACAACTGTGCATATGTTCACTTCAACAAACAAGATGTGTTTGTGAAACACGAATGCCCCCGGATGCATCCTGCTCACTGTGTCAAGATCCAGGTCAAGGTCACAAGGTCAAATGTCATGGTGTCACCTGAAAGGTCTCATCACAAGGGATCCATATGTCAAGTATCAAAGACCTAGCTCTGACCAATCAAAAGTCATGACCAAGGTTAAAGTTTCTGTGGACAAACGGACAGACGGACAGGTGAAAAACAATATACCCCGGAATCTCCGATTCGGGGGCATAACAAAATATCAGATGTTGTCCAATTGTTGTCAATATTTCCATATTTGGAATAAATATCTAATGAGGGAATATTTGGATATGAACTTATGGCATATTGCTTTTTACTAAAATTGTGTCCATTTGTATATTGCAGACCTTGCTTGTACCATGGCAATAGAATAATTCACTTGCTTTCCAAATGTCATGTGATACACATGATACTCATCTCCATATACATAATGATGACAATAACAATCAATTAAATCATAAGTTGCATTTGATGAATCTTTTGCATAAATATTTCATTTTCAATATTTTAATCATTATTGAAATATCTCGCGAAAAAGGTTACTGAAATGATTTAAAATATGTTTAATTTTTATATCTACAATACCAAATTGACCATTGTAATGATTTAAACACGTATTATGTATTGAGACACTTCATGTGTGAATAGAAAAAGAATAAAGGACAAACAATTGTTTTCTTTTATGAAAATGAGAGGAACTTCTTCATTGTGAACCTGTACATGTTTCAGAACCTATGCTTACTTTTTCATCAGATTGACTGTCTTTTTTACCTGCAAATTTATTAAGTCCATAACAAAACAAATATAATATCCAAAACTCAAAATGTTTACAATAACTTCAATGTCATAACTTCATAAGTGAAAAATGTTTAAAAATAATTTCAATGTTGAATAATAGTCAATATTGTTTTTTCCATGTGATCTACCTTTACTTAAAATAATTAAGAACTCTTGAATAAGTGTCAAAAGACCTATCAAGTTACCAGTGGTCAATCAATGGTATTAATATGTGCTAACAAGTTATTCTTTCTTTGCATAGTTATTAATTCAACACTTTAGAAGTTACTTTTTAAAATAAACATGCCTTTTTGAACAAATATATGATAATTGATCAAGAATTATAATCTATATATCCTTCAATTACTCATTTCATTGGTTTTGACAAAAGCTGTCACACATAACCACTTCATGGAGTACATACAAATTCAACTGACACTATTAAAAAATATGGTAATCAAATGCCCTACAGAAAATCCATGCAAGGTCTCTAAAAGTATAACACTGGCAATCAATGATGTGAATGGAAAATGAACACATATGTGACACACGGCAATTCTTCAAATTTGAAAGAGTAAGAGTACAAAATGACAGAATTCAAGTGTTATATATCAGCAACATGCACTTAAAGACTTTAAAGTGGTCCCAAACGACTCTGTGTCCTGATTTTATGTTCATTTCAGGCAGGACGGACAGCTGATTGGCACATGTTGTTAGTCAATAATTCTGTAACATCTGGCAAATACACTTCATCATAGCTTAGCAGTTCACTCAGCATGTTTTACATTCTCTGTTCTCGATTTTTCAGATTAAATTGTATATCATTTCAAATTAGCTCATTAAAAGGTGAAAGAAACATGTAAAGGGACTAAGGGAGGTTACCCCTAAATTCTTTAATTCTGATGGTTCATTGTTATAATTTATGAAATAAGATTATTAACTTGAAATTTTTTCTTATTAAATTAAACTTATAAAAATAAAATTTAATTATATTTTTGTGTGTGATTCTAACATATATTTTCACAATAACATTTTCATTTTTTCAAGTTTTAAGTAATGCATTTCTGTATCTAAAACTGTAATTGTGATTATAAAAGAAATATAAAAGGGTGATTCTACTGACCCTCAATTATTCTTCAGAGTAAACGATCTCCACTCAATCCATGAGATATGAGATGAGGAAATTCAGTGTTAAACACCCCTTCATGTCTGATGTTATAAAATGTGACTGTAGATAGCAGTGAAACTTGCCTTCAACTTTCACCCCTAAGAGCCGGAAAAAAGCTAAATAGGTATTCGTACTTGTTGCTAAGGGGTAGATGTGTTAAAATCTCAAAGGATTCAAACCTGGACTACTACATCTGTAATCACACCCAACAACCTAGTCACTGAGCCACTAATCCCGAAACATCAACTAGGAGTAAGACAGGGTTGTTCTCCCCACCTCTGATTATTCTCCAACAGTCCGTCCCTCTCAGACATGAGTCTCCGCAGCTGGGACACTAGTTGGTTCTTATCCTGGGGGTCTGTCCACGCCTTCCTCACCCCCTCATCAGGGTCCTCCTTACCCCGGGGTGAGTGGTGTCTGGGTTCTGACCATGTCTGGGAGGGTTGGTCTGGGGTTTGTAAGGATTTGTAGTTCATGGGAGTCAGTGTGTTGTTGATCATCTCTGGAGACAGGGACTTCTGCAGACTGAAGAATAAACACTTTGTACATTCAAAGAGGACTTCTTATAATGCATAGAATAATTCTTAAAAGAATAGCTTTTTTTGACTACATCAGATTTTGTGGGATGATATTTCCCTCAATGTGTGGATTCTACTACCATCTTAAGAAGTATTTTTTTTTAAAGTTGTTTATTTTAATGTAGATTCCAAAATTTAAATAAAGACTGGTTACAATTTTCTAAGTGACATAGTGAATATTCATGAAGAAAAATTTGCCTTACAATGATGTAAAATGTATTTGTCATATCTTGCATTTTACGATAAAAGAATTAGATTTTCTTAAAAAACAAGATGTGTTTGTGAAACACGAATGCCCCCGGATGCATATGTCAAGTATCAAAGACCTCGCTCTGACCAATCAAAAGTTGTGACCAAGGTTAAAGTTTTTGTGGACAAATGGACAGACGGACATACGGACATACGGACGGACAGATGGACAGGTGAAAAACAATATACCCCCGGAATCTCCGATTCGGGGGCATAAAAAACATCCTACATAAACTACAAAGTCTATTCACCTGAAAGCGAGCTGAGCTGTTTGCAGGCCTTCCTCCAACTGCTGGGCCCTGTGTACTGCAGCATCTCTCTCCTGCTGGACAAACTGGAAGAGAGAAACTCATCTCTAAAACTTGGATCCAACACTGAGCACAGACAGTGGGGGAATTGAAGTAGGTTTGAAAGATGCTCCTCCTACATTGAAATATCCTCTGATACAGCATTCAGGTACCAGGGTATTGCTTTACCAGTATGTTCCTCAACAAGAGCATCGACATGAAATACACTTCAAGGGTGGTTGGTTAATTCATCTTGGTATCTATGAAACCTTGAAACAATGGTTCTTCAAAGGTAGGCAGCAGAACAACAAACTATTATGTGCTTTATTTTGCAAAACTTGTGAAACAACTAGTTTAAACAGTCCTAAGCGATTCAATAATTAAAACTTGCTTCCAAAATGCAAAATCTCGTATTTGTTTCCAAAACATGTCCCTGAATATAAAAGGCCTGCAGGCAAAGGGTTAAGTTTGTTCAGGATTGAAGCCTTTCAAGGATTTTCATTCTTACAAACATCTCTGCTATGCTAAAAACTACAATTTGTAATGGAATGCCTGGTGCTGGTTTCATTTGGTCTGGAACCTTTACCTGGACTCACTCTACTTGTTCATCAGGGTTGGAAAATGTAAATGTGAATTAGGGGAACTCTTCAGGTGAGAATGGGGACTAATTGACCTGTGTATGGAACACAGGAGGAGTCTAGTGGAGGCAATTTGCCTCAAACTGAGGAGTGAGGAGAAGGCAAGTGATTTCATCATCAGAACCAATTGGGAGGAACAGGATAGCGAAACAGAGGACCTCTGGCATATGAAAAGCTGCAACACTGTACCCACGGTGAATTTCAAACGGAACTGATGGGAAGAAAATGGCTTTGAATTTTGCACAAAAGCAAACATTGGTAACAGAGGCCATGCAGGGGGATGGGGCTGAATCAATGTGGCGTGCTGTCGCGAGATTTGCTGCAGATTCTCCCAGCCCCTTTCTCCATATTCTCTGTGTTTACCCTTCATGTCTGAGCATGCTAATAGCCAAATGACTTGATACGCGCTTCCTGATTCAGGAACATATTAATACACTCCCCTACTCCGATGAGGCCGGGATGAAACTGTAGAAGCGAGGAACAAAGCAGCTACACGTTCGGCCCCCATTCATTATCGTGTTCCCTTGTTTTGGGAGCTAACGAGCGAGATGGTATTGTTTTCTTACCTAACATTCACCAGGGAATTCAGCTTTTTTGATTGAGCTTTATGTTTTTCAAATTGGGAGATTTCCTCTAACAGTTTGAAAAATGTTTGACATGTGGGATTTATCATTCAAGGAGTCTTATTTGAATGACATAAATTAAATGGCGATTGAGAGATGTGTTTCAAACCAGATTGAGAATAAAACACTATGTTGACGTAAAGGATTTGTTTCGCATGATTTATGCATGAGAAGTATTTTTACTCTGAAGGGGATATAATGAAGGAGATCTAACTTGAATATATTCAACTAAATTGTTTTTGTCAATTTTGAGAAATGATTAAATTAAGTATTTTTTTAAATATTTAATAAAATGAAAAGTTAAAAAAAAAAATTTAAAAATGAATTAAAAAAATATTCTCAAATTCACATGTTCTTCAGAGAAATAAATTACTACCATATCAGTTTACATATCCACACATTAGATGAAAATTTAATATTTGTTAAAAAATAAACTTTATTCTTCTGCAAATGACATGAACGTGAAACATGTTGTGAGCGATCATCAGCATAAACAACCAAACTGGCTGCAGATTTACAGGATCCCCGAAAACTAGCGAACAGCAATCAGTTGGCGCTCAGAAACAACAAATCCTCGTTGGACATGATGACAGAGCAGCCTCCAACTTTGAGGATGGATTATCACAGGACCACTTCATGTAGGGATTAGCAAAGCCCCAATTCACTTCTGTGTCGGACCGAGGATCAGCTAGTAATCTCAGGATTATCACACAGGTTTTTACTAATCGTGATAATCCTGTCAAGTCTTGGAGCCAAGGCGATACCAACTGGGACGACGATCCCAACATTCTGGATGTAATGCTTAGAATTTGATGACTGTTTGATACAATGTTCTCACTTGATAAAAAATCATTTCCTTCAAAAATGACATTCTTGGCAGAATTCCGAGAAATATCTTTTTCTTTCAAACCAAACAAATCAACTTTTACAAGAGTTTAGCTTTTGAATTAACTATTCTGAATTTCTAATATACAGGAATGATATATATCTCAACAGGAAAAACTTATCCAAGAGTCACTAAATGTCAATGATAAGGTTATAAATGTATATTACAGAACATTATGTAAGTTGTAAAATACATAACCTTATGTTATCATATATCAATATTTTCTAAAAGATAAAAATTCAATTACACATTTAAAGATGTTTTATTAAAATTTTCAAAACATTTGAGGTGAGAATGCTTAAAGAGAAAGAAGAACAATGCATTTTGACTCATTCCAATTTAACATGAGGAAAATGTGATGCATGACATAACAAAGTTATTGTCAGTGGAAACTTCTCAAGAATATGTGGCTTGCAGATGCATCAGAAAAATCAAAGCAAAGCGACCTTGCAAAGTGCTCTCTTGAAATATTTGAAAAATTCATGAAGATTTTGTATCTCTAGTCATTGGATTAAAGTGTTCAGGGATTTCTTTTCATACCACGTTGACATCAGCTATGGATTGGAGCGCTTATACCTGAGAGCTTTTCACAAAGTGAACCGGTAAAGGTGGAATTGGATCGATTTTCGGCATTTCTGTAGCGGTTGGGAACATGCCGTTGTGATGGCAACGGGGCGAGGTGCGTAGTGACAACTTCCACTTGACCCCGGGGTAGCGAGTGACAGAGAGAGGACGGAGGGCGATACTCCACTAATCAAGCATCAGTTGTCAGTGATCAATATACATCATATCCAGTGGACGGTAGGCATACGTCCATCCACTCTCTGTTGACTCCTCAAACATGGAGATAAAGAACAAGCCTTGACAGATTACACCTTTTTTACCTTTCAAATAAAAGAGCCGAGTGGTCACCTTGATTGGTAGTACGATAGTCTGCATTAATCGACTAGCTATCAGAGGGCTGTGATCGGACTAATTATAACTATCTTTGTAGTTGATTCAGTCAATACCGAACCGATACTGATAATTAGCAAGAAGGGGACCAAACCCAATGACAACAGGAAAACAAATATGAAAACCATTAAATGTCCATTTTCCTTGCTTGCATTGGGATGGTCACTTTTTTGTGTGTGTTTTGGACTTGGCTTTGCTACAGAATTTCTACTGTCAGCACCAATTCAGACTTATCTATTGATAGTGTGCAAACAGCTCCGAGTAAACTCCTAATGATTTATATAGTGAAATCTTTAGAAAATATTGAATAGAATATAGAATAGAAAAATATTTTGGACACATATTGATTAACATCAGAAGAATATTATGTCAGATATTTCATGCTTAATCGAAATGAGCGTTTGAAAAGCATCTGAAAGCAATTGCATGAGCAAAAGGTTTTATCAATTTGATAATAAAATATGACAACAACAAAATACTAAGTAACTTTTTGGTAAAAATAAAATTGTAGACAGGAGGGAATAAAACCTTAATCCTTCATAAATCTTGAAATAAAATTCTTTCATAGGGGAAAAGTAAAGCTTCAGAAAACTACTCAATACATATTGCAAAAACAAATCTGATTAAATATTAACATTTTTTTATCTGTTTCCTTAAATTTGTGCATATTTTGCTTACCTGAAAATTAAAAAAAAAATCATTTCTATTGAAATAAGAGGTCGTTTACCCCCTCCCTAGGACATTTTTGTAATTTTAAAACTCCGTAAACTCAAAAAATCAATTTTGAATTGCCTTACTCTTCAACATAATCAAAATGTCAAAACTAAAACCTGCAAACTAGACTTTATTTTCCATTGATAAGTTAAAGTTGACATGAGAGTGTTTGGTGGTTAAATATTGAGCTGGCTGTGTCTACAGTGTTGTGTAGTGTGGTGTAGAGAGAGAAGTTAACCAGACATCAGATAGCAAGTGTATCTTCTCTCTGTCATCTCCTCCTCCCTGTCCATCACATACTGTAAATACTGCTGTAAATACTGCATTAAACTGTTACACCACAACTCTCAACATGGCACATTGAACTCTAGATGCTTCACATTTAGGTAGGCAATCAGCAAATTATTTGGATATGGTTATATCTATATCATTCTCAATTAAAATTTATGTTTTAAATGTTTTCTATTGTTTTATGTTTTTTAGGCTAATTGTTTTATGTTTTTTCAGCTAAAAAAATTGTAAGCTGAATAACAGAATCTCAAAACATCATTGCGACAAATATTGAAAAGAAAATACTGGTCAGAATCCCTCAAAATAAAAAATGTTACTCACTGTCCCCTATTCCCCATTTGTTAATACTGAAAAAAGGCCTTAATTATATATCAAAAATGTAGTACTAACTTGAAAATTGATGTCTTGGGGATTACAAAATGAATATATTTTTAAAATCTTAAAAGTTTTGGATCCTAATCAAGATATGACAAGAAGAAAAGATTTATATAATCCTTGTCTATAAGAAAGAAACTGTGAAGTTACTTCCCAATACCCTTATCTCCTTCTTCTGATGTCCAAGCTTTGATTTCCCTCTAGAAGCCTCCATTAGAATTATAGGATATACGGCTTACACGTACACTGTCATCAGCTTTTGTGTACGTGCTATCGTAAATACTCTCCACTGTATTAAAAAGATATAAAGTATTCAAATCACTAGACACGGTAAAGACCTAGGTCTTTGTATCCAGCAATGGAATTTGTCTGTTACTTTCCCTCCAATCCTGGGGTATTAGGACTTAGCCCAACAACCCAATAAATCCGATCTCGCTCATGATTAATATTTAAGATTCATCATAAAGTTGGGGTATAAAGTTTCATCAATTTGTATTCCGTTCAATGTACGATTATTTCTGTGACCAGGGAAACTAATAATAGTTTATCAACATTAAAGCGCTTGACATTTCTAGTCTGGGAGCAAACACAGGTGTGTGTGAGTACAGCGGACACCCCGGCGACCAGCCAGACTCTGCTATGTCTCATTATAGACGCTCACCCACTAATCACTCCCCGCGTGTACCCGCAGTGTCTTGTGTGATACTCTACTATACCACACGATAGAATAAGATGCTATTATTTATTATATTTTACCAGAATATACTAAAGTGTTTATTATGATGATGTTAGTTGAATCACCCAAGATGGAGGTCTATTATTTCAAAATATTTAGGAATATAATATTTAACGAAGTAAGCAATTAAAAAATTATTGTTACTGTATCTTTGCAGGTCTGGTTACATGTTTGTAATATTTTGCTGCATTTTACTACAGATGTGAGACATCTTTTGCAATGAAAAAGCATTTTAACATTCAAGGTACAGAAACATTCAACCTCTCCTATTTACTACAAACAGCTACTTACATGCACATCACTAGCTTAGCTATGGTACATTTACATTAAGATAAACAACTATTGATTACACACAATTGTATTTATTTATTTATTTATTTATTTATTTAATATTTATTTATTTATTGAATCTCATTACTTGACATATCTTTCCTTGTGCCTTCAAATTTACCTCTTAAACTAGATATTGTTGAAACCTTTCTTATAAATATGCAAATCTATCCTTATGCCAGATAGGTCCACTCTAAAGTGACAGATTTGCATTTCATCAAGTTAATCTCCTATCAATGAAACTTTAATTGACTGCTGATGTGTTGTGTGTCTGATAAAGAAAACAAACAATAATTCTATCTTGAAGGGGTTATTCTCAACTGATACTATGATCATAAAACTACAGAACAAATATTTTCTTGGTATTGACATGAATACTAGAAAAAAAATGTCATTGAGCAAAGAAATTTCAACTGGTTTAAAAATCACAAATAATACAACTTGTATTATTCCAAAGTATAATATCATTCATAATAAAGTTCAAAGTTAATTATGAAAATTATAAGCTATATGATGATTCTATATGATATATTAATAGTGAGTAAAAAAATAACAATGACAAAAATACAATCTAACATACATTTAGAAGATTAACAATACAATTATATGTGAACCTTTAGTACAAGAGCATATTAACATGTGGTAAATGCTAAACACAATATTCCTTTCACATTGTAATTATTAAGCATAAGACCTAAGCTGAAACATGCTGATGTATAAGGACAATTTATCTAAAATTGATTTCCTTGTGACAGGGTATTCAGATAAAACAAACATTGCACATATGTTCCACGGCAAAAAAGTACAAGAGCCAATGACATGTTAATTTGGAAATTAATTTCTGTTAAAGTTTCTCTGAGGCTAAATCGAACAAACCCTACTAAACAGTACAAGCCTTTTTTAAAAACTAAATAGTTTTCAAATGTGTTCTTAAAAAAGAAAAGACTGTATTAAAGATATTTTTAAAACTCTGGTTTACATAGTAACAGCTTGATATCTCTGGTTATTAAAATGTCATGTGTATTTCATTGATTTTGATTTCTGATCATTGGCTTAAAATGTTTGTTAAAAAAATCTGTGAAAATCCATAAAAAAAAGGTAGAGGTTGGATTTTGAAGGCAGTTGATCAATTACAATAGAATTAGAATACGTTTCAGAACTTGCAAAATGAAAGTTAATTAGTTTACAAATTATATTCATAAACTAAGTTAAATTATTGTTGCAATCCAAATGAATAAACTGAAAAATTTTGTTTAGAGGATACTATCTGCTTAAATTATTTGGTTTGATTGGTTCAATTCAAGATCTTCAAAAACATTTTTGTTGGGCTCTATTGCACTTTACAGCTGGGATTATTAGTATTGCTTAACCTTAAACAAAGAATCATACAGAGAGAATTGACATACATTAGAAAAAAAAACAATAAGGAATTTATAATCATTGCTTCACAATAAGACACTATCCTCATAACAAATGAACACTATGCAAAATGTCATAGTTCCTGTGTTGGATTTATAGACGGTGATTATACAGAAGCTGCATGTTGGTAACTTAGTTGAAGCAGGAGCAGCAGGTACAGGTCATGATTTGTATACTTGTAAAATAATACTGAAAATCTTTTTCTAAACTGAATAGGTAGGTCTAAGAAACCTGTAGATAAATTACATTAGATCTGATTACTTCAATTCTAATCATAATGCCTAAACTGTATTTATAGCAATATTTCTATATTGTGTTCCCTGCAATAGCAAGTGTACACTACAAGTCAGCATGCCATTCGATAGCCTTGTCAAGAGGAAACAGATAGGAAAACAGATCCTTCACAGATAAACTCATCTTCCGCAATTCCTTCCTCATACGACAAAGAGAGAGATAAATTTGAGTTGCGGGATCACATGTTCCTGTTTAAATACACACACTACAGATTCAGGGTCCTCGATTGTACACTACACATCAAAATTTGTTTGTCTAGTGATAGCAGAGATAAGAAAAAACAAATTTACCTACTTCATTCTCCACACACTTCAATCTGACCCACGATAACCTTAAAATTTACCAAAATCATGTTTTACCGATATTCTGATTCCTGCAAACACATTGGCGGCAAGGGCTACAAGAACTGGAGAGGTTTACTGCCAGCATACAGACCACCCGGTTTGTCTGACATGGAGAGAAGAGCTTTCTTTATTTCCACTTATCAGTCCTGATTAGTAATGTCATCAGCGAGTGTTGACTGGGCATATTTACATTAAAGATGTGTTCGCAACTTCTACACAAAACAAATTTACCCGACTCAAGTGCTGGGCTAATTTATGTCAACACTTAGGGATCCTATGTACTTCAGTCTACAAACAAAGGACTACGCGCTATCAAACGTTAATTCATTCATGAATCGGAAGGCTGGATATTACACAACACGTCTTTTTGCCGTCAGCCAGACTAAGACAGTCCCTTCCCTATTGTTCCCAATGTAATCTTCCACTAGTTTTGGTAAATCCCTGAAACTTAGAAGATGATGCCAGATCCTCGTCTGCCTACTCATATTCTCGACACTTTTAATTTTGCCTGGGTAAACACACTATCTATGGTGTATTAGCGAGAGCAGAGCTTGTGAATAGCCTGGCAGAAAGCTGATGCCATGAGCTGTACCATGAGCTGATACCCCGAGATGAGATGCCAGGAGGTCTTACCAACTCTTTCAGGGGAGGGAGAATTGAGTGATTAGAATGTGTATGAATACATCAGAGTTTGACCCCTGACCCCAGTCTATCCCAAACTATAGACATTGATATGCTCTCAATGAAGAGGATGGAAGGATTGACAGGTGAGCCGACCGTGGTAAATTGGAACAAGATCCTTCTTTTGTAGCTAATAGGTATAGTGGCCAGGCTACATACAGCAGGTTATTCACTGCTTCACAGAATATCAATCAAGTCAAGATGACATTATTTACCAAGTTCTTGAAAAGTTTTATTAATTTATAAAAATTCAAAAGTTAAAAATATAGTTTGGGATAAATTACAAAATGTTTAACTTGTTTAATTAAGTGGCATTATTGAGTACCTGCCTTCAAGGTACTATACTTAGTTTACTGAATTGTTGCACTGTTCTATGTAGCTTTGCCTTCATTCTTATCTGGTTTAAGGCTTCTCAGCATATATAAATAATGGATGATCAATACAAGTTACATTTTTCAACGATTAATCAGTTGATATTTTTCTTGAATAACCAAATGATTAACAGAAAGTATGTGTCTTAAGAACATGTTTTTGTGTGTGTTTTGTTTAAATGCATTGAATTAGTTGCTGTTGAAGAAGCCTTATGTCAACTCTCACTTTACAATGTATGAATACTATTGTCTGTTGCCAGTTACTCCTAATATTGGTGAGTGAGTTACTGTTTTTACACCACTTGGGCAATATTTCAACCATTTGCCTTATATTGGTAAGATTGTTTTCAACAACATGTTGAGTACCAATCGGTCCGAGTTGAGGTCCGAGGTGATCACAGTTGAATGAAATATCTATCATAACCCACAACTAGGGACAAGGCACCTTAACATTTGAACCAAGAGGGAATATTTAAACAAAAATATTTTAATTTAAAATTCTGCATCTCTGAAGAACCTTGTACTATATAACTAGTTCAGACAATTATTTCCCACACTAGGTTCATAGTTTCAATAGAAGTGTTAGGACTGTTGTAACTCTGACATCTATAAGTATTTCCATGAGAATCCCCAACATAATGAGGGTGTAACTCTCTCTGCCACCTTGAGCTTAGGACAGACACTCCCACGATAGACTCTCACCACATGCATTCCTCACTTGTACCGTTAAAAGAAGAAATGAAATCACAACATTGTCACAATCATAAACCAAAATAGAGATATTTTTATCACAAGGGCTATATCTCAAACAACTCCCCTTCCACCAGAGAAAGTATTTTTCACCTCTTCACAATAAGATTCAATAAACTACCCTCTCATCTCATCCTTATCTACGACTACCTCGCGTAGACCCTCTATTTCTCCCCCTTCCACGAGGGTTCATCTCAGTCCAAGCCAACAGAGACTACACTGCCACCTAGTGGAGCCTTAGTGTGTCACATCTCTCTCACTCGCTCGCGATCTTCCTACATGACGAGGTATTATTCCCACCTGGTCGCGCCTTGGGCTAAACTCCTCTCCTCATCTCCTGATACAGGACTGCGAGGAGCACAAGAGCATCCCTTGTTGAGGGTATGAAAGTAGGTATAGAAGCAGGTTGGGTCTCAACGTTAGAGCGGTGGATCGTCCAGGTGTCTCTTTGAGCAGATCTCCGGGTAATAGGATAGTCCTCTTCCTTTTGTTGCCGTGTAATTGGAATTGACAAATAAAGAAACTACTGAGTGCTGTGTTGGATTGTCAGTTGGTGAAGAGAGATTCTGTACTTAATCACATCATGGGTAAACAGAATTCCACCGACTAGTCAGTCCACAATATGAATATGCAGAACATCCTGCTTTGATTTACTGTCTGTAAGGATTTCTGCATGGGAAAAGTTGAAATCTGTAGGGTTCATTTCATTCATATTGCACAGGTTTATTAAATATATTACATTTTACCATAACCATAACAAAACAAAACAATCAAAATATTGTTTTAAAAATGAACATACAATTCAAGTAAAACATAGGAGTTACATACAGGAAAATGAATAATTTGAATTCATATAAAAAAAAATTATGAACTCATCTTAATCAAAGATAATACTGTATTATCAAAATAACTATTCATGAAGTCTCCTCTACAAGAGCGTAAATGTCTAATACTATTTCATGACACATAACTATCATGTTTTCTCAAGATAATTAACTAAAATATTCCTTGATAGGATTTCACATCAAATTTTGTTATCTTACAAATTTGAAACATTTGCAAATAGGATGATAACAGAAATATAATTTATCATCAATACCTGGGAAAAGAGGCTGTGAGCAGACTAAACTGTGTATAATTACAATGGTACACATGAACACATTTGGGTAGACGTAAGTATTACCTATCACAACAGTCAATGTGGAGGATTAATTTGCGGGAGTCTGGAGCCACCCAGCCTGTTAGGAGTGCTCAACTTTATTATTTAGAGTTAAAGCAAGTGCCCCAACAGTTGTTTGTATGGGCTAATGAGCCGGCCAATGGGGGGTTACATGTGTCCACTCTCAGACTGGATGACCAGACTTGTTCAGCATGGAATGACTCGAGCTGATTTCAAGTGGTCAGCAGAGTATTGGAGTGGTCAACGATCTGAGAGGAAATCACACTGGACACAATAAGAGCTGAATTTGTATCTCCTCAGCAGATGTGGAGATGCATTTACAGGCTGCATCGGTCTGGTTCCCAATACTGACCATTCACTCCAAGTCGTCCACCATTGTCCATCCTGCTGTCCATTACAGCCGACCCTTAAAGAGATCATTAATTCATAATAGCAAAAGCCTCTCAATAGGAGAAGGGTGGTCCTTTCTCAGCCAAGTGACATGTGCTTGTGTAGAGTCTACCAAACAAACCCCGAGACAAGAAGCCAACGGGAGAATAGCCACTGTGGAAGATGGTCAGAGTGATAGAATCTATAATAGAAGCAAGACAAGGAATGAAGCATTCAATTTGGTCGTATCGGTGCCATCTGTGCCAGAAGAAGGGGTATATTGTTGGGGGACTGCCTCGTACGACCGTAATCGGCGAGTGTCAACAGTTTCGATAATTGCAATCCTGCTGGGTGCCAAGAGGAGTACAAAACTCGGGTGATAATATTGTGATGACTTCAATGGGCTTCCATAAATCAGACCCTTCATTAAATGAAAATGATCGGCAAATGAAACCCAGCAAATGAACACCGAGCAAAAATGTTATTCAAGAGTGTTTTTCTTGGGCAGATCAAAGTTTGTTTGACTGGCCGTGAATCATAGCTCAGGGTTCGATCTACGTCACCCTTCAGTCAGCGAGAAAGTCAGAATAAACGCTCATGCACAAAAACCATTTTGCCAGCTTAATTCTGACCAAATATGCCAAAAGCACAAAACCATGATAAATGAAAAATGTGATGATAAAGTTTGAAATATTGTGACAAGGAACAAATCTCTTTGTATCTAACAGACAGGCGCCAGACATTTAATCTGAAAATAAACATTGTATAAATTAAAAATGTTTGCTTAGGAAAATAATCTCCAAACTTGTGTTACTCAATTTACTCTTGCTTTTCCCTCAAGTTAGAGGGGAATTCAACAGATTTCTGATCAATTTTGGTCATGAAAGGAAAGATTAGTTTCAAAATTAACAAAATGATTGACCCAAGAAATTATTGTATTTTCAATCACTACTATCACTTCTTTCACCGAAAATAAATTACTTTTAGAATTGGATCCAGATTTGAATCATTTTAAGGAACAAAAAAATCCTCATCTGAAGTTCCATTTAAAAGATTTCAAGAATTTTCAAAACAACTTCAAGTTGTTTTCAGTTTCAATTTGGTGTTTCTATTGTTTATGAAAAAGATAGAGTAAGGGAGCTAACTCTTGTATTTTTACAGTCTCTCAAAATCTTTCAAACTTATAGGTTATGTCATTGAAATCCTAAAAAGATTCTGATACAATGCATGAATAATCATGAAACCATTCATAAAAATGTATTAATATGATTTTTGCTAAATACTTACAAAAAAACAGTTAAAATAACATTTTCAAAACAAATTATTATTCAAGCAAGTTAAAAGTATGCAATACATCACCAAAACATCTTCACACGTTGTTCCCAGGTATTTCTAAAGTTGTTTAGCCTTAATTTCTAATTCCAGCGTCCTTAAAATTGCATGTTACAATATTAACAACTTTACCCTTAAGCTATTGTCAAATGGGATAATTAAAGTGCAAGCTTTTCACACCTAGAAATGAAATCTAATGTAAAAACTTTTTTCTTCTTCACACATCCGAACAAAATCTTGCAAATACCCTAATCCCTCGGGGATTCCGATCTAGCAGCAATTTTCCTTTTTAGGAGCGATGGTGTAGAAAATTGAAGTAGCAAACCAGAAGAGTTGTTTAGTGCCGCTTTGTCGCACACCACCCGCTTCAATCAGGCTCGTATTAAATGGCCCTAATGACGGCAGGGATTGTACGGACCACTGTGGAGAGTCGAGGTCCCTCTCACGAGATAATTATGAAAAAGAGCTTGGGAGTCTCCGGGGATAACATATCATTTATGGCAAATTGCTGCAATGAATATTGCTGTTATCCCCTAATCACCAACCTCCGTCGGACACTTTGCTTAATGTTACCTGTCAGTGGTCAATTTAAATTTAATTTCATTCATAAAAGTTTAAAAAATTATTTTTCAAATTTGTGTTTAAAAAATCCTAATCTTATAAAGGCAAGATAAGGTACAATATCCTATTGATGATGTCTTTAAAACAAATTGAAAAATAATTTGACGAACATATACAAAGTCACCAACTAAATGAATATTTACAGTATTAACATATCTTGAGAAACACCTTTGAATTTCATCTTGCACACAAAATTCTTATTCTTGTATTTGTAACTATAATTATTCTCAGCTAACAAAATTCAAAAAAATAATTTTTCTTTACTCTGACGCATGATGAAAGTCAGAAAATTCTTTTTATCTCTAATACAAGCCAACCAAAATGAAATAAATTTTCAAAAAAATGTTCAAAATACCAAGAAATATCTTTTTCATTTGTCATGAGTATTAAATCAAAATAAAATTCATGCTTAAACAATTTCAAAATATTCCCAAAAAATCTTTTCATCAGACCCAGAACCTTATCAAAAACAAATAATTTCTCAAACACGTGCTAAAAAAATTTGAAACTTCAAGGAAAAAATCAAATTAAAATCAGGATTTTTAAAGATGAATTTACAAAACAGCAAAGAGCAATGTTGATGATATTACATAACATAATAATAAACTTAGAACGGATAGTTCACAGGGATACAGCTGTTTGATTATTAACACGTTTACGATTTCATGGAGAATCTGTCATCTTCTTCATCGTGATAGATCGTGCACGGACCATAGGCTAGCATTAGTCAAAGAAGCTGCCAAACAATTCGAGACACGGAGCGCCGCCAGAGAGTTTAATCTGGACATAGGCCGTGATAGGGGAGATTAAAATTCTTAGAAATCGGACAGAACGCTATATTTCGGTGTTAAATCTTCCACAAACTTGAAATGGTCTGCACCCTGATGCAAGGCACAATGTTAAAGTTGAAAAAATAGAAAAGTGTTTTTATTGTAGAGATATTACAGCAATTTGATGTTGTATTGATTGAGAAGAACTTTGTGGGGGGATCTCAGAGAAGATGAAAGTCAGTCCATTCTTTAGATCAGCTTCAAAGATTGCTGTCCTTGCTTCTGGACTTCAAAATTTTGATTAAGATGAAATTTCTATATTGGCCACTGTGTGGAGTTATATTTTAGTATTTTATCATTATGGTTTTGTCATTGTGATCAAATTAAATTATCCTTTCTTTAATGTTGTTCTTTTTAAAACTTTATTGTTCACATGAGTGCGTATAATCATGAATTGCATATTTCTTACAGAAAGTATGGAAATTAGGTACAGCTAACATCATATGTTTGATATAGAGGGAAACCAATTCAAGACATGAGAATCATATTATATGTTAGAAGAGACAAGTTGATTACAGCGGTTTTCCTAGTTCCAATTTTTAAAAAAACAAAAAAACATAGATGTCATTTTACTTAGTCTATCATGCCAAAATATAATCCACTAAATACCGGTACTCAAAATTAGGTAACAAATAAATAATATTTTTGCACTTAGAAATTTCTTAAATTGATAGATAGTATTTCCATGAGGAAAAATTAGGATCCAATGATTGTTGAAAAATTATATGAAATGAACACATTTTAGTATTTGGAAAATCTCTATCTTAAAAAATATGAAAAACATTACCTGTATTCATAGCAAGGAAAACATACAGAAAATTATACACCAATGATTAAATAAGAAATCTTTTTAAGCATTTCAGATTGAAAATTTGTAACATGATATCTGTTTTCTTGAAATAATGAAATAATGAAGAACATTAAAAACTCTTCCAATTTTTATGAATGAAGAAACAACACGCCATCCCCCTTTCACATGAATGGAGAGAGGCCAGGGAGATAGTCTGGGTGCAAACTGGCGAGGATTTAGTGTTCAGGTTGGTAACAACTCGGGCCAAGGCGTGTAACATCTGCACTCGACGCACCAGCCTTTTCACACTTACTCCTCTACCACAGGAACTAAGTAAGGCAGAATCAAACTGAAACCTAAATTACAGGTATTTCCAGGACGCAGGAATATACTTAACTAATGCTGATGGGGTTTAGAAGCCTTGTGGCGGAGAGCGGGAGGCAGAGAGGCAGTCGGGACAGGCCGTGAGTGTGTGTGCAAGCCTCGTCAGGGTCAAGAAGAAAATCTAACGTCTTTGATGATGAATTCTCCCCAGTCTGCATTGCACAAGCCATGTTTGAAGTAGACTCAATAAAAGATTTGAGACTCACACAAAATACCAGGTGAAAATGACAACTCCAAATAGCAGCTCCTGCCTTCTAGTGCTCTTCCTTCTCTTTTAGATATACATTACTTTGGGAATCTATTTTGCTATAAGTATCAGTTTTATTTTTTGATGAAATTTTCATGCATGTTTTAAAACTGATTGCACACACTATATGCCTTGTAAATCCTTTAACCGTGGGCAAATCTGTATTATCTGACTGGAGATTTGCTGTGATTTCCATAAATTGATCCCTATTTAATCAACTTGGTATATAAATTGCATAATATTAGATGAAACAAAAACATAGTTTTCTCACTGAAAAGAATAAATGAAACTTTTAGCAATAAAAATCAGATTAAATCATTGAGTAAGTTTCAACATTCTGTCTTTATATATAGCTGTTTTAAGAAATTAAGCATGACTTAAAAACATACAAATATGATAATTGAAAAAAGAGGTAGAAGAGGTTTTGTTTCATTGAAATAAGTTTTTATTGATTTATTTAAATTTTCCAAAGGATATATCTTTTTGCCCATAAACTCACATGAGCATTATATAATAAAATTTTCAACCACATTTCATTGAATGATTCACTTTATCCAGCTATTTATTTGTTGTTACATGATTACGAAAATGAATTATGTCGAAATTGTTTGACATGGACAGAAATACAACAATTGTGTTAAAGAAATGAAATGTAATGGAGAGGAAGACTTGACAACATCCAATCTACTTTTATCTTCAAGACTTTGTGTATAAATAAAGAAGATTTTAAATCGTCAACTGCAGTAAGCATACAGATAAATGTGCAACTTGCAATAAAAAAATATTTTCTAAAAAAGAATAGTGGTGTGTCCTCAAATGTAATGTTTTTTTACCTAACTCAACTAAATAATAGCATAGTTTGGTGAGGTGAGAAAAGGTGATAATTATTTTCTCATACATTTGCTTTAACAAAGCCTGTTAATCATATGAAGCCAATCGATCTATGCATAAATGTAGTTGCATAAACAGTAGTATATTCATATTAAGTAAGACATTAAAAACCCTGATAATGCAACAATCATCTCAATTTCAAGTGGAGGTGGGTAATGTGGTGAAGCCGGAAGGCATTGTATGGTATTGCATCGAATTCAGTACAAAAGGTGATCTACACCTTCAAGTACTTAAAAACAATTCTCTACTGCAAACAATGGTGCAGTGCATGAAATTTATCCTCTCTTGCAGTGGGGTTTCTAAGAAAATCAGATTGTCCAAATTTGACTGACCACACAATATAATTATATACATTAATAATCATGAAAGTTTTAAAAAAATATGTCTCATTCTGTAAATCCATAAACTGCCTCAAACATTCTTCAAGCCCTGAACTTTTAGAATCCCAATCAAAGACATCTGTATCTTGTTAATTAACTGAGAAAATCTCAAAAGTCAGAGGCACTTGCTGGTGAATTAACCAGCAATTGTTGGCAGGTATGCAGTTGTTTTGACCAATGCAATGGTGCCAAGTGACTAGTGGATTCCAAACAAACTATGAATGTCTGACAGTACAACTATTGTGGAGACTAAAGTATGCACAGAAGCACAAAACAGACTTAAAAATTCCGAATTACCTGTAATTTAAGATCTGAAATAATATGTAGATTAAACATAATTATTTACCAAATTGTTAAGTAGTTTCGCAGTGGCATTAAAAAACACAAATTACTGTTTGGATTCAAATAATGTTTTTTAAAGGTAATAATAGACATACCAGAGAGTGCAAACCTTGGTCAGTATTTCAGAAATAAGCTCCAAAACTTGTCTTTTTCACGTAGATTGTTTTTGAAACGAAAAAGGAAATTCCTTTCAGAGAACACAGCATAATCATAAGAATTGAAAGGCTTCAGAAGCCTTCCAAGTGAGGTACAAAGACGCACCTTCACTCATCTATGGTTTCCTACAAAGCAGAGGTATGTATAAGACTCCAAATACCGGTAACAACATGTGAAATGTCACTCAAAAAGAAAACCTTCAATCGGTCGAACGTGAGCACATATATATACATCAATGTATGCAAGTACTCACCAGTATAGACTTGTCACCTCTGTTCATCCCGTCGCTCTTGTCCCGGGCTCGTCTCAGGTCCTTCTCTGCCTTCCGCCACTGGGGACACAAACACGCTATCAGGCTTGGACTTTGAAGTTGGTGAAAATATAAACTTTATTCCTAACCCAATGATAAAAATATGGTAATTGTCAAGAAAAGACAAATATTCTACCTATATTATGATTAAATACTTGCACTGCTATCAAAATTGAAGCGCATTTACGTTGTCCAAAGAGAGTCTGTCGCCTAACCAACAACATGACGGCATGAACGAGTTATTGCGTCAGGACATTGTTCGATGACTTCAGTTCATTGTTGTTATGTTAAATGTTTATATAGATTTCATGATCATAAAGTCTTCTCAATGTTCTAAAAGTTCCAAACATATAAATAAAAAGTTGTACAAATTTGTATCTATAATACCCTTTTTTCATTTTCGTTCTTAGGTTCTCCTCATTTTAAAAATAACAAAAAGGAATCTCAAGATTGCAAATGATAAATAACACTACTTATTTATTTGAGAAAATAAACACAGCAGCAGGCACACAAGAAGGAAAGAGCTTCTACTGCCTTCCAATAATGTTCAGAGTACTAGGAAGATAACCCGCCTTGGCGATATGATGCCTACCAGTTCAGTTATGTGCAGTAAGTCAAAAAAGGAAGAGCTACCTTGGCCATGGCCTTGTCGCGCTCCATGATGACCGTCTGCATCTCCTTCTGGAGGAACTCCTTCACCTTCAGCAGACGGTCAACCTGCTTCAGCAGATGGCTGCACCCGCTACCTTCTGGACAGGTCGGGGAGGACGCCTGCAAGGTGACAGGGTGTAAGTACAGTAGAACTCGGATATAACGAACTCCAAGGGACCAAAGAATTTAGTTCGCTATATCCGGTGTTCGCTATACGCATATAATTTTAATGATATTATATAGGAACGGGACTTGAAAATTTGTTCGCTATATCCGAGTGTTCGCTATATCCGAGTGTTTGCTATATCCGTGTTCTACTGTATATTGTAGATAAAGGTGATGTACAACCTTCAAGTATAGGTGAAAAAACAATGCAAGGACACCAGATATGTTAAACCCACGTTCTTATCAACATTCAGCACAAGTTGGGGAGGACATCTGCAAGGTTACAGGATGTTAGTATATGTAAGGGTAGATAGAGGGTATGCTTAGGAGATGACATGGCTGGAGATTGTGAGCCCAGAGAGGCATGTGCCCTGACAGACTTTACAATTCTGCCTAGACATGGTTTCCCTGTCCTATCAAACTTCAAGATACATATGGAAGAACATCTGTAGCGGTAACAGGGTTATAGTAATGACTAGACTGTGGTGATGTTACAACTCTGACCCACCAAATATTGATATCAATGAGAGGATGTCCTTATTTTCACCCCAAGCTATGAGACTGACTGCAGGGTAATGGCATGTACCGGTAAGTAAAGGGAAGATGAAGCAGTAGATATACGTACATATGCCCAGAACACAAGGAAACTAAGGACCTATATGGTTGCTCAAAACCCTTAATAAAGGCAAAATAAAAGTAGTATTCGTTCAGGGTTATGACACAAATTACGCAAGAAGCAGTCTGTCATAGATATATGAGATATATAAAATATATTTTACAATTATATTCATTAAAACAAGTGGTCACACAGAATTTCTGCAACATTGAATGACTTTGGTTAAATGCCAGATTGTGTGTAATTTAAGTGTTTTATTAGTCTTATTGAGAAATGTTTATCAGAGGAGCCTGGAACTCAACTGCAAAGATGGCTGCAAGTATTAAGCCATTGCTACCCACAATGAGAACTCCAGATTATTTGATGCGATGCAGTAATAAAGGTTTATGTGTTTATGTTCTGTCTATATTGTGAGAGCTAGGTTCTATAATCAGCGAGTACCTGTCAATTTTATTAAATAGTTCTCAAATGGAACAAAATAGCTCCACAGCGATACAGGGAAACTTGTTCTATAAACAACCGATACTCATGATTTTGACTGAATATTCATTAGCAAGTCTTCTAATAACACTTTAACTTCCAACGGATGACAAGGAAAAAAACTCTCCCTCTCTTTTGAAAATTATTATTCTGAAACACGATTACCTAGACAATTCAGAACAAGAAAATCCTCAAAGAAGCTTTCTTTAAGTAGCAAGGGATTTTTATTGTTATCTAATCTCCCTTTATCTAGTTCAGATTGACCCATATATTTCAACAGTGACTTTGTTTACTCATTAATATTCCACAATTGAGGAGGGTTAGCGGAGGTTTTATAATTTCTCCTTGTAGCCTGTCCCCATAGACATGATGAGTTGTACAAACAATCCATCACTACTTTAATTTGGGGGGAAGACAGACAACTTTGACGGACTATTGAAACCCCTCGTCAGATGGGCCCAGGCACAGGATTAATTCAACTCGAGAAGGGTCATGGAATCAGCAAGAGCTGGAATGATTTGACAAAGTAAACAGAGGTGTCTGTCAGTGTCGCACAGCCCTATTTCCACTCGCCCAGTTAAGAGGTCAGGGGTCATCCCGAAACTTTATGTTCCTACCAATTAAATGTGTTGATTTGGTGGCGAAATGACGAAGCTGGCGAGAGCCTCTTTCCGGAGGTGAAATGGGGGGTACAAAGGAAGGACAGCCCTCCAATATTTGCCGAGGTGCGTGGACTTCCCTCGCGGGAGAAGAGGAGAAGGAACTGACCAGAGGTGGAAATGATGTCTCGAAGCCACAGAGGGAGATGTTTGCTTTCTTTCCACGCCAACTGAATTAGCAGCGCAAACATTCATTTATTTCTAGCTCAGCTGGCTTGATCTATATGCCAGCCCATTACACTAGTCATTAGTCACTGACTCTTAGGGTTTTTCACTGGCGATCAGACATTGGATTTTTTATTCCCTTTTCTTTCACGCCACTGCCTTTCATGAGCTCATGTCCCAGACATTTCGAGATATCTTAAGTCTCTCTCCCACATCTCAAATCAGTTTCAATTTCTCATACAATGAGGTGAGGCTTTTACTATGATGACAGATAAGTGACTTAAATCTAGAAAATCTCACTGATGAGGGATTGAAATGTTTACCTGGCTGGGTAAGGAATGAGAAAATAGGCTACATTGAAAACAGCTTGTTCTCAAGAAGACAGACGAAGGAAGTCCAAGCAAAGGCCCATAGCTTCTCTACACTCTCAATCAATGGGAAGAACCACAACACTTCACATAAAGTTGCAAAGTATTGGATGTCTTCTCTAAAAGGCTAACGGCGACAGTCATTTTAAAAATATAACTTGAAATGCACTCTTGAACCTCAAGGAGTTTTCTTTTAATGGTTTTAATATATCAAAGTAAGTTTAAGGATGTTTGCATTGAAGTAACATAATAATTCAAATCCAAATCAGGCCACAATTGTCTAATTTTCCTAACAGGGGGTATCATAATACGACAAAGAACATTGCAAAATTGTCATTCTTTTACCCAACAAAACCTCTGATTTGAAGCAGACACAGATTTTGAAGAGTTGCACTTAAAGTTAAACAAGACTACTTACACCAGACCAGACATTCTTATGTGTCCTGGATAAACTTATAATTATTAAAAGAAGTTTCTTAACAGAAAACCCTCAAATTTCAAGAACACTTGAAGATAACTTGAAAAACAGAACAACAGAAAATGCTCAAGTACACATTAGATTTCTTGATATCAGATAAGTTACTGAGCTCTGTTATAACAGACATACCTGACTAAAACTAACCTTAATCTTTTGCGAGAGATTTTTTACATCTCCCATTATAAATTCCAGGGCCAATAATTATAACAATACACCCCCGTTACATTTAACTAAACAAAGTAATTAGTTTACCAAATGCACTTTCATGGTTTCTGAATCAAGCCCCATAAACCCTGTAATACACATGAAATTAAACTCAATGTAAATTGTTCTTCATATGCAGTCCAAAGAGTAATTGTATGTTGTGCATCCTTAGATAAAGAGGATATCTACTGTTTTCAGTGTGACAGTATAAAACATATATTTTCACTTGTGGCTCTACCTCGTTACTCGATGAGAGATAAGTTATATCACACTGAGAACAAAAGATATTCTGTTTATCATATGCCTCTGTGGGCAAAAATGTGTTTTACGCCCAAAACTTCTTGACTTAAAAAGGTTTTTTGCGACGTCATAGTATTGCTATAATGATGTCAAACCATTGTACACATAAAGTCATCCCCTCTGTGATATCTTCACTGACTTGATATCAAATTCAGAGGCAAGAACACTTTTCTAGAACCAAAAAAGCCTCTCATCACTTTGCATATAACAAAACATACATCTTCTACTCATGAATGATGTTGAAATTCTTTTGCCATACTTACACGAGTGAAGTTGAAGTCCACGTCACTCTCGTCAGAATCAGTGGAGTGATGAAAGTATGTCTCCGATCTGAAACATGGTCCAGTCCATCATATTCTTATCAGGTTTCTTTTATACACAATCTTAGACTTAGGCATGGCTTCTGTGATTGATTTACAACTCAAATGTATCTATAGATTTTACACACACTTCAGAAGAAATGTTTCCAACCATGAGATTCTTCATTTTTGTCATATATAGTTATATCATAAATATATAAATAAATAGCATTTGCTTTGCAGGGATCTGATTCGCTGAAGGCCGTCAGAGCGATTCTGTTCATACCCGTGTAAACTTAATTTCGTGACGTCATAATACATATGCATCATATCTAGCCACGCCCCCGTGGCGGACCGTTTTTCGCGAAAATAGTGCATCTCTTTTTGTTGTTTAATTGTGTATTTGGAGAAACAATATGTCTTCAAAACAATAAGTATATGCAGATTTATTTATAAGAATTGACTTCGAAATTTATAAAGTTTATGGAGGTATAAACTTAAAAACCCCAGTGCAAACTTGGCATAAATCCGCTATGCGGATTTACACAGTTTGCACAGCGGTTTTTAAGTTTATACCTCCATAAACTTTATAAATTTCGAAGTCAATTCTTAAATATATCATATCAGTTATTTTATTAAACACAAACAAATTATTATTAAAACTGTAGATGAAAGATCTTCAGACTCTCTGTCTTAAAGGCCCAATGAATGAATGAAACATTTCTATCAATAAGTCCTTGCAAACAATGTCATTCTGTGTCATATTGAATGATGATGAGTATCAAGATGCACAACCTACCTATCATACATGCTATCGTCCATGTACAGTGTATCATGAAGCAGAGTTCCTGGCTTCTGATTGGCTGGTTTTACCTGGTCCAAGAAGAACTCTTCCTTGCTTTTCTGTGCAGAGTGTATCTCCTTCACCAGCTCTGCATGTAAGACAACATACACATGTACATTTCACGAATCTCAACACATATTTATTCCAAAAACATTTCTTCATTGTTCTAATATTCTGTTTGTGCACTCAGCAGCCATAGTGCAACACCAATTGAAGCATTGTGCTATCCCTTTAAAGGGGCAGTCCTATCAGAGTATTTTCTTTGGAAATGAAATTCAAGGGGTCATCCTAGTTAGGACATTTATTATTAGTACATGATTATTACATAACCAGTTGAAAAATGTTACTTTTGGTAGTAGTTTTGTTGATTTACATTCGACAACTTGATGAAGAAGAGCACAATAAGAAGTGAAGCCATTCATAGAACACTGAGTGTGAAAAACATTGCTACAGCATTTTTGGGGATTGTTGATTGTTTTTTTCAATAATAATTAGTAAATGTGTAGTTAATCTGTCAAAACATACATTTATTTTTATCATATAGTAAAATTTGTAACAGTACAGTGCTTTTTGCATGCTCATGTAGTTTCCCAAAATTTATAATGGAGGACGGAACACGGATAGATCAGCCATTTTGATGCTGAGCTCAAAGGAAGGAAGCAACAATGGGACAGGAATCAAACCCGACCTCCTGGGTGGTGGAGCATGCTCTCTACCAGCTGAGCTACATCCCCGCAAGTGACATCCACCATCATCACAATCAACATTAGCAACAATATGATATTTATTTTATTACAGGAGTAAGTGTGTGTTCTGTGATGTTACAATGAGGAGTACAGCAATCTATACAGTGTATAAGATACTGTATAAATTGCTGTACTCCTCGTTGTTTCACCATATGCTTGAAAACGGTATAAAGATCTATACCGGAACATGGCTACTGTCAAATAAAGTTGTTCATCCATAGACGAACTCTTTGTCTTCCTTATTTCAAACACTGATCATAAATCATCTTACATTTCTAACACCTAACATACTCTTGGTCACAACTAGTTTAAAGTTATACATGTCGATCAAGTCACTTGTTGTCACCAATGACTCCAAGACAGTTGACAATGGTAGATGCATACAGCTTGTCAGAATATTATTCAACTTATCTTTTACAAGCAATGATCTATTGATAATGTCAATATTGCAAACAAAGATTCAACTATTCAACCTATAAAGACGTTAGTAGAAGTACTCTTTTTTCAAATCATTCTTTCAATATCCTAGTCTCTTAGATATCATTACTTACAAATGTTAATTCAGAAAATAAATTTTTTTGAAAATAGTATCTTGATTATTAAAAAAAATATTAGACAATTAGGATAAGGATAAATAGAGGATATTATATGAGTGTCCATGACATACTATGTTTACGACACGAGTGCCTAGATATTAGTATTTCCCGAGCGAGAGCGAGGGATATACTGATATTTAGGCACGAGTGTCGTAAACATAGTATGTCATGGGCACGAATATAATATTCTGTTTATTACCGTAGTCCCAAAATTGAAGAAAATGCTCAAAACCTACTTCTCAGCGTAGGCAGACTAGCGGGCGGCGGCCCGTATGGATTGTGACGTCATAGGTGAACCGTGACGTCAAATCATTGTTTATTACGTGACGTCACAATGCAAAAGTGATATTTAGCCCTAGGGCAACATATGAAAAATATGAATCTCGATATGACTGCCCTCGTAGGTAATAATAAGGATTACTCTCTATCTCTAAGGGCAACAATCAAAAGTAAGAATTCTGCAGGTATTCTTAAAGAACGACCCTGTTTATTGAAAATTCTTGTTTAGGGCATAGTGCACATTTAGTTTATGGTTTTAAATTGACTTTTGATCGGTAAACAGGGTTGTGAAAAGTTGCATTAGCTATGTTTTCCTAGCATTTATAAATCACTGATGTTAGCCAGTGTATAAGTGTACTTAGGTTGTATCTTAACAAGTAGAGAGCTTGCACAATCTGGGTTCTGTGTTTAGGAACGTCCAGAAATCACTAACTAATACAAGCAGACTAATGGTGAGACTATATGCTGTGAACATAGAGAAGACACACACAGAGCTATCATAGGGCAATTTGGGCAGAATATGAATATTCATAGATTAATTGTCTAGACAAAAACAGTAATATATCAAATTGATAAAACGTCTTTCTGTATTTGTTGAAGTTGGAAGCTAATAAAGGGTAGTTTATTGGCACCGATGTCACAATATCCACACATAACGCTTGTGTCAACACACGAGGCCACCACCTTCATCAGACCCCATCAATCTGTGGGTAGTACTCGACACCAGCGACTCACTGGGGTGGGACACGGGCTGAATATCACTCTGATAATAATATGCAGTGATTATTCTTCATCATATGACCGTCAGTCCCTAAGTATTATAGTACTTTACAACTGTTTAACTAGGGACAAGTTTAGGGATATTTTAAAGTTTGTTTATTATCTCTACATAATTTTCATAAAGGTCTCCTTGTTTTCTAAAAATATGATAAATTCTTCTATTTATGTAATTTTTTGTATTTACAAGTCACTTCATTTATTTAGTCCTTGAAAACAATTCTTATTGATATCTTAATCCATCAAAAAATCATATTGTAAAGATGTACCCATGCTGAAAATGTTATAATTGAAACCCACACATAGAAAACTTTGAGAAAACACTCATTTAGAATTACCAGAATACAAACAAACAGAAAAGGGTTATCAAATTGTTTATCCGATGGAGAAACAAAATCCAGTTTCCAGAACAACCTGCACCAAAGCATTACACCAAATATCAAATTTCTCAAGAAATTAAAACGCATAAACTGCACCATAACAAAAAGCATATCATTTCTGAGAACACAAATAACTGAAATCATAATGCTCTTCACGTCAGCAAAGCATTCAGCATTACATGCCTCGAAATGACTTGGGCTTTGATTGATTACTGTGTAAACACACCTAGGAAATAAACGAGGGAATTAGATTTCAGGTGCAGAATGGGGACTTTAAAGCACGGAGCCTGCAGCGTTTTACCTGCATATTACAATAATCTGATTGGATGGAACTCACAGCGCCGTTATAATCCATATGAATCATGATGCACTGTTAGTCAATATTTACCTAGTTAACAGTTATGGCTCATAGCCGTAGAAGCGGAACTACCATATTTATGCCATTTTGGCACTGCTGCTGAGTCGATGATGGGAAATTTCAGTCACATACGCTTGGGAAATGATAAAAAGTTTTCAGCCATAGGAGAAAGAAAATTAAATTATCCAACGGCTTTGTAATTTCTCTTGTTATTGTCCCCGGTTATCAGGAAATGCTTCGGCTAAAAGGTCTGGCGGCCATTTTGACTCTACTTTGATGTCAGGAGCTGGATGTCTTTGAAGCAGCTCTTTAGTTGGATGAATCCCGACATTAAGGTTTTCAAGATGGATTAGATCACATATTGTCCTTTCAGATTAGTTGTACAAACATTGCTTCATTCCTCTGATGAAAGTGTCATTTCTAGTCAAGATGAAAGCCTAATGAGAATACACTGCAACCTTTTGCACTAAAGAATCTCAACAAGACCAAGGTGGATGCCTTAAGTTTAAAAGTTTTTTGTTTCATCAAGTTTCAAAGTAACAAGAAGACATTGTCATCAACATCCCCCGCTCTGCACATTTCCTTAATGTCCAAAATCACAGAACAAGGGCCAAAACTCTGTAAAAAATAATTTCTGCTTCTGATTTTTGAACTCCAACATGGTTTGATACTCAGTTGTCATACAGCAAACTTGATTATCTTATCTTTGATAGTTTCTGAGAAAATTTGTCCCTTTGTTGATACTGTTGAGTCCAAAACACACAACAAGGGCAATAACTTTTGAATACAAAACACTTCAGCTAGGTTGGCACTGAGCATTCACAAACGTGAGTAAGTGAGTTGGATTTTAGAGGCGCTTGGGGACAATTTGAGCCATTAGCAGCACTAAAACCGAAAAGGAAAACTTAAAAACTAATCAAGCCAAGCACCTTAACCACCCAACTATCATGGTTTTTAAAATAAAAGTACCGAGGGTACAGAAGCTCACCTTATAATGAATGGTTTAATTATACATGTAACCATCTTATATATAATTGATTATGGCTGCCATCATGATTTTTTTATCTTTTAAAATACTAGTCTTCTTTTGGAAACGACTAGAGCTTGAACAAAAATTAATACACGAATGATATAATCATGATAAGTTAACAAGCAGTAGGTTTTTGTATAACTTTTTTGTATATCTATGGCTGAATTGGTGACCATCTTGTACTTTTTAATCTTCAAAATGCTACTTTTATGTAGGCATCCTTATTAATTTCATTATGATATCTTGATTGGTTTAGGTGTATCCATTTAAATGTCATTCATTACTTACAGGATGGTGGCCACTTACATTTGTTTTGTAGTGAATCATTAATATGATTTAAGATTATTTCACTGGTGGTTATGCTGCATGGGATATTGAGAATCCCAAAAGTACAGATTTTTCAAGGAAAATGAATGACTAATTGAGAGGAAAGTCATAAACACAGCAATGCATAAGACACGTTTATTTTGTTCACATAATATTTACATGTCAAATGACCATGAGATGTTTTTCATTAAAGTATCAATTTATTTAACACTCATACAGTACTATAATGGTAAACATTTTTGCATTGTCAAATCAACAGAGAGATATGACAAATCAAATTTCCTTACTTTTCTTACTAAACCCTTTTCGATCTTCATCTGCATATTTATTCCACATCAACTTATCATGTAGATTGCTAAACACAAAGCTTATTGTAGACAAGTTTTGTGTAAGTTGTTATTCTTAGAAAGAACATATCACTGTCATGAGAATACAAGTCCATAACTTTTATTGCATACACATGGGCCATGGCCATATAGCATAATGCTCTACCATATCAATTGGGTCAGGTTGATTATGCAACAGACTAGCAGCTGACACTGTGATGCTAGCAGCCTGCCTTGGGATGTGTATTAGACAGCATAGTGGAATATCTGAACTCTGGTTGACCCCTTATGTGTGGTATTTAAAGGAATATAAGGGAGATACTATTTTTTGAAATTTAACATGTTTAATGTGATTTGGTTTTTGCAGCTAGTTGCCATAAAGATTTTAAACAAATTAATCAATTATGTTTGTCTTTCATCTTAATTTTTTTTTGAAACACTTAAAAATATAGAACAACTTGCACGACAATCTTAAATATTCCATATTTAAGATAATATTATGATTAGTAAGTTCAAATTAGAGAATTTATATGGTGCCAGTGATCACTTGATGAAAGCTTAAAATTTGATAATAATGATGTGTCATCTGCAGCTGAAAAGTCAATATGGCTGCCATGGCGGCCATATTGGATTCTCAAAACTTAAACGTCTACCTTTCTGTGCGGAATCACCATAGGTATAACATACTACAATTTCAGAATGATATCTGTATTCGTTTAGAAGGAGTAGTCTTTTTCATGAAATCTAATTGAAAATTCAATATGGCTGTCATGGCGGCCATCTTGGATTCTCAAAACTGAAACGTCTACCTTTCTGTGAGGAATCACCATGGGTATAACATAATACAATTTCAGAATGATATCTGTATTCGTTTAGAAGGAGTAGTCTTTTTCATGAAATCTAATTGAAAATTCAATATGGCTGTCATGGCGGCCATCTTGGATTCTCAAAACTGAAACGTCTACCTTTCTGTGAGGAATCACCATGGGTATAACATACTACAATTTCAGAATGATATCTGTATTCGTTTAGAAGGAGTAGTCTTTTTCATGAAATCTAATTGAAAATTCAATATGGCTGTCATGGCGACCATCTTGGATTCTCAAAACTGAAACGTCTACCTTTCTGTGAGGAATCACCATGGGTATAACATACTACAATTTCAGAATGATATCTGAATTCGTTTAGGAGGAGTAGTCTTTTTCGTGAAAGTTTACGGACGGACGGATGGACGGACGGATGGACGGACGGACAGACGGACGACGGACGAAGCGCCATGACATAAGCTCACATTTACTTTGTAAAGGTGAGCTAAAAATGATCTAACATCTTTTTGCAATTTGACAGGAAAGATTCATACAAGATATAAAGGTATACCTGAGACCCTCTCAGTAATCTCGAGGCGGACCTCAGCCTCCCTCTGATGGTTCTTCACCTGGGCCGTCTCCAGCTCGTTCTGGGCCATCACCAGTCTCTCCTGCAGCTGAGTGAGTGAGTTGTTGTTTAGCAATACTTGAGATGTTTCAACCAATTGCGGTCTGACCTATTTGTGGTGTCACATGTGCATGTATTTTTGCAACAATTGTTTCAGAGATAGTTTCAGACTTAGCTGACTTTGACGTCATAAGACAATTGTTAGTGACATCATGGTAGCAGCCCATTACAAGATTGCAATGTTCTTGGATATATTAGTATGATTCTTATGAATAGAATGTGAAATAAAAAAATAACACTTGAAAATTTCCTTGTTTTGTTAAAAAGATTTCCTTAGCTAAAAACTAGTTAGCAGTATTTCCTCATTGATTTTCTACAACAAATTTACTGGTAATATCTCAAGTTAAGTACCTTGTGGTTAACGTCTCTCTGGGCCTCCAACTGAGACAGGAGTAGCTGGACTTGACTTGAGTATCCAACACCAGAGGGCAGCACTGACATCCCAGAATGCACTCTTCTTGCTCCTGAAAGACCACCAACTTCTCCCATATACACAGACCCTGTTGCTGTTCCCAGATCACTTGTAGCAGACTTCCTCAACACAGTATCAGAAACTGATGCAGCAGAACTATGTAAATGTGTGCCTTCTTCTGACAGGAAACCAGACTCATTGCTGGAGGATAGAGTTGTCTTCTCTTGGTCTGACTTCTCCACTGGCACAGAGAATCCCCTGTGATGCTGAAGGTGGGGACGATAAGGCAGAGACTGTGAAGGTATCCCATGGACCACAGGGTCTGGGTGGGGGTGGAGAAAGGATTCTTGGTGGGGGTGGAGGCGAGGTTCAGGATGGGGGTAGAGTACTGGGGAAGACATGCTGAGGTAACGATTGAAAGGAAGGTTGGAGACATGCCCCACTCCATACCCTGCTGCGTGAAACGGGAGATGTGGACTGTATATAGGAGGGGAGAGGACTGACGAGCTGGGTGCGTGGCTGTACGGGTGGTGGAGTGTGAGTCTCGGTGCAGAGTGTTTCCTCCCTGCAGGCACTCTCTGAGGGTTGAGATCCGAGGAGTCGCTGATGGAGTGCCGTCTGATGTCCGATACTCGGTCATGGGGTACACTTGTACCTTGATAGAAATGTTTCTTAGCTTTAGAATCACTACAATCATTAGAGTTTTCTTTTACAGTCAACACTTATCATTATCAAGATCGAAACGTCATAATCACAAATCCAGTTCATGCTTAAGTAAAACATAAAATAGTTTTCAATAAATTAAAAAATTTATTTCATATATTTATCTACTGAATCAGTATATATACTCATTGATAAATAACTTGAACATTTTCCTTGCGCACAAGAAAAACATCAACATTCATTCAAATAATTTACATTGATTATTGCTCAGAAGAAAATAAAAGAGCATGGATTTAATTTCAACACCTTCACTTAGAACGTAAGCATAGAACCACACCTCGATGTGCTGAAGTGTTTCTCAGTGTAGACCTAGCGTCGGTAGAATCTGCTTGTGTTGCTTCGTCCTGACTGTCCGTCTTCTCCAAGCGAGCAAACTGATCAGCCAAGGCATCGCTGGAAAATATGGTTTCACACTAGGAATTTTTATCTTATAATGGGTTATAAAACTATCAAAGACTGTGAAAGCATAAGATGTCCTCATTGACCAGCAACTGGACAAAGTTTAAAATAAGGCTTTATATGTTTAACAATGATTAAGGCTTGTATTTACCTGAGAAAAAAAGTAAGGTAAATCATATTTAATATTTCTTCAAATGGTCAGATATATGTCATAAAGCATGAATATGTTTAGTTTCACACAGGGAGTTTGTTTTACATATATATTGAGTAATAATGTTTAAAGACTGTGAAAGTAAATGTTGTCTTAATTGGCCTGTAGATGAAAACTGTCACTCCTTTCAGAAAAAAAGGCAACTTGATTTAAAAGACTATAGTTACATATATTTCCTGGACAAAAAAGTGAGGAATTTTTAATGTTTATATTTGATATTTTTCCAAATATTCAGATGCATGTTATTACCCGGTATCAACAGTTTCAAAGTCTTTGTAAACATATCCATATCTAACAAAAATATTTATAAAATATCTTATGTATACAATAAAAATTTTACCATATAATATAAATGCAAAATCAAGTTGAAAGTCAGGTTTATCTAGTTGCATGGGTATATTTGATATTTCACTCTTAATGAATAAAGATCTAAATAACTTTGTTTCCTCATTTTCGTTTTAAAAACCTATAGTGATGATGAGTCAACATACTAAATGAATTGAAACAAACAAAAATAAAAATAACTAAAACAAGCAGCTGACATGGTCAAGCTATATCCCCCGCAAATTGCACAACATATATTTAGGTTATCCTTATCATATTGCTGACTAATTTTTGTTGCACAAAATAAAAAAAAAAATTCAAAGATATGAAGGAAACTGTTCTAATAAAAAAACATAATGATACCAACTTTATGTTTACTGTTGGGCATAATTCGAGCAACATGACAAATTTAAAATAAATAAAAAAACAATTATGTATTTGGATCTCCAAGATCAATTCGATCATATGCAAACAAACATATTTTCAAAATTATTCTTCATGACACACCTTCAGATGAGTATGTATCTCCATATCAAACTTAATCAATATGTGATGATTAGTTTAGAAGTTGTGAGCCGGAAAGGATTTGTAACAGTTTTCCAACAGAGTCCTCATTTTTGGCCAAAAAAGGCAAAATTTTATAAAAATATTTTCAAACTTGTTCTTCATGACACACCTTCAGATGATAATGCATCTTCATATCAAATTTAAACAATATGTGATGATTAGTTCAGAAGTTGTGAGCCGGACAGAACTTGTAACAGTTTTCCAATTGAGTCCTCATTTTTGGCCAAAAAAGGCAAATTTTTATAAAAATATTTTCAAAATTGTTCTTCATGACATACCTTCATATGATTATGTATCTCCATATCAAATTTGATCAATGTGTAATGATTAGTTTAGAAGTTGTGAGCCGGACGGGACTTGTAACAGATTTCTTACAAACTTACCACTTTTTCTCCAAAATCCTAATATTTTATGTAGATTTTCAGAAAATTGTTACTCATGACACATTATTACATGTTTCTTCATTTCCATGACGAATTTGAATTGAAATGGTTGATTAGTTACAAAGTTATGAGCCAGACACAAAGTGAAACGGACGGACGGACGGTACCAATTTTAATACCCCCTGCAACTTCGTTGTTGCGGGGGATAACAAAAGAACAAGGTAAGTAACAGCAAGCTGTCAAAAGATCAAGTTTATATCAAATAATATTTCCTTTTAATCATTGAAGAGTCTGCATACACCCTTGAATAAAACAGAGAGACCATCATCAAATATCTGACTGAAAACATAATTGTATTTAATCCTTTAAGAATAAGTCATGAATGAATTACAAACTATCAAATGCTCTATGTCATATATCAAACCAAACTATTCACATAACACCCCCACATTTTTTTGACAAAAAGAAAGTTATTGGATATTGATAATAAGCTTAAATAAAGCAAAAGTCTAATCAATGAGTAATGACAATTTTGGGGGAAATCTGACCAACACTATATAAATCAATCTATTCCAACAACAAAATTGCATTGATTACAATTTTGAAACTGGCAAATTTATATAAGAAAAGAAACCTCTTAACCAAATCACTTTAATTCATGCACTCAAGAGCAAAAATAAAAATTTGCATACACATTTAGAAGTTGAACTCTAAATAAAATCTTAATCACTGATGAAAAAATTCTGACCCATTACAAAAATATTCCTTAACTGTAAAGTCATCAATCAATGAAATGCAAAAATGTTTGCATTGACCTCAACAATATTTTTCCTAATCTATATTCAAAAGACTCAGAATCAATAAAAATCAAATTATACCAAAGTCAAACACTGATTTTGACAAAGTACCTAAATATGTATGGTTCAACCAAATTTCCTGAAAAGCACACAAAACCTTATTACCAAAATATGTATACATCAATTACAAAAAGATGAAAATGATCTGACCCTTATTACTAAACACATACATTAAATTATTCAAATAAAACAATTCCATTAATTAAAGAAATTTGGCTTCAAATATTTCTGCAATCAAGAAAAGCTCTTGTACAAAATAACTCAACTCAAATTACTTAATCAGATCAATTCCTTTACAATTTGTATGAGGACTACTGTCAAGATAATATACCAGATACACATATATTTATTTAAATATATGTATATACATGTACTTATGCACAGTTTAGAAACGATTGAAATAAATCACCTGAATAAAAAAAATACTGGTATGAATAGATGACTCATTCAGTATTTTAAAAATAATTCAATAAATTCAAACCAACATAATTACTTTTCACTATCATATACCTGTACAATAATCTTGTTCCATAATTCCAGAAAGTCTCCACAACACAAGTTACTCCACTCCTATTGAAAACAATGGCTAGTAAAATCCGAAGTCTTATACCAGTTTCCTGACCAGAATGACAGAGACAACTACACTAGCAGGACTTTATACCCCGACGTAATGAGAATTCAAACCCTGCAAATATTTGATGTGTGGAATGTTTATAAATAATGCCTTAATATCGCCCTTCAAATATTTAACTGGGCCCAACTCCCTTACTATTTGAACTTTGATGAGTTTACTCTTTTAACATAGGCAGGGCCTCAAATATTGATAAAGTCCAGATAGAGTCCCCGCTTCGTTGTGTACTCTCACCGGCTTCACATTTTCTCATTTTTCTCTCTATCTCTTGATGAACTTGTGAATATTTGTTTTCATATTGTAATCAGACAGGCATCGGTCTGGAAACAAACCAGCATTGTTTACAGTGAGGTGCTGGCAGTAAAACACTCATTTGTACCCTGACTCTAAATCAGCCATGTAAATATTACCTCAACACATAATATCATGTGAACAGTGTTTGGCAATCATCATCCCAAGTTCCATAGCGGAACACAGTTTATGGTTGCCCTTATCCAACCAAACCAACATGGGGAAGTCACATTTAATAGTGGAGACAAACATATGATCGTAGCAAAAATCAACAGATCCTATCTCAATGGCTTCTGCCTCGACATAGGTGAATAAGGGAGAGAAGTGTAGTATTTTCAGAGTAAAGTTTGTACAAGCCCCTCAACATACACAGTTATAACCGTGGAACACACATCGGGCAAATTTGCAGTGGTAATGAAATTGTCATTAACATGGCGTGGAGGTGTACTCTGTTAAATCTAGATACGACAACACGGTCGACCCCTATTCAACACGCAACTGATTCAGAGATTTTATATATATTTGTTTAATCTTTAGACGTCAAATACTGATTGCTGGTGTCAAACATGGCCGTCCCATAAGCCCTTGTGTGAGGGGAAGGGAAGTTAATAGAGAGCCTCACTAGACAACTGTCAGGGAGGACAATGCTTGTCTACTGAACGCCCCGTGTATCAACTCACCATACAACTCACTGTCCTCATACCAACAAGTGATGCTCATTTCATAACCTTATCAAAAGATAGATGTTATTTTATGAAGTGATATATCGCACACTGGTGTTTGCCAAATCATAAAGAGGTAGTCGTGGATTTCTATTGAAAGAATATTTAAGAGGTAATTTCAAAATATCTTAATCTTTAAAAAGATTGATATGGATGGTCATATTAACAATAGAATGGAAAGTATATCTGACAGCAGGCATGATTTCGACCTTGCTCAATTGAATTGAAAAACCGAACACATATCATGAAGAATAAAATGATTCATTGATTCATTCATTTAATAAAACTGAACCAAAAAATGAAGAACTTTTATTTTTCTCATGTGACATGTAAAATGAGATTATTTCAATTCTAATGCCACTTCTAATCGTCCTACCTGATTTATTGTAGGTATGTTGGACTTGTTGTACAGTATGACTTAACTCATCAGAATACTTACCTGACCACTAAACAACAAGGAGCCAAGGAAACTTGTAACTTAAGAAGTCATCAGTTGTCATGTTTTTGAATTAAAAATCCTTGTATCTCATTATCAAGTTTTACATTTATAATATCTCCTCTTTCACATACGTTATAATGTTTTGATTTGGAAGAATGAAAATTACAATAATCATTTTTATGCAACATCTATTCTACATGCTTTACATAAGTATAAATACAAAATTCAACCATGTGCATTCATTGCAAAACATTTCTATTCCAAACAAGCACTTCAAAAGCAAAAAAAAATAGGAAGCCGAATTCCATTTTTCAGACAATTGACAATTCCCGGCAGGTGAAGATCCAGTTGGCTGACGAAGCAATTACAGGTATGACATTCAATTACAAAAACTTCAGAATGTGTTAATCGGAACGAGTCACGGCAGCAAAATAAAAACACCCAGGGGACATAGCTCAGAAATTGCAGCAGAATATTATATCCATGATAAGCGGCATGTGAATCTTGAAATCAATGCAAATGGCAGGAGTAGAAAGGGGTTTACAGAGCATGAACATGGGACTCCATCCAATCTACTACACTTTTAGTTTTATTCCCTCCATTTTCTCTCTGATTACGATGATGGGATCAATGAAAGAGACTTGCCGGAATGGTAACACGAGTCTCTCTCGGGACGCTCCTCATTATAAGTGAATTATCGGGCGAGTGGGGTGTATGAGAAGACCTACATTCATCTAGCGGACGTAGCGCCAGGGGAGGGAGGGATCAGCCTACGCTCCTCTCCGGACCCATGTATCATAAACCCCCTCATGCTGGTCGACGCACAATAATTATCTAAAACTTTTCGAGTCTGATTAGTGAGACAGAATCTTGCGAGTTTGTGCGGCGTTTGGGCGGAGGTCTTCACCTGATGAGAATTGCATGCAAATGATGTTTTAGACGGGAGGCGAGATGCGATTGGGGCAGATTACGTTTGAAGAATTCTCTCCCTCCGAGGTTAATTACGCCGTCGGTCTAAATTTACCTCTTTATACACAAATGAATTACCATGTATTGACACACTTAAAAATTGCACAAATTTCATCAAACATAATTGAATAAGGCAGTGTTTGCTTTTCCTCCATAGTTGCACAGATCAAACAAGCTATCAGTGATCGTTTGTCTTGTTTTCAACTGTCCCAAGCAAAACATCACCCAGGGGGATTGAAGACGGCCCAACAATCAATTTTAATCACAACAAGTTACCATTCCATAGTAAATAATGTTTACTCTAGTATAGTGATCAGGTCGGGGTTATAAATTTGAACCCTAACTTGCCAGGCAGGCTGTAAAGCCAACGGCCACTCTCGACGAATATCGAGATTATTGCCCATTTTTGGCAATGTCTGCCGTTTATAATCAGAGCTCTCTTGTCGACGACAGATTTATCGTTCTAAGAGGCATCTACACCTTTCTGAATTACTCGCGCTATGGGATTCGGCCCCAATGAAACTTGTCAAAATCAAATGAAGATGATAAAGAGGAAATTGTGCCTGCCGAAAATCGTAACAATAAAAAGTAAACAGGAGCCAGTCTCTGCAAACTGTGTGCTAGTATTTATTTGGTTTCTGGTGGAGGAGTCAACACTCGTTGTGGATCACTGTTTACCAAGATTGGAGGAGAAATGAACAGCCCACGAGCTGACAGTTCCTTTATCGTATTAAAACTCATTTCATAACCGTCACCTTCTGCCCCTTAATTTGATTGGTAAAGGAATACGCCAAACTCATGAAAGGCCCAAATTTTGTGTCCATAATTATTTCAAGATAAAGGGTTGGACCAACAAACTGTTATATTTCAGGGTAACAAAAGTGCACAGACACACGAACATAGATTGTCAGCGAGAGTGGTCTGACTAAATATTGAAACTCTGATTAACAAACTTGTGTTAATACTTCTTTGATCCAAGCGTTCCAGTCAAAACTGAATTGTGATCGCGCCTATTCTCTAAACCCAACTCAATGTCAAATACAATTATTGAAATATTTTTTCAAGATATGCATAATAAATACCACAACTAGAATGAGATTGTCAAATTTTCTTAAGAATTTTCAGTCTGACTTAATCAAATGTAACTTACACCAATTTTATTGTCATGGATCATAAGATCAGATATTTAACATAAACTTATTTCAAAGGAAAAAAATAACAAAGAAATTTAAAATTTGAGGTAATCAGGTTTAAGTTTTTGTATTTTTTTCATTTACATTAATGTCAAAAAAAGGGTTATAATTTTCAATTTTTGTAAAAGATTTGATATACAAAACATATAAACACAAGTCTCTTGTTTAAAAAGAAGGGCTTTAAATCTTTCAAATAAGGAAAATACAAAGAATTTAAAACTTCCCAAACTAAACCTCATACTCCATCAAAAATTGTCTTCAATCAATAATTAATACAAAAAATCTTTAAAAGTTTCAATATCAGAAGGACTTAGCATTCTCCTGATAAATATTTGTCCTATCTGAAAGTGATATTATTATGATATAACTGTCTCGTGAATCAAAAGAGAACAATGTTATAGAATGCTTCATATCACATATCTTAATCCACAAGTCTTGTTGCTTGCATTAAATCAAACATGATGGTAAACAAGACTCATGTCCAGGGAGATTTCACGGCAAATACGATATTTATCACCTGGTCCCAAACTGCGGGAGTCTTTATATCGGGTCCTCGTTTGCAAGTGATATACTTTGATCAAAGCGGGAGATTAGAAGAGATCCGACAATATTAGCCACTAAATGATGTTAAGGGTCTTCGTCTTGGTTACCCTGTTCCCAGCCATTTAATCAGAGATTAATAATAATTCATTCGCACCATCTGTCATTTTCAGCCAATCATGAAAATCCTGGGAATATCACGACTCTTGATGCAAACTTGACTTAAACTTGTGACTCACATATTATTTTATGACTTGACAACCCTCTTGAAACTTTTTTTGCTGAAATTTATAACCAGTCTAAGATTAATTAAAGCTTTTCGTTCACTTGAGCCTTTAATTGTGCAAGTGGATTTGGCAAAAGTTGGAATGCAATATGAGAATTTGTTGAAAAGGTATTTCATTAAGTCGGATTTTGTTAACATGGAAATAAAATATCAATTAGTGGAAATCTTACGATCTGATTAGGATCAAATAACAGGAAAATAATCAAGCGAACTAAGAATATTTGCGTTCTTAACAAAATCAATGCAATGAGCATTGCATGACAAATGAGCAAACATAGATGTGGAAATTTGTCATTTCCTTTCACTCAAACTGAGCATCCACACACAGATTTGATAGAAATCTAATTAAAAGATAAGAAAATAGAGTTTTTTATCTTTCAAATATGTTATTTCATGGTTTGTCGTGCAATGTAATTAGGAATTATGAAAATTGATTGAAAAGAAATCCTTGCGTCATTGATTTGAGATGCTGATTATCACTGATTGAAGAAATATAACTCATTTTGACAACCTTCACTAATAGTAACAAAGGAAATGAAATAGATTCATAACTTATTCATAAAATAATATCAATAAATCTATTATTTTGATAACGAAAATAAAATTATCTTATTTTACTCTCTTGAATCTTTTAACAAAAGGAAATAAATAAATTCATATTTTCAATTCAAAATTCAAAATTTCCAAAATTTGCAAATATGAAGAAATTTGAATGCATCTAGATACTATAAGTACTCACACCGTTATCAAGCAAGTGATTGCTTGATAACAGTGTTAGTATCTACACCGAAACGTTGCATTTCATTCAAGAAAGAATTTGACTATCCATAAGAACTTGTTCTTCTTTAAAAAAATAGTTATATATTTTTCATGTAAAAATGTAGAAATTTCTGTAGGATATTGAAAATGTATTTCTTGTGATAATAACAGTAGCTCCCATGTTCTTACTGATTTATATTAATCAAATGGAATTGATGAATGGAGATAAAGATGCAGTTATTTAGTATTATTGCCAACAAGAGCATTATGTTGAGCTACCAATCCTACTTCACTATGATGATGTCATGTCAGTCATCACAAAATGGTATTTAACAAAGTGTGATAAGATGGAAGATTTTCTCTATAGCTCATCAGGGTTCACATCAAATTTTGCTATAGGATATAGTCAATGTGTTTTCCTCCTTAGTAGGGGTCACAGGGTCACCAAATGTACATTTCATAATACCCATTACCTGAGGAGTCTCTGAAAAACATTTCAGCATTCTATGCCGTGAGCTTCTGGAGAAGAGGATGAAAAAGGTTTAAAGGGCAACCAATGCTATGGAATATAATCCCCATTTGTCAATGGGTCTGTACACAAAATTTCAGCTTTCTAGGCCTTATGGTTTTTGGATGAAGATGAAAATAGGTTTTATGTTCTTTGCCCCTGTGGCCCTTATTTAGAGCCCACATGGCCGCCGAAGCCATAACTTATAAACCACACTAGTCCAGGAGTCCACAGGGCCACAAAAGCTATAATTTGTAATTCTAAATAGTCAAGGAGTCTGTACACAAAGTTTCATCTTTCTAGGACTTGAGAAAAAGCAAAAAATGCGCAAAATTTACGGATAGATGGATGGACGAACGCCATGCCATCAGGCTTTTTTTGCCTGATGAGCTAAAAAGTGGGTTTTTTTTGGTCATTTGTCCCCCGCCATTTTCAAAATCCCCTCGCTCTCATAACAAAATGTGTTTAATGACACCTCCGTTAAAACCTATACATTATCTCAACAAGGATTTCTTTTTTCCCATTTGGCTTTCCACTTTACATTGTCTTCATCATGGCCATATATCTACAAACACACAGCAATTTTATTTTTTTCCTTTCTTTATTTTTTTTCGACTGCCCTCTTACATGCAGAAGGACTTGGGAGATGAGAAACAAAAATAAAATAGAGCCATTGGCTCTGTAGCTCATCAGGCTAAGCTGGCTTTACATTTGATTTTTCTTTATGGTGTGGCAAATGTGGTTCCCCCTTTACTTGGGGACACAGGGCCACAAAAGCTACAATTTATAATCCTCATAAGTCAAGGGAATCTGTACACAAAGTTCCAGTTTTCTAGGCCTTATGGTTGTGGAGAAGAAGATGAAAATAGATTTTAAGGGTGTGGCACCTGTAACCCCTATTAGGGGCCACAGGGCCACAAAAGCTACAATTTATAATCCTCACTAACAAAGGAGTCTGTACACAAAATTTCAGCTTCGTAGGCCTGTTGGTTCTGGAGAAGAAGATGTAAATAGGTTTTTAGGGTGTGGCCCCTGCGGCCCTTATTAGGGGCCAAAGGGTCACAAAAGCTACAATTTATAATCCTCACTAGCCAAGGAGTCTGTACACACAGTTTCAGCTTTCTCTGCCTTATGGTTCTGGAGAAGAAGATGAAAATAGATTTTAAGGGTGTGGCACCTGTGACCCTTATTAGGGGCCACAGGGCCACAAAAGCTACAATTTATAATCCTTTCTAGTCAAGGAGTCTGTGCACAAAGTTTCAGCTTTCTAGGCCTTATGCATCTGGAGAAGAAGATGAAAATAGGTTTTTATGGTGTGGCCCCTGTGACCCTTATTAGGGGCCACAGGGCCACAAAAGCTACAATTTATAATCCTCACTAGCCAAGGAGTCTATACACAAATTTTCAGCTTTCTAGGCCTTATGCTTCTGGAGAAGAAGATGAAAATAGGTTTTAAGGGTGTGGCACCTGTGACCCCTATTAGGGGCCACAGGGCCACAAAAGCTACAATTTATAATTCTCACTAGCCAAGGAGTCTGTACACAAAGTTTCAGCTTTCTAGGCCTTATGCTTCTGGAGAAGATGAAAATAGGTTTTAAGGGTGTGGCCCCTGTGGCCCTTATTAGGGGCCGCAGGGCCATAAAAGCTACAATTTATAATTCTCACTAGCCAAGGAGTCTGTACACAAAGTTTAAGCTTTCTAGGCCTTATGGTTCTGGAGAAGAAGATAAAAATAGATTTTAAGGGTGTAGCACCCCTGACCCCTATTAGGGGCCACAGGGCCACAAAAGCTACAATTTATAATTCTCACTAGCCAAGGAGTCTGTACACAAAGTTTCAGCTTTCTAGGCCTTATGGTTCTGGAGAAGAACAAAAATAGATTTTAAGGGTGTAGCACCCCTGACCCCTATTAGGGGCCACAGGGCCACAAAAGCTACAATTTATAATTCTCACTAGCCAAGGAGTCTGTACACAAAGTTTCAGCTTTCTAGGCCTTATGCTTCTGGAGAAGAAGATGAAAATAGGTTTTAAGGGTGTGGCCCCTGTGGCCCTTATCAGGGGCCACAGGGCCATAAAAGCTACAATTTATAATCCTCACTAGCCAAGGAGTCTTTTCACTAAGTTTCAGCTTTCTAGGCCTTATGGTTCTGGAGAAGAAGTCGAAATTCCACAAAGTTTACGGACGGACGGACGGATGGACGGACGGACGCCGGACAACATGCCATGCCATAAGCCCATCGGGCCTTACAGGCCAGATGAGCTAAAAACTAGATTAGCGTTTGCGGGATACCGCAAAAGCAGAGCAGCCCCTGAACTTGGGGTTTCGCCTTACCCTGTTCCGCCTTTTACAGGCCTCACCCAATTGGGAATTTTCTCGTGACCTTGACCTTTGACACTCAAGGTCACACAATCAATGAACACATTTCATTGAGTATAACATTATTGTAATGAAATAAAGTGTTAAAAATTAAATTAATCCATTTTCTCCATATATGTTGACCTTGCTGTGACCTTGACCTTTGACAGTTCGTACCCAAAACTTTTTGAAAATTTTGTACTTCTCAAGAGATAATATATACAAAATCTAAACTTCATAGCACAATTTTTTTTAAAGTTATTGTGTTTACAAGGAATTGCAATAACTCATATCTCATGACCTTGACCTTTGACCTTCAAGGTCACACAATCATTGAACACTTTTTATTGAGTATAACAATCATGTATTGATTAAAAGTGTTCATAGTTAAAATAAAGCATTTTCGCTAAAACATGCTTACGTCATGACCTTGCTGTGACCTTGACCTTGTAGCAAAAACCTTTTCAAAATATTTTACTTTTCCAAGGATGATATATACCAAGTTAGAGCTTCATAGCACAAAAACTTTTCAAGTTATCGCGTTTACAAGGAATTCTTAGAGTGAATACGTATCTCGTGACCTTGACCTTTGACCTTGAAAGTGAACATGTCAAAATCGTTCCCCCGAGGTATGAGTAGTAAGGTATGAATAAGAGTTCTGGAAAGCTTAGTGAAAAAAAGTTATAGCTAGTAGTACGAGTGCGGCGGCGGCGATGGAAACTTCACAAAAACTGATAGCAGCCCCGTCCTTAGACGGGGCTGCTAATAATACCAATGGCCTTACCAATTTCAAGATATTTCCAATTGTCAAAAATTAGACTATTCACGAACATCCATATAACCAAGAAAAAAACTTTTTTGGAATTATTTTTAAAATTTCATTCATAATATTTTGTGGAATCCACAGCGATGAATATCATTTAGAAACAGTGATACAAATAATACCTCTAGTTTACTACGAAAAAGGATAGTTAGAGTAGGGTCTATCGGCATAGGTATCTGTCTAAACACTATTCCTAAGCAATACATATCTCTGTGGTGGAATCAATAATTTATGATTAAATCTGATAGCATTTCATAACACACCTTATCCTATAAAATACATTCTTTGACAAACAATCCATATTAAATCTTTGAGTTGATACAGAAAAAAATACATCAAAGTGCAGGTCTTAGAAACAGTGTATGCTGTAGGGCTAATCAAGAACATACTGTAGGAAGAGTATGCCAATTATGATGTTCAGATTTAACTGAACACGAAGCATAATACCGTATTCGTCCTAATAAGCGCCCCCTTTTACAAATGACAGAGCGCCCTCCCCCCCTCCCCTTCATACGTAAAATGGCCTACCTCTACTGCTTTTCCGATAGTTTTTAGTTTATCCGGGCCTGTGCATGTGTAGTTGCACTGAATTTCCACGATCAACCTACTTTCATTCTCGTTCAGAATCCCGACAAGTGCTAGTTTCGCTTGTCTATAACGTATTCCTAATAAGCGCCCCCCCCCTTTCTGGGGTATCCTAATAAGCGCCCCCTTTGGATTTTTGCAAGCTAAGCGCCCGGGGCGCTTATTAGGACGAATACGGTAAGTGAAACAAAGTGCATTGAATAGAACCAATATTGCATTTTCATCTGGTTTCATTTGATGATGGCGTAGTGTCTTTCATCTTTTCAATGTGATTATATCAGGTACATCAAAGAAGAAAATCATTTGTGAAAATGTGACTTTCAGAGTTGTTACATTACCGGACTACAACATAATGAAAGATTGGAACAGAATGTTTATCTTTTTTCACCACAGTAATCTCAACGTAAGGCAAGGTGGTAGTTTACAGGCATGAATTAAAGAGGCAGTACCTGGAATCTCCATATTTGAGCCCTGCCGTAATTAATCTCAAGGGCTTATTGACCATTTTTTATTTTATAATTTATGCCAATGTGTTTAAATTTGATATAACATTTTTTCCTTCAAATGTTTAAAATAAGCATTTTCAATGGAATCCCTTTATGGAATCTAAATTATGCCACTAGTGTCTTATGGTTTAAAAGAAGAAAAAGGCATTCATCTTCAAATAATAGTGACAGTTCAGATACCAAATAAGACATTTAGGAACAGTCTACAGATTCACATTCAAGGTATGTTATGAGAAAGAACATCTAAGTTGGCCATCTTTCAATTTATCAAGAATGAAGAATTATGTAATTAAAACCTCAGTCTACTTTGACACACATTGGCATAAAAATAATTACACATAAAGTTAATAAGAACAAAGTTTTGTTTATGTAACCTCGTCTTAAAAAATAGGCCCAGGACTTAATTTTAGAAAAATCCTTTGATGATTTTGATGATTGGAAATCAAGTTCAGGAATCCAATACGAGGTAGCTTGTTATCTAAGTAAACCGACACTGTTACCAATAGCAAGACAATTATTTTGAATCAAAAGTGGGAGTTCAAACACGATTGAAATAGGTTTGGTTAAGGTTGTTGAATCCATTTCCCTATCCATAATGATTAACAGGTGTTCACACTAGAATGGTCACCACCAGTTTTCGCTAGGTATTTGAAAATTTCTGTTAAGACTATAGATAACTGGTTGTAGATATGAGAAGTTTGACCCTCTGAAGATGACAAACTTGGCTTTAAGAAATATTAAAATTTAACATATTTTGGTGACCATTCACAATCAATATGTTTTACTGAAATAAACAAGAGAATTAGTGAGCAAGCTCACTTTTTATACCCCCGCTTCCCTAAGTGATTATAGAAACTAAGATACAACTACACTTAGTAAGGATTCCTACAAAATTGCAAAACTGTTTTAATTAAAAAATGTTTAAAAGTCAATGAAAATGCAGATATAGACTTCCTGATTGCATGTAAGCTATATAAGCTCTTATGAAACTAACAATGTCTTTTTCAGACATTTATGATTCTTATATAGTCATTATTGTATTAATAAAATCTTTAATGTCCTTTCAATGTGAATGTATCATAAGAAAGAAGTTAACCATACAAAAATACTGAGAGTACATCGAATGGCTCATCTGAACAAAAAATATCAGAGTTAAGATCGGAACAAAAATGACTTCCTCAAAGAGTCACTTTTACAAGAAAGAAATCGAAATCTAAAAATAATAATGAGAGTGGTCTGACTGAAATATACAAAAGGTATATCTAGGGACCATAGCCATTACATATACAGTTTTATCACATTGGAAGAAATAGTATCAAAGTTATGAGCGGAACATAGAGTCACTTCTACAATAAAAAAGTTGAAAATCTAAAATAATGATCATGGAATCTGACCAAAATTAACAAAAGGCACATCTAAGGACTGTAGGGATTACATATATAAAGTTTCGCAACATTTGAACATATAGTACTCGAGTTAAGAGCGGAACAAAAATGACTTCCTCAAACAGTCACTTCTACAACAAAGAAGTCTAAAATCCAAAAAAAAACATGAGGGCATCTGACCAAAATATACAAAATGCTAATCTAGGGACCATAGTGATTACAAATATGAAGTTTCGTGACATTTGAATAAATAGTATTCGAGTTAAGAGCGGAACAAAAATGACTTCCTCAAACAGTCACTTCTACAACAAAGAAGTCTAAAATCCAAAAAAAACCATGAGGGCATCTGACCAAAATATACAAAATGCTCATCTAGGGACCATAGTGATTACAAATATGAAGTTTTGTGACATTTGAATAAATAGTATTTGAGTTATGAGCGGAACAAAAAGTGTGACGGGACGGACGGACGGACGCGCTGACCGCTATATACCCCCGACTACTTTGTAGCAGGGGTATAAAGATTAATGTTAATGGTAGCATACCCTAGGAATAAAAAGTCATTCATGCAACAACAAAATTTCACAGTAAAAAATGTTTTTGGTTTAAAAACCTATCATCTATCATAACAGACGGATGTTGACACTACCGACTTAAAGTCAGTTCTTGGTGCAACCCATATGATTCTTTATTATTTGAAAATGTCTTTATCAAGTTGTTCACTATCTAGGATATCAATTCTAGCACAATCAAATCACCCAAGAGAAAGCTGCATCATTTTGAACCTGACCATCTGGCATTATGTTATTTTCTTTTTTAATCCAGGGCTGCTATTTTTCTGACATAAAAATTCAACACATATAAACTTTTGAGAATTTAACCCCCATATATCAGTACAACATACAGTGTTTTTGTTAATTTCAGTTCATGTTTAAACCATGCATTCATATATAACAGTATTTTAAGGCCTGTTAACAAAATATTTCTCTAAAATCATTCCTGAATCTAGTATGACTGTACTGTATGTACATAAGATGTAAACTGGAGAATCAATAGTGAATCATGGCAGTAACACATCTGACATGTCGCTGTATATGCACGGACTGTGAAATGAAAATGCAAAATCAATATTACAACAGATGTTACATGTTGGCACAGAAACATCAGTTGTACGCCCAGCTGCTTCAAAACATTGATTTGTGGTGCAAGGGAGACAACTCTGTATCATGGTCAATACTGTAATATTATCTCCCTTTAACTGATTCCAAACTTGGAGTCAAAGTATTTTGTAAAACAAATATTTTGACTTACAATATGAAACGTCTCGTTAATGTTTTGCCACTCATATTTGGTGCAATTTCCCAAAAAAATACATTTAATTAAAGATGCAAATATTTGATTGAAATATTTCCCAAATACATACACCATTTCATCTGTGACTTGCCCATTTTTTTGTTCTGTCAGTGGATGCGTCCGTTCTATTTCTTCCATTTCTGTCGCGAGAATGTCTCTCTTATTTGCTCTAGGTAACCGCTCCCTCAGTTCACTGTTCACATCAGAACTCTTGTATATATCAACTAGATGATTCTTTAATCGATCCTCTGCTTGTTTTCGCAAGGCCCTCTCTTCTTCAATAATTTTCTCCCTGAGGCAATTGAAATTAAAATATAAAGTAAATGCATTGAAAGAATTCGAATTGATTAAATATAAGCATTGGATTAAAGGTTAATATGCTTAAAAACCTACTAAAACATTTATGTGTAATTTAGCGCAGGTATTATATATATAAGTTTTTATTAAACTTAAAAAGACTCAATTTAAACATTTATCATTTCGTGAAAGCTCCTCAACATTACTAAAAATAAAACGTAAATCAGATGAACAGAAGAATGATATTTGAAAAATGTACAATGTGGGTTTTGCTTCTGTCAATGGTTGAAGCGTCCATAAAATAACTAAAATCACATCGTAAATCTCGGATTGAAATTTCGTTAACAGAGAGAAAAATCATCTTCTAGGTTAATAATGTTGAAAATATGGCACTAAAACATGTATGAAAATTAATTGGATACAAAACATCCGAATATCCTATCTCATATGACACCCTCAACTGATCGAAATATATATACATGTATCTTTGATGCGAAAAAACTAACCGCTGTTCGATATCGTCTTTCAGTTTACTAACAGTCAACACTTTCTCTTCTTTAGTTTGACGAAGTTGACTGATTAACTTTTGTTCTGCCTCAGGTAATTTTAGAAAATGTTTTTCGGGTGTTCTGTCCAATCGCCGGTGATATAAAATGTCACCTTTTGGCTCAGGTGTTGGCCAATCGGCCATCTTAGCGTACCTGTAAACAAAGATGCATTATGGGACAATAATCACTGGCAAGTTGTCTCCCTTCTTTGTAAACAAGCTTGACGGAATTCTCTCCCATATCATTTTATTTAAACACATTTAAATCATAAAAGTTTACATGAATATTATGGATTGGTACTACAAGCTTTGAGCATTTCTAAATGCCGCTCAATTGGTTTTGACCAAAAAAAACCACAATCAATAATCAACATGAAATTAACAAAGTAATTAAATATATTATTTCGACAATGAAAAAATAGTAGACACTATAAGACAGTAATACACGTTGTGAATCTTGAATAAATGTATGGACAGATTCAAGAATATTCTGATTAAGTAATTTGCTTGAATATTGGTCACCATGTAGATTGGTATGTAATTTAAAACAGAGACCCTATATACAGTATATAGGGTCTCTGATAAAAACGATGTTTATAGAACAATTTCTTAGATGTTATCAAATCAAAATTAGGGCGAAAAAGGAAGAAGTGGATGAGTCTTCCCATGGATCTCCACATGAAAGACAATACAACCCAATCTTGTTCCAAAATTATTGTCGAAGAAAACATTATATTGTTCTGTTCGTAATTGATTTTTGACGGAATTTATTGTTTGAAATTTATGAGTTAGAAATTTCCGTTCCGCAAATTATTCCATAAACGTATACTATCGGATTCTACACACACTACGAATATTTCTAAGATATTATGAGCTAAATCTGAAACATGATGTGAAATTAGATTAGATAAGAAATTTGGGTGAGGATATTTACCATTTTGTAGAAGAGCGTTATAACTTGTTATGTTCTCTACGCTTTGGTTATGGTATAAGATTAGTTTCCCTACAGCTTTGTTGCATGGTTGCAAGAAAAGAGAGAACAATTTTTTTTGACAATTGGCATTGGCAGAAAATCTGCAAATATAAATAAATCTGTTAAGAAATAAACCAGGTGTTTTTCTTAGACAAAGCTGAATCGGAGACAGCTTGAAATCCTTATTTTTGTCCTACTCAATATATAGTTTTAGTCAGACTTTTTCCTAGACTGTCACATAAGTCAGCAAGACAGATTGTAGAATCACAGATAAGCGTGCAACATAGTCACCCTAAGGGTTCTTTACCCAGGAAACTCTAGTCCTATCGGGAACTGGGCAGTGTTTTCCTAGACTAAACGGGTTCGTTGACGGGTTGTTTTCGTAAACAGGTGTGCTCGTAGACAGATAAAAAAATCAACACAATGTATTTTGCCTTATCGGGGTATTTTGTGTGGAAACAAAATTCAAGAGTACTTCCCTGTCTGTACTTATATATGCTTATTTTACACCTTCTTTCATATGTGTTAGTGAGGGTAACAATTTGCCAACGAAACGAATTCATCACTGTGTCCTCTTGTATTTCGTTTTCACACAAAATATCACGACAGGCCGCTAAAACAATGTGATGTATTCATGGCTCTAGAACTGGTGATGGCATTGTTCTCTTGAACTTCAGTTAGTTGAAGAGTGACTCTCCTTTAAAAAACCACAAATGTCAGTAAAGGCTTAAAACACCAGAACCTCTGGTTTTATTCAAATATTCTGTTTTGATTGTTTTTGCAAAAGAAAGCGAATGAATATGCGTATTTCATGCTTATTAGTAACTTCACATTTGAAATGATATTGCAACGGACGAAAAAGACAAGACGGTGAAATTTAGTTGGTTGTATCTCGAATGTAGTAACGTGAATTCATTTTAGTGCGTCTTTTTCAGTACCAATCATGGCATAATGTTGATATTACAATTTTTTTCAAATCTCGCATATTCATCACCACATGGCAAATTGTTCTCAATTAAAACCAAAAGTCAGTTATATCGTAGACTAGGTAGGAGGTTTATAACATATGAAACGTTATCAACTGCTTTAGATTGCAATAATATAGTTTTGTAATGTCAGGTTTCAAGTTTTTAGTTCTTAAACGCGTAGCAAGGGGTATTGTTAGTTGTCTAAATGTTTATTTTGATCAAGACAAAGTCATGTTAAACCCGCAAAATGTATCACTGAACGTTTATGAATTAATTGTATATAAACAAATTTAGTTGAAACACTGTAATAAAATGGATTTAAATGCAAGGAATCAAGTTTTTTGTTCTAAAACCTTAATTAGGGAGTATTTTTAGAAGTCTAAAAGTTTTTTCTCATCAAGATATGTTAAATCAGCGAAATATGTCACTAAAAAGTTTGTGAATTGATTGTATATACACAAATTTAGTTGAAACCATTGCAGGAGTGTTCCGCGGGAATGTAAGTCAAATAATAATCCGATTACCTCGGGTTATTGAAAAAATCTCTACTCGGGCTACGCCCTCGCGAGTTTATTTTCCATAACCCCTCGGTACCGGGTTATTATTTACAACATAATATCTCTTGGTTTCAAGTTATATACGCGTTTTCTGTGACATTTTTGAAAATCTTCACATATTCAAAAGCATGCTTAGGTTCTTTTCATATTGTTTTGAAATTCTTCTCTTATCCTTCAGCATCTTTGAGGGTCGTCACTTATTCTACAACATCAATGAGGTTATTCTAAGCATCTTTGAAGTTCCTAACACATCTACAGCATCTTTGGTTCTTCATTTATTTTACAGAATCTTTGAGGTTATTTGCATATTCTACAGCATCTTTGAGGTTCGTCACTTATTCTACATCATTTTTTAGGTTTGCCACTTATTCTACAGCATCTTTTAGCTTATTTGCTTATTCTACAACATCTTACGGATTCGTCTCTTATTTTACAGCATCTGTAAGGATCGTCACTTATTCTACAGCATATTTGAGATTCGTCAATAATTCTACAGCATATTTGAGATTCGTCAATAATTCTACAGCATCTATTTAAGTTTCTCACTTATTTCACAGCATCTTTGAGGTTAATTACTTATTCATCAGCATCTTTGAGGTTCGTCACTTATTCTACTGAATCTTCGAGGTTATTTGCTTTTTATACAGCATCTTTGAAGTTCCTTACTTATTTCACAGAATCTTTGAGTTTCTTCGCTATTCTACAGCATCTTTGAGGTTCATCACATATTCTACAGCATCTTTGAGGTTCCTCGTTATTCTACAGCATCTTTGAGGTTCGTCACTTATTCTACAGCATCTTTGAGGTTCCTCACTTATTCTACAGCATCTTTGAGGTTCCTCACTTATTCTACAGCATCTTTGAGGTTCTTCGCTTATTCTACAGCATCTTTGAGGTTCGTCACTTATTCTACAGCATTTTTGAGGTTCTTCGCTTATTCTACAGCATCTTTGAGGTTCGTCACTTATTCTACAGCATCTTTGAGGTTCCTCACTTATTCTACAGCATTTTTGAGGTTCTTTGCTTATTCTACAGCATCTTTGAGGTTCGTCACCTATTCTACAGCATCTTTGAGGTTCCTCACTTATTCTACAGCATCTTTGAGGTTCGTCACTGATTCTACAGCATTTTTGAGGTTCTTCGCTTATTCTACAGCATCTTTGAGGTTCGTCACTTATTCTACAGCATCTTAAAGGTTTTTCGCTTATTCTACAGTATCTTTGAGGTTCAGCACATATTCTACAGCATCTTTGAGGTTCCTCACTTTAATATTTCACATCATCTTATTCTACAGCATTTTTGAGGTTCTTCGCTTATTCTACAGCATTTTTGAGGTTCTTCGCTTATTCTACAGCATCTTTGAGGTTCGTCACTTATTCTACAGCATCTTTGAGGTTCGTCACTTATTCTACAGCATTTTTGAGGTTCGTCACTTATTCTACAGCATCTTTCAGGTTCGTCACTTATTCTACAGCATTTTTGAGGTTTTTCGCTAATTCTACAGCATCTTTGAGGTTCGTCACTTATTCTACAGCATCTTTGAGGTTCCTCACTTTAATATTTCACAGCATCTTATTCTACAGCATTTTTGAGGTTCTTCGCTTATTCTACAGCATTTTTGAGGTTCTTCGCTTATTCTACAGCATCTTTGAGGTTCGTCACTTATTCTACAGCATCTTTCAGGTTCGTCACTTATTCTACAGCATTTTTGAGGTTCGTCACTTATTCTACAGCATCTTTCAGGTTCGTCACTTATTCTACAGCATTTTTGAGGTTTTTCGATAATTCTACAGCATCTTTCAGGTTCAGCACATATTCTACAGCATCTTTGAGGTTTTTCACTTATTTCACAGCATCTTTGAGGTTCTTTGCTTATTCTACATAATATTTGAAGATTTTTGCTTTTTCTAAATCATCTTTGAAGTTCGTCACTTATTCTATAGCATTTTTGAAGTTCGTCACTTATTCTACAGCATCTTTCAGGTTCGCCACCTATTCTACAGCATCTTTGAAGTTCCTTACTTATTCTACAGCATTTTGAGGTTCGTCACTTCTTTGATTATTTCATAGCACTTTTGCATGTTCACTTTTCATATATCATATTTGAAGTTCTTCACATATTCCAAAGCTACATTGAGTTTTATTTACAATGTCTGAAGCACCTTTGAAATTATTCACTCAAGTCTCATCCTAAAATATCTTTTATATTATTCGCATATTTACCCAAAGTATATTAGATATTCTTCGACTATTCAAAAGCATATTTGAGGTTATTCACTTTCCATTGCAGGTTTTAAGGTAAAGCAGCATTTTAGGGTCTTTACATTTCTTTCTATCAGAAAGAAAGACATTATTTCTTATCTTACGACTTCCCCCAAGGACAGAATTCAATGTTTCAACGGATTAAGATCATCTTGTAACTTTACTTACTTGTTTCAGATACTATAGATTACTATTTCTGTCACAACATGCTGTTAGGGCTGAGAAGAGCTTAGATAACAAAGCCCATGGCTTTTCATGTGCTACATTTCCCATTGAGACCAATCAAAATTGTATTATGACGTATAATCTTCAATTTCCAGCATGTACATGCAGTGAAAAAAAACATTGCCTCTGTAACGCATCATATTCTATAGCTATTGTTTTCAAGTTTGAAGATCAACATTTAAACAAAAATTTCTAAACACAAAGCAGAACTTTAATTTAATAACCATGTACAATTTATTGAAGAAGAAGCAATTGGTTTTAGAAGCATAGTCTTCTTAAAGTTGCACAACTTCAGCTCTTAATAGCATAGACAGCAGGTTTTAATTTTTTTATGATTTTAATATTTTTGTAATTTGCTAAGTTGTTTTCTGGTTTGAAATATGATAGCACAAACACTACTTTCCTAGCTTCAACCACTCATCTTGTTGACCTGTGGCGATTCCAGTCTTTCTTTCCTTCTCTACATATACCGGTAATTTTATTAAGAGAAACCTCGATGACTACAATCTTTTTGGTGTTCAGCGGAAAGAGCCAGATAAATACAAATAATTGCTTGGCAGTAATGTTCTCCTTTCATAAACTTCATTACATCCTCTGTCAAAAACGCCTTTGAAAACAAGTGAAGAAACGAGCAGAGCTAACATACCCCCGCTCCCAACTTTGTTCAAAGAATTTCAAATAGTAAAACTGATTAAAATTGGTTAAAGTATGATAGTTGAGTATACAGTAAGTCATTGTGTAAGTCTTGTTTCAACTGAAACCCAAATACCGAATTCATTAATAGATTTTACAATTAAAAGGGTACATCTAGAGATAATGGTTGATCTTTGTTTCAAATTTGAGGTAGTTATCATGAATATTCTACGAGATGCACTGAGGACAAAAATATTTTTGTTGAGTCACGTTGTAAGTTATGTTTTCCAAAGAAATCACAGAGAAGAAAATCCATATATATCGTTTAACTCTCACAAGGCATATCCAGCAATCACGATTGACATATGTAGCAAATTTGGCAAAGCTGAGCTGTATATTTCATGAAATATGTTCAGGACAAAGTAATTTATCATAGAATAACTGTTTTAGTCATGTTTCCAAAAATTTAAAAAATGTGATGGTCTAATCCTCAAATGGCACATCTAGGGATCATGGTTGATAAGTGTATGAAGTTTGGTGAAGCTAGCATGAATAGTTTGGGATATATGCTCAGGACAAAAGACTTGGTCGAAGAGTCACTGTTTTAGTCATGTTTCCATGGAAACCACAAAATATAAAAATAATTTGTTGGTCTAACCCTTAAAAGACACAACTAGGGATCATGATTGATAAGTGTATGAAATTTAGTGAAGCTAGCTTGAATAGTTTTGGAGATCTGCTCAGCACAAAACGACTTCCTCAAAGAGTCACTTTTTAGTCACGTTTCCATGGAAACAGCAAAAATGAAAATTCAGAAATAGTTCTAACCCTCAAAAGGCACAACTAAGGATCATGGTTGACATCTGTATGAAGTTTGATGAAGCTAGCATGCATAGTTTTGGAGATATGCTCCGCACAAAACGACTTCCTCAAAGAGTCACTTTTTAGTCACGTTTCCATGGAAACCGCAAAAATGAAAATTCAGAAATAGTTCTTACCCTCAAAAGGCACAACTAGGGATCATGGTTGACATCTGTATGAAGTTTGATGAAGCTAGCATGCATAGTTTTGGAGATATGCTCCGCACAAAACGACTTCCTCAAAGAGTCACTTTTTAGTCATGTTTCCATGGCAACCGCAAAAATGAAAATTCAGAAATAGTTCTAACCCTCAAAAGGCACAACTAGGGATCATGGTTGACATGTGTATGAAGTTCCATGAGGCTAGCATGCATAGTTTTGGAGATCTGCTCCGCACAAAGTTTTGGGACGGACGGACAGACAGACGGACGGAAAGAATGAACGCTATATACCCCCGCTTACGCTGTAAGGCGGGGGTATAATAAGTAAGGATGCAAGTATTATCTATATATCGATATATTGCAATACAGGAACAACATGATACGATTCGGTACACACTTATTACATATCGAACATTTTAAAACAAGCTTTTTCCATCTAGGATTGCAAAACAACAACCAAATAAAACATGATTGACGGAAAGTTCTTTACAAAATTTGAAGTTGTGTTGAGAAAATAGCATAAATATGTATACAGATCATAAACAGAGAGTGAAAAAATATCCCTTTCCAAAACCGCTCATAGCTGAGCAATAATGATCGTTCTTAACGCTCATATTAAGACAAGATAGCATGCACATTCTTGAATTAAAGAAGTACCAATTTATTGCAATACGTATTGAAATAAGCTTTTCTGTATCGCATTATATTGCAATACAGAAATGAAGAATGATACCCATCCTAAAAATAAGTACGGATAGTTGTCACTAACGTGACCACATCCCTGCCGTAAAGGGGAAATGGCTAAAAGGGATTGCCTGTCAAATATTAAGAACCCAACAAGAGATTGATAGTGTCATTTAGTGCATTTTTAGCCATTTAGCCTTTTACAAAGTTGTCAATACACATCCAATAAAAATAGAGCCATGGGCTCTGTAGCTCATCAGGCTTTACATTTGATTTCGCTATAGGGAGTAACCAATCTGGTGCCCCCTTAGTAGGGGCCATGGGGCCACCAAAGCTACAATTTATAATCCTCACTAGATAAGGAGTTTGTACACAAAGTTTCAGCTTTCTAGGCCTTCTGCTTCTGGAGAAGAAGATGAAAATAGGTTTTTAGGGCATGGTCCCTTAGGCCCTTATTAGGGGCCACAGGGCCACCAAAGCTACAATTTATAATCCTCACTAGTCAAGGAGTCTCTCCACAAAGTTTTAGCTTTCTAGGCCTTGTGGTTCTGGAGAAGAAGATGAAAATAGGTTTTTAGGGTGTGGCCCCTGTGGCCCTTATTAGGGGTCACAGGGCCGCCAAAGCTACAATTTATAATCCTCACTAGCCAAGGAGTCTGTACACAAAGTTTCAGCTTTCTAGGCCTCATTGTTCTGGAGAAGAAGATGAAAATAGGTTTTTAGGGCGTGGCATATGTGGCCCTTATTTGGGGTCACAGGGCTACCGAAGCTACAATTTATAATCTTCACTCTTCAAAGAGGCTATACACAAAGTTTCAGCTTTCTAGGCCTTATGGTTCTGGAGAAGAAGATGAAAATAGGTTTTTAGGGCGTGGCACCTGTGGCATATGTGGCCCTTATTTGGGGTCACAGGGCCGCCAAAGCTACAATTTATAATCCTCACTAGCCAAGGAGTCTGTACACAAAGTTTCAGCTTTCTAGGCCTCATTGTTCTGGAGAAGAAGATGAAAATAGGTTTTTAGGGCGTGGCATATGTGGCCCTTATTTGGGGTCACAGGGCTACCGAAGCTACAATTTATAATCTTCACTCTTCAAAGAGGCTATACACAAAGTTTCAGCTTTCTAGGCCTTATGGTTCTGGAGAAGAAGATGAAAATAGGTTTTTAGGGCGTGGCACCTGTGGCATATGTGGCCCTTATTTGGGGTCACAGGGCCGCCAAAGCTACAATTTATAATCCTCACTAGCCAAGGAGTCTGTACACAAAGTTTCAGCTTTCTAGGCCTCATTGTTCTGGAGAAGAAGATGAAAATAGGTTTTTAGGGCGTGGCATATGTGGCCCTTATTTGGGGTCACAGGGCTACCGAAGCTACAATTTATAATCCTCACTAGTCAAGGAGTCTGTACACAAAGTTTCAGCTTTCTAGGCCTTATGGTTCTGGAGAAGAAGATGAAAATAGGTTTTTAGGGCGTGGCCCCTGTGGCCCTTATTTGGGGTCACTGGGCTACCGAAGCTACAATTTATAATCCTCACTAGCCAAGGAGTCTGTACGCAAAATTTCAGCTTTCTAGGCCCTGTGGTTCTGGAGAAGAAGATGATAATAGTTTTTTAGGGCATGGCCCCTGTGGCCCTTATTAGGGGTCACAGGGCTACCAAAGCTACAATTTATAATCCTCACTAGCCAAAGAGTCTGTACACAAAGTTTCAGCTTTCTAGGCTTTATGGTTCTGGAGAAGAAGATGAAAATAGGTTTTTAGGGTGTGGCCCCTGTGGCCCTTATTAGGGGTTTAAAAATATTCCAAGTGGAAGGGTTTGTGAAATATTGCACTAACAATAAGCAGGATGGACAGACACACAAAGCTGATTGCTATGTCCCCGGCTCCATGCTTCACGATGACGGGGCAATAAAGAAAGAAGTGTGGAATACCTTATAGTTTTATTGCGAAATTCCAGGAGGTATTAAAATTGAAATACAAATTGAGTGATGATGGATAAAGTGAAGATGATAATTAACTACTGACGATCACATCACCATTCAGAACAATGACATTACACATGCGACATTATTGTTATGACAAACTTGGAATGGCAACAAGATGTATCAAATATGAAAATATTTCTTCAAAGACAAGCAAAGTTTTTTATATGATTTCACGAAACAATACCATGTTTATCCTATATTTATCCAAGATGAGATTTTACATGATTTTTAGTCCCATACGGGAGAAATACCCAAATCAGTTTGTAGATAAGCTCCTATTTCTGGGCGATGATACTCATTTAGCATGTTGATATCACCTTTGGGAGGCAATAGGGTATGCAGTTCAACAGTGTGTAAGACTCTAGCACAGGGATGTCGATATGAAGACGAAGCCGTGGTTAACTTCGTCAACTCCCGATGTTGTCCACTATTCCATTGCCATCAACCCCATTGTAGAAGAAAAAGTTGTTGTGTGGTTGATCTTTCTGAGAGACAGCCTGCAAATAGAAGCAGAAACGTTGAGAAACAGGGTTTGTTGCAAGAGATTGTGACAGGTACAGATAAGTGGAGTTAGCTTCACGTTCGTAACCTGAGATAGGATGGGCTGGAGATGCAACTTAACTTAATAAACTTAAACAACATCGATGCAATGTATACCGGTAGTAGTCTAAACATTATTCAAACATAACTCTGTTAAATTTTAAATTCTGATTGGCTACTGTAAAAATCAGAAGAACAAAATTAAACAAATTTAATCAAGGTATGCAAATACTTAACTACTGTTGTCAAAACTGGAAAAAAACCCTGTCATTTGACATTTCATGTTGACAAGTTCTATCGTTCAGTGTCAGCATGTTTGTTAGATGTTGCAGAACTATATGTTCAAATTTTGATAATTTTCTCAGTACACAAAGACGCCTGACTGGACACTGCTCTTGTCCGACAAGTGACCACTGCCCACCTTGATGATCTCCTGGCCCAGGACCCCTCCGACCACTGCACATACTGGACTCAACTCGGCAAAACAGTAGCTGTAACAAGGATGGCAGAAACAGCATATCAATATCCATCACTTAACGTTGTGAAAAGAAATAAAGATCATCACCATATAATAATTATTTTGATATTTTGTTATCAATTGAAAATGGTGAAAAAAATGATAATATGTGAAAGGTCATTTGGATGGAACACTTATTTTGATAGTTAATGACCAACTATGAAAAGGGAAAAGTATGTATTTGAAATCCTAAAACATATTTATATATACCTGGTATACATGTATATATATATGAAACCTTTTTCATGAAATCTTATGTTTGTGAAAACCAGGCAACAGAAATAATCTTCATTTTACAATTCTACTTTTTTTCTGAATATTACCTAGCAAAATCCTCTGCAACAACTTTGCCATCAACCTTGAGTCGTTCCAGAGTTGTCTCCCTTACTGCCTTAAGCTCCTTGATATCCTCGCCTCGAGACTCAACCAACGGGCGTCGCTTGTGCTTGCCATAGAAGTCCAGGAACACTTGGTACAGAAAGAAGCTCATGTAAATAGTGTGCCAGGAGTTTCATTCAACATGACAGCAAGGTTTCTTGAGGATGATGAAGAAGTAAGAATATACTTTGAAAAATGTGTCTGTTTCATTAAAAAGATAAAATCCAGAGAGATAACTTTTTCCTGTACTCTACTTTACTGTTTTCCATTTCAAAATATTTTTCGAGACTAAAATTCCACAGGATCTCATTATACCAAGTGTTAAAAAAGAATGACAACAGTGAAAACAGACCAGACAAAACAAAGACGGTTAAAGATAATATTGGTTACTAAAATCAGAATGACACGACCTGACCATAAATTACTTTACTATAAAAAATGTTGCAAAAACACATAATTACTCAACCATGTGGCTGCGTAACAGAAATTTGACTTTATTAACTTTTTCCTCTAATCGTTGCAAAATTAGAGCCATTGACTCTGTAGCTCATCAGGTAGCATATTCAATTTTGCTTTAGGGTGTGGTCAGTGTTCCCCCCTTAGCAGGGGCCACTAAATTATAATACTACTTAGGAGTCACAATTTCTAAAATTAAATTGTAGGTGATGTGATTTCAGATACCAGTAATCAATTCAAACATACAAATTGCTCAAACATTCAAAGAAAATGTAAATAATTCTTAAAGGACCAATCCTAAATTGAGTGAGAAGACTACCAAATCTGCAGTTGAGAATTTAGGGTATATGATCTAAAGGTTTACCCAGCCCTTTTTAAGAGCCACAGAGCCATCAAAGCTTTAAATTATAATACTACTTAGGAGTCTGTACATAAAGTTTCAGTTTTCTAAGCCTTATGCTTCAGGAGAAGAAGAGGAAAATAGGTTTTAAGGGTGTGGCCCCTGTGGTCCTTATTTGGGGCCACAGGGACACCAACGCTATCAATCATAAAACTCACGCCTGATGCTTCTAGGGAATGTTTATGGATGGACGGACATATTTTGAGATGGACTAATTGATCATTCAAACCACAAGCCATGCTGGCCATGAAGTCTTCAAAGTATTTTGAACATTGAGTGAAGATACCTTGTGTGATGAAGTAAGTGTTGGGTGTCCTCTTTATCCTCTTCTTCATCTCATCCACACTCCAGTCCACATTCAGAGCATTCTCTAGACGCTTGAAGGTCATTGACTGAAAATTAGAGAAAATATTCAATACCAATTTCATTATTACATAATGAAATCCTACCATTATTCAGATAAAGGAGGAACATGTACCGACCTTTTTGACAACAACGGTGTCTGGTTCCTCTATTTTAGATTTCTTCGGTGACGGTTCATCATTCTCTTCCTCCGCCGTCGATGCCTTTGCCTTCGTGTTCTGCAGTTCTCTGGTTACATAATGTGCAACATATAGAAACAATCATTGGGGTTGATTATCGTTCAACATCATGTTTCATTTTTCTGGAATTGACAGTACTGATGATGAAAGTATTAAATGACTTAGGATATGATATCATATTCTGATTGTTAACAGAACACTTTAGTACAAACTATTTTTTTGAAAAATTGAAAAATGATAGAATATGTTCAGTTGAAATATTTATTTTGAATACACTCACTAAAATATCATAAGAAACTGAAATACTGAAACTAATTCAAACTGAAATTCAATTGACATGCTGAAAAGTTAAAACATTTTAAACAATTTGCAAGAAATGCAAAGAAAAGAACATCTCAGTTATATTTCATTGTAGATGTGATGATTAGTTACTTTATTGCTTTAATCAGTTACAAACTATGTCTGCCTTTCAGGAGATCCAACTCGATCACTGCAAGCAATGCAAATTTACAAGGGCTTAACAACAGCCATGATCAATATTTTCTGCATAAGCGTTTACATATTCTCAATACTTTCATTACCGGTATGTTAGTTAATAGTTATCAGACCCTGACAAAAGCCACATATTGCCTCGAATAATGTGTAGGGATTCCTAGAAACTAGATTTGTTTGCTTGTATTAACTAACTTGTAAGTGAGTTTGAAAATTCCAGGAATAAATTATTACACTATCAAACATAGCAAAATAAAAATTCCCCCAAAAAGCATAACTTGCACAAACCTCTTAATGAAAAGTGCATTATTTTCAACTTTTCTTGGTAATTTGAGAGTAAGTTGATTTTTGAGATAAATGCAGGCGACTTTGCTATTGCTACATCCTGGAAGAGCCCTTGAACCACAATATTTCAGTGTAAGGCAGAAGAGCCTATACAGGGAGGGGAATGGAGGTTTAAGAAACAGCTGAATGCATGGAGTCAAGATTCTCTGTAATCTCTGAATAAAACTACAATCAATACTGACAAAAAATAGCTGAAATCAGCTGAAAATTTCGATCCCTGCCTATATGAGCCACTGATTAAGATGGGTGCAAGTTATCTCCTAGGGGAAGATTAGAAAACAGATCAACATTTCTCTTTATTGATGTAATGTAACTGTTATTCCAACTAATGTCCAACAGAACTGAAGTTACAAATCACTTGATTCTGGACCACTTGTGGTACCTTCGCAGGATCATGAAAGTGAACAGAATTAATATCATATTTAAGATTTAGATTAAAGCATGTCATCAATTCTTATTTGCTAATGCTACAACCTATCCCCTGATATCCTCCAAGGGTATTCTGCCGTATCGCTGACGGGTGGTTGCCCAGCGCTATTTATAGCCTGTCTGTTTTCAGTCGAACTATTTCAAACTCCATACACTGTTGTCTAGTAATGTCGCACGTGGAAATCTAAGAGCTCGTGATTTGGAGCTTAGCGGGAGACCGCAGTGAGAATCAGATTTATTATCTAATAGCACTCCTATTGGTTAATTTGAATCACGAGGTGAGCACGCGGAACGAAACCAAGAAACTAGTTTGCCGCTGTCGCTGAAAGGGCATCATTTGATTGGCTTGCTATATATAGCGATACGACAGAAGATCATAGGAGGATATCAGGGGATAGGTTGTAGCATTAGCGGAGACATATAAGCTGATGTAGCAGGATACTTATATTCAAATAATAAGAGATGTATCTAATAATGAGACCAAATTGAGCACAGGTCATATAACAGACATCAGACAAATTTAGATCTTAGAAAATACTTTAAAATTGTTTGAATTCTGAAGGGATCACGAAATCCACAGGTGATAAACATCACACCTCTCCTAGCTACAAGTGCATGACAAAAATGTTCAAACAAAATTTGGTGATCAAAACAAATTTTGCAATTTGTTGGGCAAAAAATATGTGGTAAAACAGAGATTGACAGACAGAATCATTGGTATTGCTTTTATAAATACTCTTGAGAATCATAATCAGGGTAGGAAAATAGTTATATGAATCTTACTCTGCATATTCATGGACGCCAAGATCAGAGAACATGTAACCATAGTAACCAAAGACATCTCCACTGAAGAACTGGATGTTTTTGCTGGCACAGATCTTGTTGATTCTACAGAGTGTTTCGGGCGGACAACCAGTTACACAGACAACATCGAAGTTGGAGAAAAACTCTTCATCCTTGCTGTCCAAACTATCGGTATCGGCCGACACCTGCACCATTGGGTTGAGGAGCTGCACACGGTGCAGGGAGGATTCTGCTCTCTGGGACAATCAGAGACATTGCAATTAGTCGTGAATACTAAATTTAATAAAAGGACACAATTTAGCGACCCACTGAAATAATGTGTGTATCAGTAAAATTAGAAGTAATATAAAAACATTGTTCAAGAAATTACTGCACTTGCGTCACAGTTAAGAATTTAGTTTTTCATTCACTGTGATGCTTAACTAGTGTGAGATATTGAATCTAAAAGATTCAAAGTGATTAGTTTTGAGTGAAAGTTGTTTCCTTAAAATTTATCAAAGTTTGGAAAGAAATACCTTATTTTATTTGAATTAAACATACATTTTTTCCAACGTCTGTTTTTGAAACAAGAAACTGTGAAGTACCATCTTCTACATCTACCTGAAATGATAATGTTGAATTTTGTACATACATTTAACAATACAAATACTCAATAACAATCATATCAAACAAAAACCAGAATGCATTACCGGTAGTATTATCTTGTTTAAATGCATAAGTATCATTCTTATGTTTTCATCAAAGAAATTACCCATTTCCATTGTGTCTAAACATTAAACACAATGAAAGACATCGTATAAGAGATAAAAACCTGTAGAACTTAACTTCTGCAAACTGTCAGATTATTGAAATCATTTTTAACATATTCAAAATCCTCAAAATCCAAAACATAAATAGTGAATAGTCACTGTCAAAACATACATGTATCACAATTATTACAAAATAATTGGCTTTGAAGTGTAGTGATCTGAAAAGATCATATTCCAACAAAATGATTATTATGACAGCTATCACCAAAACTGCACAATAAGAAAAAGTCGTATTTCATAATCAATTTTGCCTCTTGAATAACACATACCAATGTGGAGTCCAACAAAGTTATAGACTTTATGCCTGCTAGTACAATGTTTTTGGCCACCTCAGCTCCAAGTCCCTTTAAACCAACCATAAGGACGCGAGCAGCCCTCAGTCTACAAGACAAGAGAAATATCACAGCATTCAAATGAGTCTTTGATTTAGTCTGACTTTAAGAGATTGCACAATATAAGGATAATATATAAATGTGGATTCATGAAAGTATAATATGCTTCCAAACTGTGACGGAAGGTGAAATTGTATCCAAAACGAACACACTGTCTATTTCTAAACACCACTCAAACATAAAAACAAACGGTCGGACAGGCGAACAGACGGAGCCAACGACTATAACCCCCCGCATTATATGCCGATCAGAATAGAGATACAATGTTACCAGTAACTAGTTAAATTGTTATCTAGTAAAGAAAGACAAACTAAGAAATTTGTTCCAATATTTCGTTAAGTTATAATCCTCAATGAATATTCATTTATTTTTTATTTGCAATCTTCAAATTCTATTCTTTACTACAAGGTATACATCTACATGCATATAGCAACAGTAGTAATTTATATATAGATACATGAAAATAAAGCCGGCTGATCGTAACCCAACCTCAGAAGTTTTAGGTCTCAAACATAGACCTTGTACATATAAGGTGACTTCGCTCCTTGACCCTAATATCTGGTACAAGAAACTTGCTTTATACATTGTTATATATATATATAGGGTACTTGACACCACTGTGGTCAGTTTTCGTTTTGCTAGATCACTGCATGTGATGTAGGTTGCTGTTCCTTTAAGTGGCACGCTTCAGGAAAACCGATACTGTGCCAGTACTCGTTCTGTACCATTAGCCAGTATGCCCTTATCAACTTTATAAGCCAGTACTGGCCCAGTTATGTTGTGTAAATCTGAAACACTGAGTGGCGCGTTATTTAAGACGTCACAACTGTTTGCCTTTGAGATGTTATGCCATTGAAAGAAACGGGCCAAATGACACAATGCGGGTATCCTAAAGCTGATAAAAAAGCTTACTTCCATAAAACTAAAGCAAATAGAAAATTATTTTAGAAAGTTAGAAAATGACAACAATAACAGTAAACATTGAGAAGCGCACATAAAGTATCCTATCGTGGTGATTCGCCTCAGCCAAATTGCGAGTGTTCCTTCATTGTCATTCAACACTGGGAAATCCTTCAAATCAACCAATCAGATACTAGTAGTCATGTTACAATCAACCATAGACTGTTATCACCTATCACTTTTTATATAGACAGGTGGAATTAATGTTTTGTAATGTCATTATGATTATCTTGAACGCTTATTAAATAATAACCTTCTCTGTGCATCAAGTCCCCATAGACGTATCTGTCTATCATAAAGTGCTGCTTCATCTTCAGTTATATTTTCTTCTTTTCCCATATTTACTGAGTCTGTCCAAATGTACAAACAATCAACACGGCCAAAACTGCCGGCACACTGTGCTGATGTCTTTTGTAACAACCACTTTGATTGGCTCAACCAGAAGCATCTAAAAATCCGGAAAAAGTCACTACAACAGTAATATTTGGCCAAAAGTATCAGCATGTTCTATGCCATGATAAAGGTAAGTTCATTGAATAAAATAGATTATAGGTAAAAAATACGTTTCACTTACAATGTAGTTTTCCGCGATTTTTAAAACTATTTCTGGTTAATATGATTCCGGGAAAAAATATATAAACCAATAGAAATTGACGTAACAAGTGAAGAATTTTACAAAAAGCAACTTCACAGTACATTCGAAATACAGTTTCAAAAATACACCCCGAAATGTTTCAGAAATATAGCACATGATCTAAAAATGCTTTAATCTTTTGATCTTTAAAAAAATTATTATATCCCACGTTATTAAGTTTGTCGTCAGCAAATATATTTTTATCACTCGAAGAGAATCTATTTTCGTGAAATTTCTAAATTCCATCTTTTATATACGCTAGGTACATTACTTCCTCATTACGCAGAAGAGCTTCGAAACTTGGCAGCATGTTGCTTGAAAATGATTTTGTAAGATAAAATCATATTTTAATCTCCTCCGTTATTTGTTTATCATTAATATTGACACTAAAATCATTATCTTGAGTTTACACGACGTTTATTATCTAAATGATGTATCATGTTTATTTAATTTATTTTGCAGTTTCTCACTGAGCTCACCAGATTGTTCCAAAAAGGGAAAACATCTGGTTCAATTATGCTGACCATGAAGAGATGTAAGCATATTTTGTAATTTTCCAATCTTTCCAAATAGTTAATATAAATGTTTTAAAACTGAAGTACACATTCAGAAGTATGTGGTAAATGTTCACCTATACTTAATATGAAATTGCATCTGTCTTGTAAAGTTATGCACTTCTGTAACATTTCTCAATGTAAAGCCATTCAACTAAATAATAATTATCCTCAGTACATATGGTCGAGTAGCGTAAGTTGGTTAGTGTCTTAAGTTCGTGACGTCAGTTTAACACGCGCTAATTCCCGCATTGTTTACGTCATACCTGAATAAATATTACGTAATCAATCACAACATCAAAGCCGATCAGCCGACAAGCACAGCAGCCAAAATGCGATTCAAACAGGTAAGATTGGCTTGTAACTACATTAATCACAGTAAACAGGTTCGGGAGACCCCTCGATCGGGTACTGACCCCGATCGGGAACTAACAGCCCGATCGGGATAATAAAATTCTCAAAAATAGGGGAGAAAGTGTTGTTTTTCTTGTTCACATTTCCATATCAAAACGGCGCATCATAACGAATGAATCATTAGGTAAACGAATCTTTCGCCCAGCTTTCTGCAAAAAGTGCGCATCAAGACGATACCGCAAATTGGTCGCAGACCCCTCCAAACAGAAGCCCCCTTTCATAACATTGCACATTATCGTCACCAAAAACAGAATTAAAGTCAATATTCACGCAAGGTTTAACAGCACGGGAACTATCACCCACCTAACTTTCGATGTAACTTCCCTGCACCAACTAAACTCCTTCCGGTTTCCTGCAAAGGGGGGTAACGCACTTGATTAGAGGGTATACGGTGAAAACGGCGATAGACCAAAACGGCAACTAACAAGAACGGCGACAGGTCAGTCGAAATGACAATAAAAGGTAAGAAAAACGGCAAATCATATTTATTAGTAAATTGTATGTCAAATTCGATGAACGTGGTTCTAATGATGAGGTTGCTAAAAAAAATCCAATGTTATGTTGTCTTTCATGTTATGCTAATCTTTTTCTCATAACCTAGCATTAGATTAATGTGAGCAAAATAATCATTATTAAAGAATTCCTTTTCATAAAATAAATGTTGCCGTTTGGCCAATTTAATTTGACATACAATTTACTAATAAATATGATTTGCCGTTTTTCTTACCTTTTATTGTCATTTCGACTGACCTGTCGCCGTTCTTGTTAGTTGCCGTTTTGGTCTATCGCCGTTTTCACCGTATACCCTCTAATCAAGTGCGTTACCCCCCTTTGCAGGAAACCGGAAGGAGTTTAGTTGGTGCAGGGAAGTTACATCGAAAGTTAGGTGGGTGATAGTTCCCGTGCTGTTAAACCTTGCGTGAATATTGACTTTAATTCTGTTTTTGGTGACGATAATGTGCAATGTTATGAAAGGGGGCTTCTGTTTGGAGGGGTCTGCGACCAATTTGCGGTATCGTCTTGATGCGCACTTTTTGCAGAAAGCTGGGCGAAAGATTCGTTTACCTAATGATTCATTCGTTATGATGCGCCGTTTTGATATGGAAATGTGAACAAGAAAAACAACACTTTCTCCCCTATTTTTGAGAATTTTATTATCCCGATCGGGCTGTTAGTTCCCGATCGGGGTCAGTACCCGATCGAGGGGTCTCCCGAACCTGGTAAATATGTGTGAAAAAGTTAAGTAAACTATACCTCAAACTTTAATGCTTCATACAAAATTTGAAATTTAATCTAAATGGAAAGTGAGAACTTGACCAGCGTTACGTCGAGTCACTGCTCCTGTCATAACAAAGTTACATACTACTAGTCGCACGACTAATTAAATACAGTCAAGAACAGGCGTCTGTTGGCTTAAGTAGATGTGAATGAAATTTTAACTGTATTGACTAATAAGATGATTAATTATTCTATTTTTTTAAAAGTGTTTCAATTAAAACATTATTTCAAATTGTTTAATACAGTTCTGAAACAATGAGTTATAAAATCCTTATTTAAAATAAAATTAATAGTTTTTGTAAATAAAATATTTTCATTTCTTGTAGGTTAACCCTGTGAAGTGTAAACAATACCGTTTGTATAGCCAAGATGCACTTACTGAAGTCACATTTCTGTTAAAGAAAGAGACATACCTGTTGCCAAGGCATCAAGGATGTATCAGGTTCCGATGCAGACTCTTCGTGACAGGGTACTGGGTAAAATAAGCATTGACACGGTTACAACTTGCAGGGCACCGGTTCTTACTCTTGATGAGGAAGAAAAGATTGTATCTCATCTTAAACTTGTGGCCAAGTATGGTTATGGTTACACCAGACAGGAAGTTGTTGACATTGCAACTGACTATGCCATTCAATTAGGGAAACGGTCTAAAGATAATCCACTGACTTTGAGTTGGTTTGTTCATTTTGCGAAGCGATGGCCCGAAATAAAAATTCTGCGACCAAGATCCTTAGAAATCCAAAGGGCAATTTCAACATCATCAGAGGTTCTCGACAACTACTTTGTACAGCTCGAGGAAATTTTCATCAAATATAATTTGCATGATAAACCACATTTGATCTTTAATGTTGATGAGAAGGGTGTCAGTCCAGTTCATTCTCCACCATACATTGTTGCCGGATCAGAATGTCATCCCCAAGCTGTCACTGCAGGCAAAGGAAAAACAACAACTATCATTGGATGTGGTAGTGCAAGTGGCATGGCTGTTCCACCCTTCTTTATTTTTGCTGGGAAGAGGCTTGTTCCTGACCTGATGAAAGGTTCAACACCAGGATCAAAAGGGGTCATGTCTGACAGCGGTTGGTCAAACTCTGACATCTTTCGAGTCTACCTCCAAGAACATTTCATCAAATATGTTCCCCAGCGCGACCCTGACCAGCACCTTCTCCTCCTCCTTGACGGTCACATGACTCATGTCAGCCTTGACCTTATCGAATGGGCACAGAGAAACAGGATCATACTCTTCATCCTACCAGCGCACACATCCCATGTGCTCCAGCCCTTGGATGTGGGATGCTATGGTCCTTTTCAAAGGATGTTCCATGGAGAGTGCCACAAACTTACAAGACAGTCCATTACTGCAGTGACCAGACATGACATTTGTCATATTTCTTGCAAGGTCTATGGGAAAGCACTGTCCATGGAAAACCTTCACAGTTCATTCAGGAAAACAGGTGTGTATCCTCTGGATAAATCTGTGATCAGCTGCCATGCTACAACACCAGCTGAAGTGTTCAGGGTCAACAATGATGGTGATGATGGTGAAGATGTTCCTGATGTTCCTGATGTTCCATCTCCTGAATCCCTTCCTCCTGCACTTCCTCAGCCAGACCCAGTGATCTCTCCCTCGGCTATATTCACTACAAGAGTGGAGACAATCATCGACAGGAAGAGGCAATCAAGACAAAAACGAAAGCAAAGAAAACATATTGGGAAAGTTGTGTCAGGAAAAGCAGTCACAGAAGAGACAGTTCACAAGCAGGTCAGTGATTACAAAGAGAAGCAGAAGAAAGTTATCAAGAAGACAGAAAAAAAGAAAAAACAAAGCACAAAGAAGACAGTGCAGGCAGCCACCAGTGCTGGACCCTCACATATCTATGTAAGTGGCTCTGAGGACAGTATGGACACAGAATTAGAGGATGTTACAGAAGAAGAAAAATGCTGTGTTTGTAAGAAATTCACACCAAGTGAAGTCAGAGACAGTGTGTCTGTCATATTTGTGAAATGGGCTTAATGTAGTGGAATCCATTGTCAACACTGGGTTCATCTAAAATACTGTACAAATGTCACTGTCATTCGGTTGGGTGATAAATCTACTGTCCCCATTGCCCAGCTGACACTGAAGAGTGATTAATAAATGACAACAAATCAGAATTCATAAATGTTTCATAAATGAATATTCTCAATAAACTCTAAATTATCCCTATGACATACATGTTTTTGCCATACAAAATATTTATCAGAGCTTTAATTATTGATTGTTATATCTCCAATAAAATATTAAATTCTTGACTAGGAATTGTATAAGAACTGTAATAACTCAAAGTAAAAGAATTGTGAGAATAAACAATGAAAACTCATTTACTTCCTTATTTTTTCTACAGCACATGTAAGATATGTTCATGAAATGTGAAATATGAAATTAAAGTTTCAATGAAAACAAATTTATATATCTTCTAACTGTATCAGCAGAGGGCCGCCTGTTAATTGTTTCTTTTGAGGTTGTCGGAAGGAAAGCATTACATTTTTGTGACGTCACGAACTTGAAACACAATGGCGGCGGTCTTGAATATCTACAATAAAGTTTCAAAAGGTTTGTTACTAAATATTCTAGAATGAAATATACTTGACAGTTACATTTGAAGACATAAAAAACGATGTAGTTTTAGTACGTGATAATTCGTAACTGATTTGATAATTTCTTTTTGAGTATTTCGCTTCGTTCTGTTAGGGTCACGAACTTCGGACATCCGAGGATACATACATTATTGGAAATTCGGGTTTTCTTTTGACAGCCACAGTGCAGCGCCAGTTAATGCATTGTTTTGTACTGACGATATCTGATTTACAACTAAAGGTGGATGTTGTTAGCCACAGGAGCAGCAGCATTGTGTGAAAACATGTTTTGAACGTTAGACCCCTTAAATTTGTGTCCCTAATTCACTCTATTGTTCAATGGAAAGTTCATGCTGTTATCCCTACCATGCCTTTTCAGACAGAATGTCAAAACCTTATATATTAGTAACGTAGTCTTTTTGTCAAATAAAGAGTTTATGACTTGTTAGATGTTTTTAAGAGGTGGAGTCATCTTGACAACCAAATATGTACATTTATAAGCTTGAATAATAGTTCATCACAAACATTAAATCATTAAACCCTACATCACCTCACCTCACCTTAAGAACTTACACCCAATAGTTAACATATGTTGATTTTATTTCATGTTTTCATTAAAACAGTTTTCTTCTTCATGTTCTTAAAGATTGTTTCCCTGTTTGCTATGACATATAAAACCGTCAATTTAATACAATGGAATCTTTAACATCAATACAGTGAAAAAGCTTAAATTGTTAAGATATGTAAAATATACTGAACATCTTTGAAAACGCACCACCTTTAATAGTGTGGATTTCCAAGAGCATAAGCGAGCAATCCGTGTATATTTGCCATACGTTTGTAGACCAATGTTTGGTAAAGGAAAGAAACAAGAACAATTCAAACAAAACGGTGAAGTTTTAATTCAGTTGACCATGAAAGAAAGGTGGTGTCCAAATGGAAAGTCAGTAACGTGTATGACCACTGTTAACAGCAACACAGGCTGTGCACCGTCTCCTCATTGAGCGGATAATTCTCTGAATAATGTTCTGAGGAATTCCATTCCACTCTTGTTGCAAAGAATTGTAACATTGATGTGCCAACCTGCAACATGCCCAAGGCGCGTTCTCGTTCCTCTGCTGACAATCTTGGCATTGCAAAATAAACTTAACTTTGACAGGTACAGCTGAAATGAGGATGATTTAATGCTGACGTTTTTTTTTTACCCCGACTCAGCATGTTTTCCGCATGCAATTTGTGCTGTTCCTGTGTGTAGTGCATGCATTTTGTTGTTTTCGTGTAATTTGTTCGATGATGTGTTCGGGCAATCCGTTCTCGGCTATATGTCGTTTTTTATGGTCTTTTGTGTTATTATAATATATAATAATAATATAATATAATAATAATAATAAGAGCATTTATATAGCGCTTTTCCAGGCTGGATATCCTGCTCAAAGCGCACAGAAATAGTCAAGAAAGTTGAGTGTGAATTCAGCAGAATGCTAGTCCAAACAAGTGAGTCTTTAAGAGACGTTTGAAAGTCTGAAAGTCAGCACAGGTGCGAACGGTTTGTGGAAGAGCATTCCATTCTTTTGCAGCAGCAAAGGAAAATGAGCGGTGTCCATATTTTGTGAGTTTTACTTTTGGTAAGACGAATAGGCACTGATTTTCTGAGCGGAGTGATCTGGTAGGGACATAGGGCTCAAGTAGCTCTGTGAGGTAATTAGGAGCTGTGTTGGACCTGCATTGGTGGGCTAGACAGAGGAGCTTGAAAGTAATCCTGTATTGGATTGGCAGCCAGTGGAGCTCCTGCAGAACAGGGGAGATGTGGTGGTGTCTAGGAGTTAGAGTGGTGATCCGAGCTGCGGTGTTCTGGACATGCTGAAGTTGATCTGTGCAACATTTCCAACCTTCATTTATACTCTAAAAATAATAATATTACCATAATTCCAAATTTACAGATGGTGCGTTTTCAAAGATGTTCAGTATATATACATCTTGTGCCATTTGCAGGGGATTTAGCTCTATCAAGGCAGCAGTTTGTATTGATTGTAACTACTACTACCAATTTTATCTTAAGACGTTAAAATTGTTTGCTTTTTCTGTTTATCAGACGATGGTAAGACGAAGCCAGTTCCCAGAACAGGGAACCACCCAGATCCAAATGAATACAAGTGTTTGATCAGAGCCACACTCGGCAACAAGAAAATCAGCACTGTTGTAAGCACATTGTCCCTCTAGTTTGTCTTTGTTTAACGACTCAAGTTTGAAGAGTCCTTAATTCTAGACAAATTTCTGAAAAGGAGAATTTTTTAAATGAAAGCATTCAGATCAAGATTGATTCAAGCTGAGTAATTACTGGAATTTTGATAAAATCAGCTATTCAATTTTAAAGTTATTTGTTTCTGATATAATTTTTTGAAGTTAATACCACTTAAAACAAATAACAATTTGTTAATCTTTCACGTTACATCATCTTAAGGATTGTTTTATTCTTTCTTTTAGGTAAATCAGAAGGATGTGAATAAATTCCAGTTGGTAAGAATCCTTTGCAATTTTTTAGTGTGATTTTATATGTTAGAGAAGTCCTACATTGTAGTTTGTTAAGTTTGGTACAAAAGAAATAAGATATCCATCAAAAGGCTGTTCAAACTTGGTCGATAACTTGTTATCAGAGATGATCAGTTTCAGTCACCTGAGATATTGTTTCAGTGATGATCAGTTTAAGTTACCTGTGATATTGTTTCAGTGATGATCAGTTTCAGTCACCTTAGATATTGTTTCAGTGATGATCAGTTTCAGTTACCTGAGATATTGTTTTCAGGCATATGCAAACTTGCTAAAAGGAAATTTGGATGGTTTGAAGAAAAAAGACAAAGGAAAGAAAAAGAAAGCTACTCAATAGATGAAGGACACCAAATCATTATTTATGTCATGTCAATTTGAAATTGTCACAAATGTTGAGTAAATTTTCATGTGTACTGGATGCTTCAAGTGAAAGGGTTATGGATGTACATATAAAACTAAGATTAAATGGTTTTGTTTGCTGATTAGGTAAGAAGAATAATTCTTTTGTATGAAAATATATATAAATCTGTTTCACTGTGTTTTACAAGACATGTTTAATTTCTTATAAATGTTATCCTTAGATGAATGTTCCTAAGACCATTATCCCTAGCCTAAGAAAATTCTTGACTGACTTTTTGTTTAACTCTTTGTCACTTTGAACAGTTTTGGGTTAAATCTTGGTTAAGATTTATGTGTCTCAGAGGATGGCAATGTTAGGTATTCCATATTAAATATACATTGTGTTTGATTGGTGTATCCTTGTTAAATAATTCATGAGTAATTCATAAGATGTATTACATGTATGTGTATATCAATATTTGACTGCTTTCGTTAAATTTTCAGTCTTCATTGAATGTTTGTGTTTGGCTGTAAATAGCTCACCTGATAACAAATAAACTTATCATGTACTAGATTTGTGTTTTTGTTTAAACATTCTGTTTGAAGATACATGTATTCATTAACATTTTCAATTTTAAAACCAACAAAACTAGAAGACATAGTCATCAACATCCCTGGCCAAATTATTTTCATTAAAGCTCTAAAAAATTTCTTACATGGGCAAGACTACATTCCCCGTGACACAGTAAAAAGACAAGTACATAGTCCATCAATGCATGCTAGTTGTTACATAATACTTGTATAATTATCCAAATTTGGGAAAAAAAATTTACAAAAATTAATTCTTTCTTTTAACTATTGACTGATATCCTTCAAATATCTACTTTCAGAGTAGAAAACACGAATTTAAAAATTAAATGTAATAACCATTGACAAATAACAATTCAGCATTTATCGACTAATCGATTAGAATAAAATCCCCTCATATGCAAATGATAAGATCTGACAAGAAATAGGCGTAGACTTCCGGTTAGCTGTGCATTGATGTAGGCCACTGAAAAATCGCTCTCCGAAATCCATCAAAATCTAAATAAAATGTCGACAAATAAAGGCCGAAATAAATCCACAAAGGACACAGAATATCAGTCAACCCCTTCCAAACAATTAGATGAGTACTTGACAAGATCTAAGGTAGCGGGGACTGAAAAATCTACTGAACAACAAACATTGATGAAAACAGGGGACGCCATTACAGTCGAAAATTTCGATGACATGAAATCATATATGGATAAGGTCCTCAAGAAATTTACACAGGATATTTCGGCCAAGATTGATAGTGTCGGTACTGACATTTCACACCTACGTAATTCTTTAGACGAGACGCTAAAAACAGTCGAACACAACACGCAGGACATAAGCGACAACAGGACCGAGATAAACAAACTGAGGGACGAAGTGGAACGAAGATTCCAACTACAGGAGCTGAACCAGCGAAAGTCTAACCTGCTCATATATGGCATTCCAGACGAAAGGGATCCGGAGACCACTACCCGTGAGTTGTTTACATGTATGAAGCTACCCCGTGCGCGTGAAATGATGTTCATAAATATTCACCGACTCCCCCGTTTAGGTAACTGGGAGCGCACGAAGGATTCCCCTAAACCTAAATGCTTATATATCATTTCAAAATCAATTATAAACTATATCACTAAAGGCTATGCAAACAATGAATTCAATGAACTTAATGGCCCAGACTAAGATTCGAATAGTTTCAGCTAATTGCAGAGGGTAAGCTGAAAAGAATAAAAGACAAGAGATAATGAAAATATGGAAAAGAAAAAACTATTCAATAGTATGCCTTCAAGATATACATATTTCAGAAAAAGATAAAGATATAATGAAAAATGAATGGGGATTAAATTGCATTATTGCCCCTTTTAAATCTAACGCAAGAGGGGTAGCAATTCTTTTCAACAATAATATTGAAATCAAAATACATAAAACCCTTATTGATGACAATGGCAATTTTATTATAACTGACATAACAGTAGATGGAATTAATATCACACTTACAAACTTATATGGCCCAAACAAAGATGAACCTTTATTCTACTCTAAGTTATTCAATGACATAGTGGAATTTGGTAATGAATCAATTATTATTTGTGGAGACTGGAATCTAGTTCTTAACCCTTCAGTTGATCTTGAAAATTACAAATATGTAAATAATCCAAAGGCAAGAAATGTTGTTTTAGAAAAAATTGAAGAATTGGATTTAATAGATATTTGGAGAGAACAACACTATACTAATAAAAAATTTACCTGGTGGAAGAGGAATCCTAAACAGCAAGCCCGGCTTGATTTTTTCCTAGTTTCTCAGGACTTGTCTAATATATCATATGAAACTGACATTGTCCCAGGATATAAATCAGATCATTCACCAATTACACTATCACTATCAAATCATCTAAGCAATGAAAGGGGCCGTGGATATTGGAAATTTAATACCTCCCTTTTACAGAATGTCGAATACATTTCAATTGTTAAAAAAAAATTACATAATACCCTTCGAGAATATACAACAAATATATTTACAGATGATGAATTTAATGATCACATGAGTGATGGAACCCTTGAATTAAAAATTCCTGTATCTTTATTTCTTGAAACATTTTTAATGAATCTGAGAGGTAAGACAATTTCTTTCTCCACTTTTGTAAAAAAAAAACAGAGAAAAAAAGGACAATTCTTGAAGAAGAAATACAAACCATTGAAGAAAATATAAGAAGTGATTTTAATAATTTAAGTGAAAATACTTTATCACAATTGGCTTCAAAGAAAAAACAACTGGAACAACTTAATGAAGAAGAAATAAAAAGATCTCAGTTTTTTAAAAGAATCAAATGGTACGAAGAAGGCGAAAAACCAACAAATTACTTCTGCCATCTTGAAAACAGAAATTACACCAGCAAACTTATTAATAGTATTATTAAAGATAATGGAGACTTGGTTACAGATGGTGGCTGTATCTTAGATGAACTTAAACAGATTTACAGTAAACTGTATACTGACATTCACCATCATGACGAAGCAGAATTGTAACATGAACATTCCAAAAATAAGCAATGAAGAATTTGACATGTTAGAAAAAGAAATAAGCCTTAAAGAGATTGGTAAAACAGTTTTCTCCATGAAAAATGATAAAAGCCCAGGAATTGATGGCTACCCTATAGAGTTTTTAAAGTTGTTTTTGAAAGATCTAGGCCCATGGGTTCATAGATTTATAAAGGAAACTTTTACAAAGAATGAGTTGACAATTACAATGAATAGAGGAATTATTACTTGCTTGCCCAAACCAAATAGAGACAGAAAATTTATTAAAAACTGGCGCCCAATTTCATTGTTAAATTCACTATACAAAATTATCAGCTCATGTATAGCGAATAGGATCAAGCTAACATTAGAGACAATTATTCATGAGAATCAAACAGGTTTCATACCTGGGAGATGTATAAGTGAAAATATAAGATTACTCTATGACATCACATTTGAAACAAGAAGGTTATATAGACCTGGCCTCCTTTTACTAATTGACTTTGAAAAAGCCTTTGATACTATTTCAAAACCATTCATAATTCAGGCAATGAAATCATTTGGATTTGGACCTAATATGATTAATTGGATTAAGATCCTTACAGGCAATAATACAGCAGCAGTATTACAAAATGGTCATATCTCCTCCTTTTTTCAGCAAGAAAGGGGCTGTAGACAGGGTGACCCAGTTTCTCCCTATCTCTTCATCCTTGCAGTAGAAATATTAGGAATTATGGTAAGATCTACTTCTGATATTAAGGGCATAAGACTTAATGACAATGAGCACAAACTTGGCCAATATGCTGATGATACACAACTTTATCTAGATGGATCTGAAAAAAGCCTCAATGCTGCAATACAAACACTCAACAAATTCTATAAAATGTCAGGGCTAAAAATGAATGTAAACAAAACAAAAGCTATATGGATTGGTTCAATGATTGGTAGTAATATCACAGATTCACTCTAGCTAATGACTTGTATTTAGACTGGCACAGTGGGGACTTTGAAATATTAGGAATAACTCTAAATGCTTCTCTAAAGACTTATGGGTAATCAACACCAGAAAACGCCTAGAACACATAAATAGAATACTGGCTAGTTGGCGAGGATGAAAATTGACTCTTATTGGGAAAATCACTGTTATTAAAACCCTTGCTGTCTCATCCTTAGTACATATTTTCTCTGCTCTCCCTAACCCCCCAAAATCATTCATTGATAAACTCAATAAGATAATATATAAGTTTCTTTGGAATGACAAAAATGATAAGATTAAAAGATCAAATATCAGTAGAACATATGAAGATGGAGGTCTAAGAATGATTGACATAGATTGCTTTATCAATGCTTTGAAATTATCCTCATTAAAATGTCATTTGAAGAAAAACTCAAGCTTAATTAACATCTTTACATTAGGTCAGTTATATTCACTAGGTTCTAATGCAGTTGATTGTTTATCAGACAAAGATAATCCCTATTGGAGAGATGTTTTATTGGCTTGGCAAACATTTTATAAAAAACACAGCTTTGACAGTGAGGATGTAGACCAAATCTTAGCCCAGCCACTTTGGCTAAATCATTTCTTTAAATCTTCATACATCATAAAGAACTGGTATGATCACGGTATACATTTTATTAGAGATATCATTTCTGAAGAGGGGTTTCACAACTTTGCTTTTGTTAAACAGAGGTTCAAAATAAAAGGAACATTTTTAGATTATCAACATTTGTTAAACAACATTCCAGAGAATTGGAAACAGCAATTCTACCATGACATTTCAAAATCCTCGAATTTCATTGGTTTATTTCTATGGTCGAACCTACGTTCGAACACGATTTTTATGACGGGCGATTCACCGCGGTTTGATACACACTGGCATTGAGACGAACGAGTCGACATGCATACAGTCACCGTACGCTTCGGCAGTTGTTTCGTCTGAATACTAACTAAAAGTATTTTATCATTGTACTACCCGTACTTTTATATAAGTAGAGTTTGGTTCGCATCAATATCGTGCATGTTTATATCCAGGAAATAGTGTAATTTAAAGCGAAAGGCTGAATTTAGATCAATAAGCTACCGCAACCGGTTTTGGTTTGAGCGATGTCAACAGTGACGTCAACCTTTGACGTCATAAGCACAAGACATTATGACGTCACAGTGTTGAACCGGAGCACAACTGACGTTACGCGGTAGAAAAGAAATGACATTTAAAACGCTATAAACACTCGTCATGGTAGAATGGAGATAAACCTACTGTGTTTTTTCATTTTCGTGGTTTAACGTAGATTCGATACCGTTGATGTTACATTCGAAGCCTCACGCTAACGCGTTCGGCTCCGAATGACATCAACAGGTATCGAATCTACGTTAGACCACGAAAATTAAAAAACACAGTAGGTTTATCTCCTAATTAGAAAACAGAATTATATGTTTAAATCATCTTACTTATAATATTGTCCATTATGATATGATCTCTGATAGTAAAGGGTATTTTATGATAAACTGATTTGTAACAAAACTGTTCCCAAGGTACTAGAGTTTTGGAACAATATCTTTCAACAAAACATAAATTGGAAGGATGTCTTTATATTTTACAGACAATGTACCAATGATTGTAAGCTACTTGATTTTCAATATAAATTCATTTTCAGAATTATTTATACAAAGAGAGAACTACTGAAGATGAAGCTAGTTGATAATGATAAATGCACATTTTGTAAACATGCCTCAGAAGATATCTCACATGTATACTTTGACTGTGAATTTGTACAAAGATTTTGGCAAGACTTGGAAATGTTTATTAATAATCATCTTCATTGTAACATCATACTTACAAAATTTGATATCACCTTTGGAATTAGCTCTCACAATAAAATACTTAATCAAATGATACTTTTAGCCAAAAGATTTATCTATGTCTTTAATATAAGACAATATGTACTCTCTTCTGAGGAGTTTCTAAAATATCTAAAAATGACATGTTCAATTGAAAAATTTATTTCTAGGAAAAATAACAGATTTGAAGTATTTATCAGGAAATGGAACCAGTTGCCAATGATACTAGGCATTGAATGAAGCTCTCATAAAATACTTACCCACTCTGTCCATACAGCCATATGTTGATGTTGTATACACTTACCTCTGTTAATTTTGCAAATGTACTTGCCTAATCATGTAACTTGTACAAATGCTTTGAAATGGTATTAAAAAAAAGAAAAGAAAAAAAAAAAGAAATAGGCGTAAGTATTGATTATTTAATTAAAACGACAGTTTGATAAAATACACGATAAATACTTATTTTTTTAAGTGACCTTTATGCATTATAAAAAACGTCACGCATAGTCAATGTTTTTCAATGTAAAATATTGTCTTGCATTTAAAGGGGCAGTAGCACGTTTTTTGATAATTTCATATTATAAAATTTTCACTGATAATTGTAAGTTTATATTAAATGTATTATTTTGACAGTGTCAAAAATCTCATTACACAAACCAATCATCCATAGTCAGAGGACAAAGTATGAAGATTCACATAAAATCCATTGGCGGCCATTTTTTGTGAACACCTTTAATTAATTTTTTGTAAGAAAAAGGAATCGCATGGCTATACTTTACATTATAAATTTGAATTATTACTGCTCCATTTGTCATTGTCTATCAAATGGAACCATTAATTTTCATTTTCCTGACATCACCTTATATTCCCCCTAAAAACGTACTACTGCCCCTTTAAGAATTATGTTTATGGTTAACATTTTCTCGATCCATATTCAAGCTTTAATCCTTTGTCATTGAAAATGTGTTTTGAGGATGCAATAAAGTCTACTTTTTATGTTTGATAATAACCTGCATCCGAGGGACATTACTTGAATAATTCCCTTGTTGTACCCCTTGTTGAACGAGTCAGAAGGAAATTGAAATATATAAAGACCTCAATGAACAATGGAGTTATGTCACTAAAGGTTTATGCTATGACATATCACTCAAATAATTATTTCGGAACGATGTAATTAATGATTTTTGTCAACTAACTATGACTTTTGACAAATATCACAAATCTAATTTTGACACTGCAAATGTTTTGGCGATACGCCGTCACGAACTTTCAGAGTTTACACTCACGAACGCTAAACCCGATGTTCTGACTACTGAGCTATTATGACAGCGCTGAGAGAGGTGTTTTGTTAGGTCTTCTTTTAAGGTTTAAACTTTTGGTTTTCTTTGATATTTTACGGCCGCCTTCGTTATTTCCCATCTTTTCACGTTATCGTTCATATCAATGTTATTATAACTAGTTGGCCGTTTATAAAATAGATAAGACATAGTCCATGGAAATTATCAATAATAAAGGATGTCTGCCCTTCTGATTTGCACGTGAGCAAATCCCGCGGGCAAAACATCCTTTATTTTTGATAATGCCCGTGGACCATGTCTTATCCATAATCTAATTTAAAATACGATCAGTTAAGGACTGGTAAGGGGTACACATACTTAAAAATAGTTGCTAACTTGCTTTTTAAAGATTGTCCTAACTGTAGGACTACTTTGAGTTTCACAACCTTTAAAATAATGTATGCTTAACAACCTTCACGAGATAATGTAACGACTGCTTCGAGTAGAGTTACTAGTCCCAGATGCCTCTGTGGCTGGGGAAAACCACCACCCCTTAACATACATATCTATGTGTACATTTTACAATAAATCTGACATAATGTTGAAATGTTTAATTTTAAAACGGGGCAATAGGTAACGTCGTCCTCACGGTAAAAGATTGTGTTTTGGAAATAAAAAGTGACTTGGATCAGATAAAAGTTAACAACACGAGCATTAAAAGGGGTGGCATGTCCGAAACAGTAACCCCAGATATCTTACTTGCCATTAAAACTTTTCTTTGAAGATAAGATTATTTTTTTATTAAGCGAACCATACAAGCATTGGAACGAAAAAGTTAAAATGCTGCCTACAAAACAGGGATAAAACAACAGCATAACAATTTTCGCATAAAATAAATCGTTGTTGGCATTTCTTAGATATATACTCAGTATTTGGACCCAACTGCAGTTCATCATCGATGATGGTGCCCAGGTATTTCTACTGTGTTACAATTTCAACGTTGTCGTTTTTAAGTACAATAGGTAAACTGTCACAGGATATATAGGTATGAATATAAAATGTCACAGGATAACGCTGTTGATACAGATGCAAATACAATTTACAAAATCAGAATTTCAAACATATGACTCCATCTGTCTATTTCTTCATGCCAAAATTGGAAACTTGGCACCAGAGACCTGGGGTTCGTAACTCGAAGCAGTCGTTAAATCTGTTAATTACGCACGTTTAACGAACACTTAATAATAAAGATTAGGTTTAGTAGTGTAACACAAAGCAGTCGTTAAACAATGCTTAACCATTCGTTAGGTAGTCTTTGAGAAAGTGTAACTCGAAACATCGATAGCTTAAAGTAAGGTTAAAGTCTATGGGATTCCCCATGACCTTCGATTGTACTGAATATTCTGTGATCTATATTACTTTATCACTTTTATGAGTATGCGTACTGTAAGATATTTAAACTTTTGCAATCTCCTGTTGAATCAAAACGAATATATTTGATCCAATAAATATTATTTGCAAGATTAATAAATCACATGTACATGTTTTTGATGCCATTTTCGCACAGCAAAACCATTCCAATATCGTTGACTACCACTAATCAATCTGTCATCTTTGTCATCAAGGTTCACCAAAATGACTCAATCTTATAAAGGCTGTCAGTGTGAGAAAAACAAAGCATTTTTATCATGTTAGATAAGATGTATATTATTTTCAATATACAAAGTGTATTTAATCAAAATTAGATTTGGAAAAATATCAAATTTAATCACACAACATTCTTTTGAAATAAGTTGATATACTGATTAATATATGAATAACGGTCCGTACTTTTCGAATGCTACGTCAAAATCTGAATATATTTGAAATTGAACAGTATGCAAAATTTATGATACAGTCAGCTTAGTTGAATAGTTGATTTTGCCCGTGAGTTTAGTATGCAGTATTGTTGATGAAATTTTAAATATTTCGATGGTCAATATAGCATGCTGACATAATATTTGTTCAGCTGACTCCCACTGACAATGCTATGATATGACGCAAACAAATATTCATCATATTTGGGGCCTTCATTGGTATAATTTCACCATTTAAAGATCCATCCACATTTGAAAATGAAATCGCATGGTTAGATTATACATCATTTCTGTTTTGGAAAATATTGCAACATAGTTATTATTTTAAAATAATCGTTGACACATCTAGAGACTGAAACTCAGACAACCGCATACATCTTATCAAACAACCTTTATTAACCTTTGATATCAGTACCTAACTTGTGTCTGCTTAGTGCGTATTATTTCTATCTTCGAATCAACGTTGTGAAATATAATTCTTTGATTGTCTTTGTCTATCATTAAACATCTATAATTTAAAGTTGAAAACGTAAACATGGAATACGACCACGCTGGCTAACGACTGCTTAAGGGCTGGTCAGAGGTAGACCTTAAACATAATCGCTAATTCATCGTTTAAGGATTATCCTAACTTTAAGGACGATTTCCAGTTACACAACGTTAAAACAAGGTATGTTTAACGCCTGTCCTTAACTAAAGACTATTCAACGACTGCTTCGAGTTACGAGCCCCAGACGTCTCCAATATAAAGTTTAACAATGGTTATTTTACACATGGTCAATGGTTGATCCTTTGTCTGATCTGCTGAAGTTATTTAATTGACGTCCATATGAAACCCAAATTGATATTTGCAAGATACACCAACAAGTGAAGAAATTTAAGGAACGTAGCTGTAAGTGACATATGCCCGTGCCCGTGGAATTCAGGAGATCAATGTTTCTTAATTATTTTATTACAATTTTGAATTATTAATAAAACAACAAGAGCCCAAATCAAAGTAGTTATAACCAATAAAGGATAATGTGAATCTGATTTGACCTGCAATCCTGAGTGCATGTAGGCAAACTTGAAAGTCCAGGGATAATAGTCCACAAGTCATGTCAATGAGCAAACGCGTTTCATTTTCCAAAATTTTAATGCACAGATTTTGAATTTGATAATCAAACTACTTTTGACTGTGTTAATAGAATGCTATATCCACTTATTTGTGTTGTCACGCCTACAGATGATACCTTGGATTGACACAAATATAGGGGATTTTAAAGTTCTTACCTAAATGGGTTGATGTAAAAAAATCATTTGAACACCTTTAATACATAACCATTTTATGAATATCTTCATTCGAAGAAGTTCCACAAATGGAGATGAACATGTAAAATGGTTCAAATACTACAGATGAGGAAATAATCTTTACTGTAACATGCAACCGTGATGACGACAATGTGCGACATGTGATATCACAACGTCATAACAACCTGAATGGTGACGAGACAAGCGACATGTTCAGAGGAATCGGAAGACGTCCAAGAGTTTCAAGTTTTGTCATAGGTGGCATACATAGGAACTGCACTGAAGATATGATGAATAGTTACTTGGCAGAAAAGAGCGTTCGTGTTACGTCCATTTGTTTCAGTTCAAAACCATACAGTCGATCTGCGTGGGCACAAGTAAACGTCCCGTACACAGAACGGAGAACAGTTAGTGATCCTGATTTCTGGCCTGACAATATTACTGTCAGAAAGTGGATTCCTAAAACAAACTGGTAGCAACCGACCTGAGATTAATGACATGGAACTGTAGAGGCATATCTTCATCTGCAACATATCTCTCCCAGTGTCTCAAAGAAAATATGATATATATCTGTGCCTTAACGGAACATCACCTACAAGGTCAAAATATGTTCCTACTATCGAAAACGTTCCCAAAATATCTATCTTTTGTCAAGTGTAATGGAGATAACCAAGACATAACAGACGTTGACAGCCTACTAGAGCTGGCGTAGCTCTTCTCGTGTCATCAAACATGGCGAGTAGCATCCAGCCTGTGACCATTGACCATAACGTCATTGTGGGTATTGAATTGCACATGCCGAATTGTAAACCAATTTTCATATTCAGTGTGTATCTTCCGGCTGTAACACAACCAATAGAAATCTTCCTGTGGTGTATGGATATTGTTGATGAAAAAATTGTTGACGCTTATAGCAGTTATGGAGATAGAATAGTGATGGGGGATATGAACACAAGGATATGGGGACCCAAATGTGCATTTATAGCTGACAGAAGAAGCAAAAGAATAGACAGAAATTTAGTCTTTCATCTATCAATACATAATCAACGTGTTTTGGATCAGATTGGACCTTTTATTCATACAATGGTGACCCAAGAACTATGATAGACCACAATATTATTTCAAGACATATTATGTGTGACGTGATATCAGCTGAAATACTAGACAAACATGAATTCAATGCCTCAGATCATCAGCCGATTCTGTGCCAACTGAAGCTGCATGGTTCTACAATTACTATACCTAATGGCAATGCAAGTCATGTAGTGAGCTGGGACAAAGTTTTAAAAACTGGAGCCATAAAAGATTATACGTGTCTAAAAATGTATTGACTGTGAAACTGCCTCCAAACCCTATCACTGTGAATGATGTAGAAGACTACAATGACATAATTGTGAATGCACTTCTTCAAGCCGCCTCGGAAACACTTCCTTGTAAATCCTATAATAAACATCTTAAGCCATACTGGAATGATGTAGTGAACGAACACCATAGAATCATGTCCTATTTTAGGACTATATGGATTACTGAAGGAAGACCACGTGGTTTTGAGTATAGAAATATAGAATATAAGGAAGCAAAGGATGCTTTTACACGTGAAATTAGGAAGGCTCCAAATACTTTTCTGTCTGGAAGATTTGAGGTACTGGATAGAACCAGTGATGTTGATCAACGGCTATTCTGGTATCTGTTAAAAGATGGTAGTCGTACCGACAAGAACATAATGAGTCCCATCGAGTGTAATGGAATTGTCGTCAGCGAACCAAATGCTGTGTTAAATGCTTGGGCTAACCACTTTGAGAAGATCACACAATCTACAGTGAAAGCCGACTTCAATGATGATTTGAAAATCAAAGTCGAAACTGAAGTACAGCCTATTAGGAACTTCTGCAAGGAACATAACATGGAGTGCTCTCGGTTCACTCAAAATAGCATTGTTCAGGTTTTTCGGGTCGATACAGTCTGTTTGTTTTTTCAGCAATTACTAGACTTGAGACCCACTGGGTTGGTTTACTGACGAGAGTGATAACTCCAAGTTGAACCAGTCTGTCTAACTCGTCCTTGAGGTTCGGCTTTAAAGGGGCAGTAGCACGTTTTTAGGGGGAATATAAGGTGATGTCAGGAAAATAAAAATTAATGGTTCCAATTGAAAGACAATGTAGTTAAACTAAATGCAGCAGTAATAATTCAAATATATTACGTAATGTTTAATCATGCGATTCTATTTTCTTACACAAAATGAATTAAAGGTGTTCACAAAAAATGGCCGCCAATGGATTTCATATGAATCCTCATACTTTGTCCTCTAACTATGGGTGATTGGCTTGTGTAATGAGATTTTTGACACTGTCAATGAAATACATTTAGCATTAACTTAGAATTATAAGTGAAATATTTAAAATAGAAAATTATCAAAAAACGTGCTACTGCCCCTTTAAGGCAAGTGGAACTTTGCGAGGCGGATGAACAACCGATTTTACAATTTGCCAAGGTTGATATGGTATGTCCCTCCTAGAAGACCAGTTCCACAGAACTAATCCTGAAATTTTTTTTTCTCTATCTGCCTTGAGTGTGCGAGAGGGAGAGGCTTGACATGTAAGGTTTAAAACATGACCATAGTTCACAGTTATGAGATTCGTCTCTCTCTAGCTCTACAGCCAAAATTTGGGGTTGCTCTTGCATCTTTCACTATGATGAAGTTGACTTTGTATTTCATATTGTCAATGGAGTGCTCTAAACCACAGAATCTGCAAGAAATCATGTCAACTTGTCTGCTATCACGCTATGAGTAAAATTATTCATGGTTTTGACAAGAGCGCTTTGGTTTTCCAAGACAAGAAGAATGGATGTCAAGAACTTTTTTTGTATTATCTATACTTGTTTTCAGATTTGCTTTAGAAAGTTCAGTTGCCCTTCAAAATCGTATGCATTTATCAAATGTAAGCCCTATTTCACCTAAGAGACGTTATCTTAGCTGTTTGTCAAAAACACCAATTACAATGTGATCTCGCACTGTCAATGATCCAAAATTACATGTAGATGCTTAGAATTATTTAAAAATCTGTGATATACTAAGCATAACTTTCAATGACTGACTTTTTTTAAAGAATTTGTACTTCTCTACTGTTTCAGATTTTCTAGGATTACAATATTGATCATAAGAATTGAACACATTTGTCAAAGATAATTCTCCTTTAGCGAAAGTCATAGTTTCATACACTTCCCTTCCTCGTGGACCTATAAGATATTAGAAATACTTCACCTTCATGTCATCCCACTTACCTCCCGTGGTGAGATCGAGATACAGTTCTCTTTCCTCACGGCACTTTTTCCAAGGATGAGAAAGCATGGAAGATTCTAATATGTGTTGATTACCTATTCTTACAATTACTTTGTGTCGTCATGTGCATTTCAATTTTGATGAAAATCGAACTAGCATTTTCAGAGTACAGTTTAACATCGTACAACGGAAAGTGATATCCTCCTTCCACATATGATATGACAATTTCACGACAATTCGTAATTAAAATTGAATTCTATTTTCCTATAATGGTATGAACCAGTACCACAGATATGTCAATTTATAAACAACAATGACATATAACTTCAATTACACTAGCATTCAAATGTCGATTACAGCAGTCAAGACTTTTGGTGTTCCTTGGATTCCAACCGGGCCATATTCTGCAGCCGATACATGCAGTACACTGCTCTTGCAACTGTTCAATTCAGGTGAGATTCCAATGTCTGATTCTAGATTTTACATCCATTGATCATAATGAAAGGATCTTTGAAATTTTGACACCACCAAACCCTTGTCCGCTCTTTTGACCATACTCTCTATTCTAGAACTAGACCCAGACAATGCCTGTACCTGTAAAACACGAATATCCAACCTAATCTTTGAGCCAAAACCTCTTGATATCAGAAAATAAGGCACTAGAATCTAATATTTTTACCTTTTGGTTTATGATTTGCAATAACGTGATTTATGTAATTGACAAATACAACATACTGCTAAAAAATTGAGATTTGAAACTTTATTTACTATCACACATGTATAAGCATGTATATTTTCAACTGCGCATGTATGTAAAGTTGTCCACGAGAAATGTTACAAAAATCACTTACTGAAACAAATAAACAATGTGTGTTATCTCAAACATTACTTTATACGAATTAAGATATTAATGGATTAATAATATTAACTAACCTTTATCTTACAAAACGATGAACAGAAGATTTTTTCTAACTTTTTTGGTCATAAATATCACTGATAGCAAACCAGGAATCATTATGAAATTCATGTTCTACATCTCAGATCAGAATGTTAATGTTCTAGCTTCTGAATTATATGAACGGTTTTACTGAGTTTTAAGCGCCTATATGTTAAAATAGGAAGAAACATGTTGATATTTCCTGCCTCCCATCAGTGAACTTCGATAGCCATTGTAAAGATTTTATAGCATTAACTGCTGTTTCTTGTTCATATTTTGTGTAAAATATTGAATACCCATTACGCATTGCGCACTACGAATTACGCATTTGTGAGAACAGCCAGCCAGTTAATGTATTCCTTCAAAGAAAAAAGACTGTCACGATCTGTTTGCTGATAACCATTTTAAATGAAATATTTATAAAAAGAATAGCAGATGTATATATTGTAATTTACATTATTTCATGAATTTCTCTTTTATATGTCTTTGAGAAAAATAAACGTTCTACTCAGTATGCGGATAAACAATAAAGCAGAAATGGTCAACCAGTTTTGAAGTAAGACATAATAAGGACATTGATGATATTGTTCAAATGGTTGTACAATGGGAAAACAAGTGCTGTATTCAGTAAAACAACACGTTAGCCTAGAATAGTATCAGAAAGTATAAATACAGTTACTTTTTAAAATCAAACTTACAGTTTTGATAATTCAAGAATTAGTTTTGAAATTTAAAAAATGAAAATGGTGTCATATGAAATTCGAACTAGAAATATGTGATGCACTGTGATGTCTCGCATCTCCACTTACATTCCAAACTAATCATCTACCCTTTGTAGTCAGTTGTGTCAGAAATTATCAAAAAGATAAATCCTTTAGTTAAATGAGTCAGACATATAACACATTAAAAGTATTAACCAAAGAAAAGCCAGACGTAAGTCAGGTATAACAAAATAAAAAGCCTCAAATACTGGACAGAATTTGAGTTTGCGACCGGAAAAGGTCCATTTCCTCCATGGGGGCAAAATTGTTCTCATTACAAAATATTCAGAATTAGTTTGGTAGCAAAAGGGAACAAGTCAAAACCTTTAGAGACAGAGACAGAAATAGTCTCTATTAGAAATCATCATAACTGTACTCTGAAACCCGGTCGAAATTCCTGGTGCTATGGTTGTGTTTACTATGAAAATTTGGCAAAATATGAATATAGGAATTTGTTGTCATTTAAGGTAAGCTTTGTGTAGGAGAACTTTGTTTTTGGTAGTCTTTAGCAAAATATGGAAGATACCCGTTGCTTCTTGGGGAGATTGTTTTAAAGATATGAATATAAACTATTTCAATGCTAACAGATAGATATAATGAGACGTAGAATCAGACCCATTGCCTGATGTTGATCGAATGTAGTCGGTACATCACAGAATTAGCAAGAGGAAATCGTTTGTTAATTGATATCTTAAAGTCCCTTGGTCAGACTTGCATATTCAGCTAAGCCTTCCGAAACATTGTGACACAGGAGCACGTAGTCGGGTAGAAACATCTTTCAGGAAATGTTTGATACCAAAATCAGATTGTTTGATAAACGAGAAAGCACCTAACTTGAATGTTGAAGTATACCACCATCAAAAACCTGCCGTAGCCTTATACGACATCACTGTTTCATGAGTAGGATTTACCTCACTTCCTGTTTATCGAAATCATGGCCATTCAGGTTCCCTGAGTGTATTACGCTGCGCTCCGACTGGCTACAGACACATATGTACAAATTTCAAACACCTGCATTATTTTATTTACTTGCTGTCATATCACCAATTTCACAGAAAACATGTAACGGTAATTTTGACAAAACGAAATATAAAGATTACACCCGATCGTTAATATTTCAATTATTTTCTTAGAAAGTAGTTTGGGTTATGAACTAACCAAAATAAGGAGATTATAATTCATATATATAATTCAAGTGGCTGAATATTTTTAGCCATAAACCTGCGTACATATAAGGAAGTCTAAATCTGCTAACAAAACAAAATTTGAGTCCTTCTGACTATCATATTATGCCTTACAACTAATTATTTATGCAAATTAGAAAGATTCCTGTGTTGACAATGGTTAAGGCATATGAACTCAATTTGTTCCCGCCTTGCAAAATGGACGAAACATGCAAATGATATCAATGTATTTGAAAGTATTAAATTTATTGATAAGTAAAATCGCCTGCAACGTTGTGTCACGTGTTCACTTCCCACAAGCCTTTGCGCGACATTGCAAAAAATACGGCCCTTTCTATTTATAGCAACCTGCCGCTTCGGGAAAACCGTATCGATTTTTTAATTCTTATTTCACGAATAATAATCTGATATTTGGTTTGGTTTTGTACTTATTGATTTCTGAATATTCAGAGAATACGTTAAAAATACTTTAAAAATTATCCATATTACTACAATTTTGATCATGGGACTTTAACCATCAAACAGCAGTTTTATTTTGACACATGTTGGGAATCGAACAAAAACGGACCACAGTTGTAACAGTTCTAGTTTATTTCTCGATCTGAGAATATCTATTCAGTTACGGAAATAATATTTACATAATCAGAATCCCACTTTTTGCATTGATTTTATTTTTAAATGAATTTCATAATAATTATGATATTTTAAAAAAGCATTACTCATTTGTTAATATAGCCAATATCATATCACAAACGCCTTTGACGAAACCATAATGTGATAATATGTTTTTAGTTTCTTATGGAAATCAAAACAACGCTTTTAAATAATTCACATGAAATTTAAATATATAAATCATAATTAAACATATAATTTTGATTTTTTGTTATGGTCCTTAACATCTAGTTTTTATAGAGTTATATTCATATATTCAGTCCCAATGCCTCACGTTACATAGTCTGAATTATTGTTAAACCAGAGTCTGTATCATGCCAAGTGTTCTGAATCAAGAAAGTATGATTTGTAGCTGATGATATCAGTTTCCTTTGCGATGATGCGAAACTACACAAGCTATTTCAGTATAAAATGAAGTACTGGCTCGGATGAATTATATGCAAAAGCTGTAAAATCCACTACTATGCAAAGAAAATGAAGATATATTTACATTGGCAAAAATGTTAATGCACAATACTGCCAAAAAATACAATGCTGATTTACTGCAAACATTAGCCACTCCCGGTTCTCTCTTTCCATCATTGCCAGGATTCTTTCAAAGAGAACTTAACTTTATATTTGAAGTAAATTGTCGCCAGTCTGTTGCACAACAAACGCAACAAAGACAGTGCTGATAATTTAAGGGGAGATAATTGAATTTAAATTAATGAATTAAATTAATACGTTGTTTCAAATAGCATATTTTAGAGTATTAGTAAAGAACTTCAGAATATGAATCTTGTGAGCCTCACCTTGCTGCTAGCCGTGTCAGTGGATGGAGCTAGTTCCTCTGTCAAAGTGAAGAACACTTCCTGTGCTGCCAGACTAACGTTCTGTCACCTTCATCTACACGATGAGAGCCATTTGGTTAATCATTATTCCTCTTCTCTACGGTTCTGTTGGTTTAAGTCAGACAACCAGAAAGCAATTGGGGTGAGTGTTCTTGTTTGGCTTATATAATTCCATTTGTAGTTGTAGACTTTATTGCCAAAGATTAATGGTATAAAATGTGATTTTCAAGTTTTAGTCATGATCGAAAAATAAGTATCCACTGATAAATGGATACGGTTATGATTTTAATACGGTAGTTATTCAAAAACACTTTTCAAGGGCAGAGCCCGAAATTAGTTTATTTAAGTGACTACCGTAGAAAGGGTGATTACACGACTTACATTACTAGGGCATACTTATTTATTTAGGCATTTAACTAACTTCACATGATAAAAAATATCGACTATCGACTGTACTTAACAACATGATGCTATGTCACTTAAACAAAACAAGTTTACGTTTGAGAACTGTGACTCTTCATACACAAAATTAAGTCATTATACCTTCTTATGGCAAAACAAAACAAATATGAATGATAAAATTTTAGTTCACTTGATAGTAGGGTTCATGATTTTTCTTAAAACTATATCGGATAAAATCTACCTTTAAACAAATAAAAAAAGTCTATTCCGTTCAACAGTAAATCATTCGAATATGGGTCGCAAATGAGTGTTTTAAATCTCTACACACTTTATCTGAAAGTTACATTTCGGCATTCAAGGCGTTGTTGGCCGTGGTATCGTGCATCCTTTAAAGGGGCAGTAACACGTTTTTTGATATTTTATATCTTTAAATTTTCACTGATGATGTAAGTTAATTCTAAATGTATTATTTTGACAGTGTCAAAAATCTTATTTCACAAGCCAGTCATCCATACTCAGGGTACAAAGTATGATTACACAACGCGGGAGATTATTTCCTTTGTCTTTACAGGTTGCTATTTGACATAACGACCTAGGTGCGTTATGTGGATTACTTCAGCCTGAAAAATACTGTTTTTTCCTAATTATTTTAAAATCTTGTTTAACAAAATAGAAAAATAAGTTCTAAAATGATGTCCCATGTTGTGTAAGACGGTTATATACTCCTTTTCGGTTGATATGGGATATAAAGCCCTCGGCTTCGCCTCGGGCTGTATATCCCATATCAACCTCAAAGGAGTATATAACCTATACAGATTCACATAAAATCAATTGTTGGCCATTTTGTTTTGTTAGAGAGGCTTGCTGAAACTTGGGCCACAGACGGAATTGTTTATGTCAAGAAATTGGAGGCTTGAGCGCGTCAGTCACAGATTCCTACTCTTGAATTTCGTCATAGTAATACAGACTCCTCACAAAAATATAGCATCAAGAAAAATATGTCCACATCCTAGGTAGGCATACATTAAGAAACATTGTAGGCAAAATAACTTTAAGGATATATAACCTTATACAAATATGTTTATTGGTCAGGTTACTTGAACATTACACAAAAATAGATATGACAATTAGACATATGCCAATGTTCCAAATTTTACATATTTTTAATTATTTTGTGAGGAAAGTAGTACGATGCTAACCTTTAATAATATTCTATGAATTAACTATCAACTTGTAACTTATACAACATATAAGGCCTATACAAAATGATTTGGAAACTTAGCCATTTGGGGTGATTTAGTCAACACAGGACAAACTGGGACAATCCAACTCGCAGCATGTGCATGGTCAAATGGTGCAAGAACAAAGCTCATCCTTCAAAACTCAATAACAATAATTGACGATCAAGTTCATGAAAATTGACAATTTCTACTATTGTGCACGTAAAAGGTACACCCCCTCCCGTCTGTTGTATTGACCAGAAACGTAGCCAATACGGAAACACTTGATTACTAATATAATATAACAGATTTGAAGAATAAACTTATAAATATGTAATGTTTACAATGAAAGGCAGTTATTCTGTTTTAACAATCCTTTCTGTCATTTTACTTACTTCGCTTTATATCATATAATTTTAAAACAAAATATCATTTTACACAATTGTCACTAGATATTGACTAAATATATTGATTGAATCAATGAAAGATAGTCTTGATACCTCAATGGATTTTCAATAAAAAATTAATATGACATATCATTGTCTTAACACATTCCTGGGACTTATTGTCAGGGTATAAATATTTTATCAGTTTTAGAACAATGACTAAGTGATTGAAATAATGGACGTTATCGAAAAACATGCTATTAACAGAAATAAGTGTAACATAATAAATGAAGTCTCTATTTATCAAAAACGTAACTCATGTTCAACACCCATAGAGATAAGTTTTCAGCTGCAATTTACAGTCTAATTCAAGGTTCATTACCTTCAGTTTGCAGGAATGCAATAATTCTCCATTTCAGAACATGAAGCACGGCCAAAAGACAGCACAGATCTGTCCTGAAGGTTGCCTATTAAATAAAATGATTGTCTCCGCTGACGCATCTAGGTAGAGTAGAGCCGTGCTTTTCCGTACACCCGAGGAAAGGAACACTCGTGGTGTTATTGTAAATTATATTAACCTTACTATTAATTGATTAATCAAAACTGAACGATAAACAAAATAATTTCTTCTTTTAGTTTCAACAGGGGAATTTAATTTGTTAGTGTATCAACAAATATATTAGCCTAATCACTGTTCGCAAATTCCGCACACTTGGCTTGTAATTCCGTACACGAAGGCTGCCTATTCCGTACACATGCCGAAATATGTGATACTTTTATTATATAAACATAGACTGTTAAAGAAAAATGATCTAAACGAATCTTGAAGATGTATTTAATACCCCCATTTCACTGGGCAAAATGAGTCCACGGAAGATTTGCGGAAGCAATTCCGTTGTTATGCCGTGAAGCCACGCAAGTTCTCCCTTCTATTTCCATATGTTTCCGTCAGTTAGCGCTGTTAATCTGTAGTCTTTCCTCGTCTCCCGTAGGCTTCCGCGGGCTTCCGCGAGCCTAAAATCTTCCGTAAACGTTCTTTTGAACATGTTCAAAAGAACGTTTGCGGAAAATAAGTCCGTACCCTTCCGTAGTCAAAACAGCGATTTTATAGGCGGATTCAAGGGAAAATGCTTTGATCTTTGCCGATTTTGCCGCACTTATGACGTGATTGATCCGTCACAAAACGCGGTTGCCGAAGGTTGTCCGCACTTCATCTGCAGTTTTTCCGTGTAAAACGTAAGTATTCAGCAGTTATTCCGTATGGCTCGCAGTTATTCCGAAGTTTTTCCTCGCCAAACGGATTAGTGCCGCCACCTATTGCAGTTATTCCGCGCATTTTCCGTAGCTTCCGAGTCTGCTCCGCAAATTATCCGAATGTTTACCGTTATTATCCGAACTGATTCCTTTGTGTTCCGCAGTTTTTCCGCCTCCTAGCCGTAGTTGTGTCGTAGTTTAACCGTATGTGTCCCGTAAGATCCGTGAGCGTCCCGAAAGTATTCCGAAACAACGTGAAATGTACATTTTCCGTAGGATTTTGTCCTATTTTCCGCGTAGAATACCGAAGCTCTTCCGAAGAGGCGATTCCGCGAAGTTCCGCGAGTACCGTAGGGGTCCGTAGCTCAGTGAAATGGGGGTATAACAATGTTTTGTTTTTATATATATGACGAAATGGCAACGTGGTCTCAAACGCATTTGTAAGATACTATATAGTGTAACAACAGTGATGATTTATCACGTTTTCGTGATAACTGTAAACATAGAACGTCAATGGTAATTTTTAAGGCCGTCCTCAATAAAAGTTTGACTTTGTTTTCGCTGCTAACAGAATCCCCATATATCCCAAGCAACTAAAGAACATTTTATGCATCTCTTGACAATCTCAACGCTGTATTTGTAGCGGAACAATAAAATCTGGACTAGGCTCTCAGACTAATAGATTGTTATTGACCTTTATTTATTGCGGTTTTTATAATATATCTTCAAATTAAATCATCATATATGGCAATATGTACACGTACAAGATCTAAATCAGATGTCATAAATTATCTCTTTCAGTTTCGATACGAAATGGCTAACAACGGAAACGCCATACATTTCGCATTTTCCTTTTCAAATTCTTAAACTGATACTTATTCAACCAATCACCATTTTTATTAAATGTTTGACAGAACATGAAAACCTTAATAAGTAGGCATGTTTTCAAAACTGTTTTGGCTTGAAAGAGAATTAGTTTTAACAATTTTCAAAGCAAACGGGAGACGTTACGAAGCAAAATATCGAGGTGTACGGAATTAGCCGACTGTACGGAATAGCACGGCTCTACTCTACAATATGATTTTAAAAAGTCTGATTGGTTTGGTTTAGGGTAAAGTTACTTGAATGATCAATCACACGTATTTACAACATGTTCGCCAAACGTTTAAAAATTGAACCCATCTGTTCAAAAAAAATTCCTCATAAATCACACATACATACCGACATCTTCAAACCTTTCGCTGCTTACTAGAAATCAAACACAATATAACATCACAAACATCTCTTTAGACGAATTTATTTGATCAATTATGATAACTAACTTTGTCTTCACACACAAGATGACCAATAGAAATTATTACCTTTTGTTTTCATAAATATCAATAAGGGCAAACCACGAATCATTAGGAAATTCATATTCTACAATTTAGATCCGAAATGTCAATGCTCTAGCTCCTGTGCCTTAAAAACCATCTTTACTGACTACTAAGCGCCATTGTTCAAATAGTCAAAATAATGTTGATATTTCCTGTCTCCCATCACTGGTTGAGTAGATAGTCTACAAGCAACATCTATAATGATACACATTATTTGTGTTCGAGGTGATTACATCATAAAAATATATAGAGGATATAATATGTATTTTCATAAAATACAAAGTTTACGGCCAAGTGCCTAGATATTAGTACTTAGTATTATTAGCGAGTTATATACTGATATTTAGACACAAGTGTCGTAAACATAGTATGTCATGGGCACGAATATAATATTCTGTTTATTACGTAGTAAAGAATATAATCAGAACCTACTTCTCAGCATAGGCGCTGTCGCCGACCCGTATAGATTGTGACGTCATAGGTGAACCATGACATCAAAGCACTGTTTTAATGTGACGTTACAATGAAAATGTGCTATTTTGCCCCAGGGCAACATATGAAAATTATGAACCCCGGTATGACTACCCTCATAGCTACAATAACATGTTTTTAGTTCACCTTACATCATTAAATCGAGACAACAAGGTGCGGAAATACATCTCCTTCATGTCAGAATAAAATTTAGTTGTATTCATTGCAAATGTTATTTTCTTATCCTTATCAAGGTTTGTCCTCAGTTTTAGTGTTTGACGAAATCTATTTGATCCTGAGGAAGTTATTACCCCAGAATTATTTATAATAATTAAGAATAAATATTATAAAGAACAGGCACTGCTTCTTCACATTCGTCATCACTGGGCAGCTGGCATCTTCCTACGCAGAGTCTAAAAGGCCAGTTTCCAAACTGTCATTTTATGCCTTGCTGCATAACCTTGAATTTTCTGTGCTTGCTCTCTACTATGTAGGGGCACTATAGCAGCACAGAAAAGTAAAGTCTCTGCAGCAAGGCATAAAATGACAGTTTGGAAACTGGCCTTTTAGACTCTGCGTAGGAAGATGGACAGCTGGGTGCTTGGCCTGGACTCAATGATGTTTTGTACTATGTCTTGCTCACTGGCAGGGCAACTGGTAATGAGGTTTTTATCCACTGTGGAATACTGTGCAAGGGTGATGTTGTTCACAGCGAGTGTGGCAAGAGGCACTTCATCCTCGGGGTAGCTGTCATCATCGTCGTAATCGTCAGCGTTTGTCAGGTCAGAGGTCTTGAAGCCTGCATGCAGGTAGCACTTGTTTATGGTCTGGGGTTAAACACAGGCCCAAGCCTGTCGCAGATGTTGCATGGCATCAAGGACTGCTGACAGTCTCTTTCTTATCAACAGCTTTGACGTACTTGGTCATCAAAATAAGTATTTTACTTATCCATTCCCTTTTGTTCAATAATTGACTTCTAGGGACTGTGAAAAAAACTTTACTGAAGCAGTTTATTTTACTTATCCGATTTTACGTAACCAGATTGAAATAGTGATAATTAGTGAAGAAATTTGCCGGGACCAAAGAAAAGTGTTTACTTATCCAGTTTTTTGGTCTTTACTTAGGCGGTTTCCACTGTATTATTTTTGAAAACATGTGTATAAGTTCCTATCAATATTGATGAAGTTGTATTTACAAATCCATGTCCAAATGTATATTTGATAACAAGTATTTATAGCATATTGTGTGTTGTACCTTGCTGTCTCAAAGCAGTATGTAAACCCCTCAAGGATGACAAACTCTACTCATCACACAAAATCAAGAAACATGTGAAATTTGCAACCCAAGCCTTTTGTTCAACTTGTATGTTTTTAGGGATAGGTGTGTTCATCCAATGTTATCAATTTTCTGAATTAGAGTCATTCATTGTAAAACTATCTCTGCCTACATTATTTCCTGGTTACCTAGATGATAAACATATTTTGCTGAAGAATAATCTTTTTGCTTAATGTTTATGTATTTGTCTACCATGCTCGGGCACAGGTGAATTATCAGTGCTGGTCGACTGCAAGCAACAGGCTTTTCACGCACATTTCACTTAGATTGCTACTGGAAAGCTTTCATAACATTGTTTGCTATTTCTTCCCAAAGTTTGAAAACATTCTTAATTTGTTGTCTTACACAAGGGAGTTTGATATAATGGTTTTAATCCGATCCAGGCTTAGATGTTTGTAAATATTCCAACAGGTATTATTTTGAAGAACAACTGACCAGTTGAAGTGTTTATTCAACAAAAAAGGTCTGTTATCTACTGTATGTAGATGACCATTTTCAAATCTATTTTATCAAGTATTTAAAAACCAAATGGCAGATGTGTAAGAAGAAAGATGAATAGTTCTTGAAGTAAAATATAAATCATTATTTGGAAATTAATAATATTGTTCACGTGATTATACAATGACAAAACAACTACAATACTTGACGCAAGAATAATATCAGAAAAGTTCCAATTCTATTTACTTTCTGAAATCAAATTTACAGTATTGATTATTTAAGATTTAGTTTGAAACGTTTAACAATGAATACAATGTTAAATGAAGCTCGAACTAGAAATACGTGATGCCCGAATAGAACCAGAAAAGTTCCAATACTGTTTACTTTCTTAGATTACATTAACAGTATTGATTATGAAACATTTTGTTTGAAAAGTGTTAAAATTAAAATGTCATATGTACCTCCAACTATATCTATTTGATGCACCGCGATGTCTCATGTCCCTCAACCTCATCAGGCCTAATTTTTCAGTTATGCCAGAAACAACTATAGGGATACATCCTTTATTTAAATAAGGCAGACCAATTTCACATAATAAGTACTAATCAAAGTAAAAAAAGCCAGGCACAAGTAAGGTTTAACCAAATAAAATGGCTTCAAAACACAGCACATATTTTGAGTTTGCGAGTTCCTTTCCTCCATGTGCACTATTTGTTTGTCCTCAAAAAATATTCAGAATAAGTTCGACTTCAACAGCTTTTGAGATATTCGCCAGAAGCAGACTTCATAAGAAATGCACAACTCTTCTCTGCTCAGGATCTCTGATGACATTTATGATGCTATGATTGTGTTGGAAATTTGGCAAAATACTATATAGACTTGTTTGCGAGTGTCATTTATGGTAAGCTTTGTGAAGAGGAGCGTACTGAGTGGCAGTTTTTAGCAAAATATGACAGATACCATTCGTTTCTTAAGGGAATGTTTAGATAAAAAATATGTGTGAGAATATATTTTGACTACTAAAATATATATCTCCATGATAAGAAGTTGAATCATGCCTATTGACTGCTATTGAACTAATTTAGTTGGTACATTACAGCATTACAAAAAATAAGTAGCTCGTTAATTGATTTCTCAAACAAATTAAACAGTAGTTTTATCTTAGTTTAACCCATTGCACATTATACTTGGGAACCAAATGAAAAATGACAACGAATTACAAATTGTTAGAGTTTATTTCCAATTTTTTCTCTATCTTTGAATATCTATCACGTTAAGAATTAACATTTACAAAATCATAATCCAACCTTTTGGATTGTTTTTATCTCCAATGCATTTCATATTTATTAAGATTTTTTGAAAAAAATACTCATTTACATTGATATAGCCAATATCATTTTACAAAAAGTGTTGATGAAACGATAGTGAGAAAATACAAATCATGTATGTTGTTCGTTAGGCGAATTGAAATTATACATTTGAACTATAACTTCATACTTAATTCACGTGAAATTTAAATATATGAATTATAACAAAACACATAATTTTGATTTCTTGTTTTTGATACACAAAATCAAGTTTTTAAAGAATGATATATATACAAAAACGCTCTTGTTGCTTTAGTTAAACGATATCAATCATGTTGAAACCAGCGGCAGAAGAATTGTTGTCCTTCTTTATATTTCCAATGCATTACAAGTGTAACATATGAATATGATTTAGAGCCTACATGACGCTGCGTGATCAGAATCAAGAAAAATATTATTTGTTACTGGTGATATCAGTTTTCGTTGCAATGATGCGAAACTGCACAAGCTATTTCTGTATCAAATGAAGTATTGGCTCGGATGAATTACATGTATATGCATCCATATGAATCCAACAAGCAGGATTATGTTTCATTTAGTTACTGAAAAGCTTTTTGCCAACATCAAGATACTTGTTTAGAGTTTAGAATATGAATCTTGTGAGCCTCATCTTGTTGCTAGCCGTGTCAGTGGATGGAGCTAGTTCCTCTGTCAAAGTGAAGAACACTTCCTGTGCTGCCAGATTAACGTTCTGTCACCTTCATCTACACGATGAGAACCATTTGGTTAATCATTATTCCTCTTCTCTACGGTTCTGTTGGTTTAAGTCAGACAACAAGAAAGCAATTAGGGTGAGTGTTCTTGTTCGCCTTATTCATTACTTTTTAAAAATTAAAGACTTAATTGCAGAAGTATGAAAGGTAAAAAAAGATTTGCATATTTGAATGTTGAGTTATAATCATTTCTGGATTAGGCTGTTGAAGGTTTAGTCATGAGAGATATGTTATATCATTAAACAACAACTCACTCACTCCCATTCTTGTTGAAATGATTTAATCTGTAGTAGTTACTTCATCCATAAACGAGAGGTTGATCCAGTTACACCACACCTGATCGCTGTTTGATTGACAGCTGAATTCGTCGAGGACGGTAGTCCGAGACGCAAATTCAGCTGTCAATCAAACAGCGATCAGGTGTGGTGTAACTGGGTCAACCTCGAGTGATTGGATGAAGTAACTGCTTTGTACCACGCCCACATTGCACGTTGTCAAAATCTGCACGAGATCTGCGCCGGAAATTTGAATTTGAAATCATTCAGTTTCACATGGCCACAATGTCGAGTCGCGAGTGGGATGACATGATTGACGACCTTATATTGTCGTAAATAATTAAATTTATATTATTAATAGACTATATAACTTTTCATTCAAGTACATTTTCACTAGCCTATGGTGTTTCTAATTGTTCAAAATGGATTATGTTCGATAGTCCTATTTGTTTGAATGTGCTTCATTAAAACTTGACGTTCTTTTTATTGTGCCATTTTATAGAATATTTACATTCTCTTCAGCAAATATTCCTTTAGTGCGTAATCGGTAGGCGTGGCTTGCTAAACTGCAGCGAGCCAATGAGATAGCTACGATCAAAGGTTACTTCAGGCCGTGGTGTAACTATAAGATACACCACGGCCAATATCAAAGGGACCGACATGTGGGCATGGTACAATTATCATTACACCATGCTTTTGCGTCCATAAAAGAGCTTTTTAAAATAAAATGTAATGTAATCTAAACGTTTAAGTCCCTGTTAGCCTGTTACCCAGATTATAAACTTGACCTTATTTTAACCACATGAAAATAACCTATTTCACATAGAAAGGGAGAGAGATAGATAAAACTCTGTGAATCTATCTAAACAATAGTCATTGTTCTATTATAGTACTTTTTGCCTTTGCAGATAGATTGTAATTTACTGAAGTGACATCAAACTGAGATTTTCGCTGCTAAACAATCAACTGGAGGTTATTGACGGGGTTTTTGGGCACATAAACAGACCAGAATTAGCAGGAATTTTTCTAATTAGTACAGTGTATTGACCCTTTGTCAAATCAGTGGTAGTCTTAGTATGATGAAAGGATGTAAGTATGTATAACAAACCGTTGAAGATCATTTAGTGGCTCTGTGTTAGAATATTTTAACAGTCTGATTAAAATCGACCGAGCTCCGAGGAATACAATAGCAAAAATGTTGTCTCTGTTGGGGTTCGAACCAGCCAGGATATCCTCTCCGTCTCGGTCTATTTTAACGAATTACTAAATAGAAGTGGAATTAAAATATACAATGAGGGATGAATTTTGCTTCATCTTCTGCCTTAAATCATGTTTACAGTTTTGTTCTTTGGCGTTAACTGACTTATCGTTAATTGTTTTAAAACCTGTCTATCACTTACACGAAAATTAGTTTTTTTCTCATTTAACATCCTCTAACAGCTGTTGTCTTTGGGTAGTAGTTTAGATTTCACAGCTTTGAATGACACTGCCCTCACAGAAAGTTATATGAGCTGTTATGATATCTTACAGGTGTCGATAAGTCCTCATATCTTATCATTATGTCGTTTTATGCAATTAGGCAATGTTTTGTTCCAATTAACTTTCCAGCAAGTTTACTGTCTCAATTTAGTCTTATCGGGAAGACAAATCATGATAGGTCTAATTCGAGTGTTGTAAGGGACAATGCAATGAAACAAAACATGAAACTGTAACATAGAGAGCATTTTATGCTATGTAGGATCGCATTGAGGGTTGTGTTTGGTGGAGCTAATAGGTGTAGTGGTTAACATGCTGGCCTCTCATGCCCGCCAGAGACACGGGTTCGTATACATCAAAAGTTTGTGACCTGGGCCTCATCCTGTAGTGTGTCCCTGGGGAAGGCATTTAATGCATATTGCACAGTCCATCCAGCTGTTAAAATGGGTAACTGAAAACAGAATGTAGTAAACTACGCGCTTAGTAGCAGTTTTAAAGTATGATCCTTCGGGGTTATGATGTGTGAAGAGCCTCAGCATGTCTTAGCACATGGAAAAGGCGCCATACAGATATTATTTTTATTATTATCATTAACGGTTTCAAGGATATTCTTTTCTACTTTCAAAGGGTACATAAGGCCAATAAAATGTGGAGACATGGATCATCAATAAGGAAGGGGGGGGGGGGGGGGGGGGGGGAGGGGAGAGGGGTAAGGCAACCCACTTTTTAAAAGCAGCTTTTCTTTATTTTCCCGATTTATAATTGAGCTATGTAGCTTAAACTTTGCGCTCAGCTTCCTTTCATTAAGGCTAATAAAAGTTCTCAGGCAGCAAGCTCCACTTCTTAACAGTTAGCAACCAGGTGGCGTCAAAGGTTTTCATGTGAAAACTAAATATAGACTTACATGTATGACGTTGGACTTCATAAAACATATTTGTTTCAGTTTTGTTATACTTTATGGAGTTATTGTTTTCGCCCTTTAATTATCTTTCCAGTGAGATCATCAACATCTTCATAGCTTTAATAGTAAGAAAATTACAGGGGGAAAAGTTTGACTATGCTCTTTTACTTTACTCATTTGGATTTCTAAATATCGAAGTTTTGTGTATCACTGATTCGCCGCTTTAAGAACGCCCCATTTATTCCTTAATAGCTGTGTGTCTGTATCTTGTTATATACCGAATGTGTCATGGAACAAAATGTCAGTGTATTTTACATGAAGAGAACCTGTTCAAAGCTGTGACTAAATAAATATGCCGTCATAGTAAACACATTTGAGGTGCTCATTGTATCCATTGCTTGATCTACTTAAAACCAATTACCTAACAATTGCATCTCAGTAAACCTATTTCCTTTTTGTGGTGTACAAAGCAAACTGGGTTGCATGCTTTTCTCGCAGACCACGGGCAACAACACACTCCAGCACAATTAATATAACTATGATTTGCGTTAAATTGTGAAATTGAAATTAAGTGGCTAAAAAGAAGAATCTGTGATGTCTTTAGTTTACATGTAATGTTCATAATAATTATCTTTGCATATTTCTATGAAAAGGCATATAAAATACCATTTTGAAGTGGAATATTTATAAGAAACTAATTTAATAGAAAACCATTTATCCATTGTCTGTAGACATGAAGACTATTTTGTCTTAAAATACAATACCATATTTCTTATCTAATTCGTACTTTGATTTTAGAATAATGAAGACACATTTTCGTAAGTGAGATATATGTTACAAATTGAGAAAAAGAATGCTACTTTAAGAGATAACTGAGGAGAGTAAGATGTACAATCAATCAATTTGCTTATCTTGGTCTCAGTTGGGGACAATCCATACATTCTAAGAGGCTTTTGAAACTTAAATATTCATTTCGGCCTATGTGAATGATACATAAGTACCTTCAAAGAAACAGTGAAAAAGTTGTTCAAAGGTTATATATTATGTATTTTTTGTTCATGTTCTTTAATAAAAATTAGCGTCATTTCATCATTTGAATGTAAAGACCAGAACCATTTTATGTTTAAGGCCTAAAAAAGACAGTTCATTTTGAGAAAGTAAGCACTTATGATAGTCAAAATGTATATGGCCGGTAATTAATTACGACAAACTTAATTCATAAACTGCATTTATTTATATACTCGCATGATTGTATAGACTTGGCGCAGCATTTTGCAACCAATGGACAGAGTTTAGCGCTATAGAAATGGAATAATAATAATAATTTATATTATTATTGTCTGATTAGAATTAGAGTGAATATTTGATACAACATTCAAATACATTATCATCAGCTACCAACGACATATCTCATAGGCTATGTTGGATGAAAGCAGATATGTATTATTGTATGAATGATATCCTTGTTGCAGGGTTCAGACGACAGGTCGAAGATGATGAGTGATACTTGGTCAAGGGGATCCATCAAGAGCTGCAGTCAATGTAACGGTCTATTATGTGGAAGCGGTAAGTAGGCCGGTAAAAGCACATGCATATTTTAGGTGTATACATGCACAATGTAGATGTCATGACAAATTTCTACCATGTACATGCAAAAGGGGCATTTTATAAGAACTGTAACTAAACACTGTATAAGAATGATGTATCTGAGGATTTTAACATAATCACACATGATGTATGCTGAGATACCGCAGTATCATCCAGGTTTAACATAAGATGCAAACACTCAAGACCACATATAAACAAACAAATCTTATTTGTTATATGGTAGTCGGTGACAATTAAGGGTCGGTAATATCGACCGTCCGTACATCTGTCACACATTTCCACTGGTGCTTATTCACGTGAGGAAAAGTTTTATGACTGTCAATTATGAATGTTGTTGAAAAGACGTTTTGACGTCAGTTTATCACATTCTTTGTTTCAGGTGCCATAACTGATAGAAGAGCCAACGGAGAAAATAAGCCTTTTCAGGCTACACAAAACAAAGAGCTGAATACAGTTGGAACAAACAACACAAATATCACACCTTCGCAAAGAAGTTCTCGTAAGATAAAAGAAAAGACTAGCAAATATGTTGAGTTAACGCCGGACTTTGCTCTAGATTCACAAGCAATCTCTAACGAACATTCCACTGTTACCAAAGGCTCACCCCTTCACGAGAAAGCAAAACAAGACTATTTGACCAAAAGTAACTCGGGTAATAGAAAAAGCAACAAAAATGCCAATAACAAACATGCCAAAGCAGGAAACATAGTACACAAAAATGGATTAGATGAACGTCAACTTAGCGAGTTTGTATTAGCTAAAATTTTTAAACCAACAAAGATAGTTTTAACAGGTCAAGAGAGGGATCAGTTCAGAGAAATCCGATCCCTGACATACATACCACAAACCAAAATCGTGCTATTCTTCACAAGAAAGTTGATGTTCGCATCAAAGGCCATCGGCATTCAGCCTGTCATTGAAAACAGAAAAACTCTCCACACCTTTGCTGTCGCAGAGTCGCAAATATTTATCGTACTTTCCCCTGATGAACTATCTACCATGACCCTATCTTGTGGACATGTAAAATCCGTTGCAGCCTTATTAAAACCACCTCAAAGCATGGTGGTTGACAGGACGGGGAAACTTATTTTTATTGCAGAAACGAATAATATTATTGTTTATTCTTACACAGGTGTTAAACTAGACGGAATACCCATTGGAAATGCTAATATTCAATTATACCTAGAGCCATACGCACCTTGGTTATACTATGTTAGGGGCAATACATTTTACAGAATGTCATTGAAAGATAAATATACTGAGCATGTTACATTTCCTTATAGTGCCAGAAGTGTTTGTATAATTGGCAAACAAGTTTTGGTTCGAACGGAAGACATGTGTAAGGTTTATAGACAAAGACAGAGACAGTTAATGAAACTTACAACTAGGCGAGACCGATTTTCCTGTTTTTGTTGTAATATTTTGCAGGTTTGTGATAAGAATATTGCTGGTCAAACAAATAAGTTAGTGTGGCAAATGCTATATAAAAATATATAATTAAGTTATATCCCACCGTTTACTGTAGAGGACGTATTTTTCTAAAATACTACAATTGATGTTATTTATTTACAGATTCAGTTGCTTGTACAATAATCTATGGGCTGTTCATCTACTTTGAAATATTGAAACAAATTGCAAATCAACTGTTTTTGTACTTATTTAGGATGGTAATGTGTTGCACTGCAATCATTTGTTCTGGAGGCAAATGTTCTGATTTAATGAACTATGCGTAATATTGTTCAACAATAATCGATAGGAAATGGTAGATATAGACAGCCGTTTTGTTTCATAAAACATTGAAATAAAGCCTCGATTCTATAATTCACTATCTAATATCACTATTTTTGGAAATCATGTATTAAAGTCAAAACTTTGTCATCAATTTGATCATATCTTCACCACAAATACAAAAAACATGGTATGCAATACAAATCTAGCATTATCAAAGAGACGCATGGGCCAAACAATTTAAATTTTGGTTTCCGTAAACATATCGTCAGAAACTTTTCTTTCAAAATAGTAATTATTGGTCAACATCACGAAATAATTTACATTTTAACGTGAAATATCTAAAGTATATTTTACAAGATGATAAAGAAATTTGATAGTTTGCATTTTCGATCTCAGTGTCTTTGCCAAATATGTTCCTTTCATAATATTATTACCAACTTTCACTATGTGATGGGAAAATCAATTTTCTTCATCTACTCCAAAATCGAATCCTTTGGTACATCCTGCTACATCAGCGTACATGTATCCGCTAGTGCTACAACCTATCGTATCGCTGACGGGTGGTTGCTCAGCGCTATTTATAGCCTGTCTGTTTTCAGTCAAACTATTTCGAACTCCATACACTGTCGTCTGGTGATGTCGCTCGTGGAAATCTAAGAGAGCGCGATTTTGAGCTTAGCGGGAGACTGCAATAAAAATCAGATTTATTATCTAATAGCACTCCTATTGGTTAATTTTAATCGCGAGGTGAGCAAGCGGAACGAAGCCAAGAAACTAGTTTGCCGCTATCGCTGAAAGGGCATCATTTGATTGGCTTGCCATATATAGCGATACGACAGAAGACTATGGGAGGATATCAGGGGATAGGTTGTAGCATTAGCGGAGACATATACGCTGATGTAGCAGGATGTTTGGTACAGTACTGATTGAATAAGTCAAACTAGAGCCAAAAGCATATTCCAATATATTTGCACTTATTTCCAAAGTAGTTAAACAAACCTTTGGTAGGCAGCAGTATAGATCGTTAAACAGAAATTAACTAAATGATAAATAAAAACCGCCGTAAACGATCCTGATCAAAGTACTTGGGATATCACATTGCAAGTCATCTTATCTCGCATGGCAATTAGCGTTATTCTCTATCACTGGCCTAGTTCAAGCGTTCTGCATGTTTTAAGAGCACATGCACTCTTTGGCTTTACGTTAGAAACTTCACACGATTTCTCATTGGCCTATATAAGCACAGAACAGATTACGTAATGCTGCGTTAAATAAGGCAGTGGTCGGGGCTGGTGCATGTCATGTTTTGATGTTCAAGTTCTTTGCAAACATGTGATCGAAGTAGTAATCAATGCCAAAGTTTTTCTTTAAACGTTTATTTTTATCCACTGACGCGTTATAAAGGAATGGATGTATATTTGACATGTTTAATACAAGTATGCAATTTTTGGTTCAGTGCCATTCAATGAAACAGCATGCAATCACATCTTCAAACATGAACAACATTAAGAGCAACGATAGTTCTTATGCAGGACTATTAATAAAGGATGCTTAAAATACAGTATAAAAAAGGTTTTAATTACAGTGATTGATCAGTAAATAACAATATTAATTATCAATATGAAAGTAATTATATTGCGAGACTTTTAGCAAAGGCAAACCACATGACACGCATTCGCAAACATACAGGAGCAAACATACCATAATTTCATAGCGATTATGAAATGAAGAGTTTATAAATAGATACGACCGTGTGCAATATTCGGAAAGTAATTCGGAGGTCGGCATCTACATTTGAGAATAATGAACGTCAGATATACAAATATGGTAAATTAATGCATTCATCGGTAATGTTAAGCACATCCATGTTAAATACTAATCATTCTTATTGCTAAAGAAATGCGTAACTGAACACTATATAAAATCCTTCGTAAAATATTGAAAACTAACAAGGCCTAGTAATAAACCTTTTATACACCTAACGCAGTTTCAACGTGAAGAAATGATGCAGCCAATGAAAGTTGCTGTTCATCCTACATCGCTTGGTAAAGTCTCCATAACAACACCATCAGAGTAAATACAGAAAACGTAGATGCAAAACATTTTGTATTTTCAATTGGGAATAACAAAAATAAAAGCCTCGATTAGATGTGCCTGTCACTTGTCATTAATTCAGATATATAAAGGGTTAAATTACACACGAATATGTAAATAATTGGAGAATTTGAGATGGTGTATATCTACATATAATCCTTCATGTGCAGTCTCATTTGAAACAGTATCCCAAACAATTGTCCTCTCGATAATAAAACAACAAAGATTGACATTTTTGGAGGTTCATACAATAGTTTTCAGTTAACAAAGTGCTGTCACTCACCACCCAAATGCGTATCATATAGGCTAATTGGTCTTGAATAATTGATGCGCCTGAAGAGTTTTCAATCATTCCTTTAACTAAATCATATATGTAATCTCATTTATACACTATGTGAATCACAAGTCCCTGAGGCTGGTGACATGCTGGTATATAATGAACTTGTTTTATTTATGTTTAAGAGGCATAAACTATGATTTTAATCAATTTCTCCATATGCACTTCAATCAGTGGTACAACTAAAACGAGAAGCAAATAAACAGGTGCTCCTTCCAGCTTGTATGGTGTTCTTCATTCCTTTCAAAAGGCTCTTTCTAGCATTGTGACAAAAGGTTGTTCTTCGTGTTACATGATAATATGAAATAAGGGACACTATTAACAAAAACAAGTTTCTGAAAAATGACTGTTTCAAATAAAACAAACTCACATGTTTTGCTCAGAAAATGATAATTTGATACACATAAGTCGTTCTAACACAAGTATAAAGCAAGATACTAACAGTCCAGCTAGTAGAACAATGAATCCTCCAGTAAGAGCCAGCAGGGAAACGGGTTGAACCTTTCTCTCTGGGGCGCACACGGTCGAGTTCCTTGTCTTGAACCACTTTCTACCCAGGACTTCTAGGATGCCACTTTCCTTCAGTTTGGACATTCTGCAGATAAATTGATAGTATATGTTTTGGTAAGACCAGACTGTTGCAATATGCATTTACTAAACAATTTCATAGAAACTACAATATACAAGCAACAAAACATGTGTCAAGTTATAAATCTTAGGAGCTAAAAAGAGGATTAAGACTATCAATTGACAATATTCAAATGTTCAAAAATAAAGATACTTTCGGGAGTTTATGCAACTGATTAACAAGTGAGACGTTACTAAATTTTCAACTGAATAAACAATCAAATCCTGTTACCAGAGTTTTAATTTAAAAATTGTTATATTGTTGACAGGTTCACGTATCAGTTCACTTCTCAGATATAAAGTGATGTCTGCCAAAACACACACATCAAACGTGCTAGTTCAGTATGGTCGTATCATTGGAATAGATCTTAATTGAATTGCGTTATGTGTCATAACAAAGGGTGTCTAATAAAGTATTGAAATAATTTCTTATCCCAAGGTTTAAAACAGAACAAAAATGTTTCCATCCGTTGTACATACGGGGTTCTCGTGAGTCAAAAAAGGAAATATAATATATACAACTCAACATAAATAACACATATATGACTTTAGTCATTAGTTATTTAACATTTAGCTTGCCTGTAAATAATATACCCTTTCACAGCGGGTGTAGATATATTGCGGCCGATGTTGATGGCGTAAAAAGGAATTTGTGATCTGGTGATAAAATATTGACCTTGCCATTTGACAAAGGAAATTTAAATAGGTAATAACTTAAATGGTTGTTGCAAATGCATGTTACTGACACAAACTCAAGGTCATCCTTCAGCGGAGATCCTCTCTGCACAGCAAAAGAAAGGTGTTCCCAGGTTAAATCCTCCGCCATCATCTGAAGGTCGCAATCTTCTGCCATGATGGTTTCGAGCCTTGAACGGTAGGTTAACCACACATACTTTTCATTTTTCAATTTTTCAATATTTTCCGCATCACTCATTATCTTCTTGATCAGTTGTTTCATGACTGGTAGGTTGGAATGCTAGGAAATAATAAAGGGTGTTTATATGAGATTGTGCAGATGGTTGAACATCTTAAGAAAAGGTATCCTTCTGTAATGGGTTTTCTGTCAGATAAGGAATAACGACCTGTATTTGAAAAACTACCACATGCATTGATGAGAAATTACTCTTAATCATTTGTTGCCATATTATTTAAAAGAAAATTGATGAAATCCCCTTTGATTTAACGTTTTTCCAACATTGCATATGCCTTTAACATAACTTTTTAAAAATCATGACCTTTGGTCATGTGTTTTCAGTGACTTTCGTGAACCTCTGTTATCCAGAATTTAAAGAGAAGTTTTTCAAAGTTTATGTTCCACAATGACACAGAAAGTTGGCATAAGTTTGACTTAAGGTTTTTGATTGATATTTTCAAAGTATATACAAATTTGATTCTTCATATTCCATAATGAAAAAGGTTAAACGTATGACAAATATGGTTAGAGGATGACCTCACTATTTCTCCGAAAGTAATATCAGTTCTAATAGTCCCAGGAACTTTGATAAATGCTTCTCTTGTAGTTTGTCCATATTTTCTGTTTTCCGTGTTCCATGTTTTTGCACATTAGGAAAATCAAGATATTGCATGAATTGCAAGACAATTAGCTAATAAGTTATTAGGACCAGGTTTGAATATAAAAATAATCTCTTTCCAATAAAAAAATGTTTTAGTAAATGTGCCTTAAATGTGATATAATTTTGCCATTATATTTTTTCTTAAGCAAGTTATATTTAAAACGATTATCTCTTGATGTACCTATGGACCCTCTGCTGCAAATAATCCACAAGATACTTTAAAATATTTTGGATTTGTTCACAAAAGAGAATCAAAATGACTGACCGAAAACGCACGATGACTGAAAAGAGATGACTTGACGATAAATAGTAGAATATATTAGATAAAATAATTAGATATCCTATAGCGTTTGCTTTATATTTTTGGTAAATTTCTGGTAGAAACATATTTTGTATTATTATTCTTTCATAAAACGTTACACAATCATTACAACTTCAAACATTTAACAGTAAACAGGTCCCTAAACGAACGATTAACTATATAAGCTATGCCTTAAGCTGAACTTACGTATAGCAAGCAAGGGAATGAACAAGACGACACATACAATGACATTGTTCATGAATCGTCACCCT